>VKOC01000001.1:24514303-24567929 GCA_009364415.1 Spea multiplicata | reverse complement strand
GCGTGTAGAGCTCTACACGATTCGCGTAGACAACTTCCGCTGCAGCCGGAAGGAGGTGCGGTTAGCAGCGGGGGTTGTCTGCGTCCATCACGCAGACGCACCGGGGCGGCCGGGGAACTCTGATCTCTGACAGCCGAGGAAGGTCTGTGCGATGGACGCAGACAACCCCCGCTTCTAATCGCACCTCCTCCCAGCTGCAGCGGAAGTTGTCTACGCGTAGAGCTCTACACGTAGACTCAGACTGGGGACTCAGAAGCACCGGTAAGTTGGGGCGGGCATAACACAGGAGGATCCAGGTCCCCTGCATCGCTGCGGGGGATCTGGATCTTAGTCTCATAGGCAGACCTATTTGAGGTCTGATTTTAAGACGACCCCGATTATAAGACGAGGGGTATTTTTCAGAGCGTTGTCGTATAATCAAGCAAATACGGTACTTTGTGAGTACTTTAATATGAATTCTTCAAAATGTTAAAACATAAAGAACCTACCTTTATGAGATGTTGCAACTCCAGAGATGCAATGAAACCCCTTTGTATAGCATGACGCCTGGGAAATGCAGCTCCGGGCACCAGGTGGGTGTTTTTTTTCCATTTTCATTTAGCCCTACTCTCCTGCAGCCGGTGGAGGTCTGCACGATGCGGCGGCAGTGCCGGCAGGGGAGGTTGTCCAAGCGCATCGCCCATACGTTCACAGGCTCCGTCAATGCACGTAGACAACCTGCGCTGCCGGCACTTTCGCCGGTGCTTCTCAGTCATAGAAGTGCTGTCAGAGGAGGTTGTCTGCGTGCATCGCTAGACACCAGGGAGTCTAGGGGTGCATCGGTAAATCTGGGAGCAGAGTGGCATATCTAGGGAGAAGAGTGGCATATCTGGGGGGTCAGAGTGGCATATCAGGGGGGCAGAGTGGCATTTCATGGGGCATAAAGCATATCTGGCGGGGGCAGAGTGCATATCAGGGGATCAGAGGGGAATATCTATAAGGGGGGACCTTAAAATGGAAATTGGTTTTCCAAATTTCTGTTTAAATATAACATATGCTGACTAACTGCATAATAGATACCAAAAATGTTAAAATACATGTATTACTGTTCATTAGGTAAAATACTGTTTGACCATTCCACTAATGTGTATTTTTTCTTAAAAAATAAATTTTTCCTTAAAATAGCACCAAACTTTTAGGGTGCAGCCAATATTCAAGCCAATACGGTATATCCATGTTACAGTGAAAGTCCGAAATCTGGAGAATGTCGACATTCACCGGTGAATGTCAACACTCACATAGTCGCTTGGTGTATGTCCGAAATATTTGCTAAATACCCTTATTTCTTACTTACACCGGCCAATGTCGACATTCACCAAGTACTAATGGTGAATGTCGGAGATTTCTATTTTCTTCTCCGTATTTCAGCGCCGATCAAATATCACAAGGGTGACGTAACTTTTTCGCCTCTCTTTCCGAGAGGAGTGACCAAGAACTTAAAACAAACAGCACATTTTCAATAAGAAAAGAAAATATAATATTAATAATAAAAGGATTCAATTATGTGATTAGAAACTTAGTTATTGCAACAACTGAAACTATTATGACATTTTGAATTACACAGAAGTCCCTTGCTTTTGCAACTGCATTTATTTGTGGAACACTTCCTTTTGCAATGACTTGCATACGGACTGACAGCAGAACGAAGGATTTGGCGGGAGACAGCCAGTCGCCTATTTGTCTCCTCTCTTTTTGACCTCCACCAGAGCATATCTGTGATTGTCGACATACACCGGTGAGGGTCCGAATGTAATATCATGAAATGAAAGATTCGATCTTTCACCGACGTATTTGGTATGTGTCGACATTCACCGGTGAAAGTCGACATTCACCAATTTCGGTCTTTCACGGTAACATCCACACATGATAACATAATGCCCAGTTACCTAACCCGCAGCAGAGGTATAACATGATGTCCTCTATTTGCAGCAGCAGGAAGTCACACTACCAATGCACCAAAGTTTCTCCTTCTTCCAATAATTACATGCAAAAATACATTTAAAAATCCATTGACCGGCCAGATACATCACGCAAAAACAGTCACTTTCTGCACTTAAACCGTGTTGCTGTAACGCCCCAAATACCTTGGGGTGTCTAGTTTTCAAAAATATATGGTTTGATGGGGGTAAATTGCATTGGCCAGCTTCAAAGATACCTGAAATACCACATGGGGCAGAATGACCAGATTTGGAAAAAAAAACTGGTTTTGAAATAGCAAAATGCTGCTTGTACTTATTGCCCAATAACTTGCAGAAAAAAGCAAAAAAAACATTGGGTGTTTCTAAACCCAGGACAAATAGTAGAATCTATTTAGCAGGTTTTTTCATTAGCTTTTCTTGGACACGTAAAAGATTTTTCAAATAAAAGTGAGAAAAAGTTTTTTTTCCCAATTTTCATCATATTTTATTATTTATTTGTAGGCAATTAGATAATATGATCAGAAATGGTATCTGAAGAAAGCCTTTCTTGTCTTGAAAATAAACAATATATAACTTGTGTGGGTACACTAAATGAGTAAGGAGAAAATTACATGAGGACCGCAAAAGTGTTAAAACAGCCTCGGCCCCAAAGGGTACAAAAAAGTAAAAAAAACAGCCTGGTCCTTAAGGGGTTAAAGAGACCTGAGTCATGTTGTTATTATGTTATCAGAGGTTTTCTCTTCTTATAGGAAAGATCTTTCAGGGGTCAAAAATATTTCTAGTAATCTTGCACTGCTTTCTGATATAAAGCAGTTGCACAAAAACTCTCCAAACATACTCCTGGTAGGCAATTTAAAGAACAAAAACTTAAATACCCTTGACTACCCCCAACCTAAAACTATTAAAACTATACACATAGAAAAATAATAATAACAATTGTGTTGTACATAGCTGAGCGTTTTGGTCTTTTATTTTCCTTCAAAATATTTCACTGCAATAAATATGTTTTTTTTTAGTAGTGACGCAAATCCGTCAGCTTAAGGCTAGGTCACCTCCGTGCAGTATTTCTTTGGCACACCGCCGTAACTAAAACACATGCATATACTAACATGCAAACTTGCTCTTAAGGACATTCACTCCAACACCTTATGTTGACGCTATAGGTAAAATTAAGGAGCAGGGGCATTGCTACTTATAAGCTCTGTCCAGGATATAAAAAATGCTAAAAAAGGTTATACAAATATTTGTTTTTCCAGCTTAGAAGTTGTGAATTCAGAGTAGCATATTTTAACTTTATAAACACAGCTGGCTCCTGCACTTCAATGGTATGTACAGGAAGTGTACATAAATATGCTTCCTACTTACACTCACTGGTTTCAGCCATGGGATGCATTAAATGAGACAATCAATTGTTTTCTTCCAATCGAAGGCCTGCTTATTGAGTGTTTTACGTTGGTGAATTTACATAAGAGCAAACATGACCCTTGCACTGCCCATACCCAGGAGGTTCCCAATTTTCCCAAACCCGAAATAAAAGACAGACGCCAGCAGGATTGGATTTAGAAAAGGCCGAGACATTTATTTAAGAAATGTCTCGACATAACTTTATTTAACATCTTATAAATTGTAAAAAACACTTTAATAATAACTTCTGTATAAATACTATACAGTCTTCTGTACACCTGTGTACAAACAGCTGAGGGTTCCCAACCTAAACACAAACAATGGCTTCACACTACCCCATCCGCCGGATACCACAATCGCCCAAGCGACCGCGGGTCGGATAGGGGAGCTCCACCTTAACGCTTTGGTTAATCCTGTACAGGGAGGGCATTAACTCTAACCTCTAACCAAAACCATCAACTTGCCACTCCCATTATCATTCAAACTTCTCCAGGGAACTCCTCCGCCACAGCAAAGAAAACGGATCCTGCAAAAAGAAAGAGGGAAAGGGGGAAAGAAAAAACACACAAAGCCAACACAAAAACACAAAGCAAAAGACAAAAAGAGGAAGGGCGGGCGGGAAACTGCTCCTGTGGTGTTCAGTAATTGCCCCTTGCACGTGTGCTTAGAGGGGCTTTATAGCCCTGTCCCCTTCCCCCTACAGTCACGTTCCTTGTGACTTCCCCCTCGTTCCCTGTGCATTCTCACCTCGTGCTAACCCTTGCTGAGTTAACCCTTTCCTGCCCTAATACCATGTGCACCATCCTGTAGTGCTGGCAGGGTCATGTTCCCCTTACGCCTATGACTCCAGGGTTTTCTTTAATATTAAAAGTGTTACTCAGAATAGAGGCACCATTTTGTATGCAGTAAAATGCACTGGAGCCCATACAGAATGGACAATAATATGCATTAAAATAAAAAATACAAAACAATTCTGTTAAGCTGACCATTAAATTAATTGAAAGCAACACTTTTACAGACATATCTTTTTTGGATTTTTCTCATTATTTATTGAGCCTGTGTATCTCACAAATATATTTCACCGCCATCATTACTCACTTTCCATCGTGTAACACTGGTAGAGGTCATTGTTTTGTCAACATACTTTTATTGTCCCAGTTCCAATTCCACATTTGTATTTAATAAGGAACAGAATTGCCCACGCCTATAAAGCTACGCTGTAATATGTGTAAGCTATTATCATATCTGGGAACATCAGAAGGTATGCTACCTGGAGCTTTCCTTCTTTTGAGGGTGTGGATTAGTGAGCGGGAATAGTACTAGGTATGACTATTATTATTAATAGAAATAGAATATATTGCATGTCTATTTAAACAATGATATCAAAGCGACCCTCTAATCACATAACGTATGTCTTATGTGTCAGTCTTATTGCCTGTGTAATATACTTTTATCTTTTACTCTCATTTTAAAGAACTTCGATCTCGTTCTCCATCACTTACTCCCTCTGGTGGTAAATGTCCTAGTTACCTAGTATTTATTCAAATTTCTAGAATGCGAGATTTACAGTCACCAAGGTATTCTCGGCACTTTATTCACCATATGATACTGAGATTTTCCTAAATAACAATCTTAGCTCTCATCCTTAAAAAAAAAACACAAGTTTACGGTACTTGGCCGGACTACATAGCCACTTTTGCAACTAATGGAAATATTTCTGAAATTAAAAATGTAAATAGATTTTAAGAATGTGCTCTAACAGGAATGACATATTATCAGTATAAAATGATTCTCCAGAGAAGGAGCGTGCGATTCCAGGTGCCTTCTTGCAGCTGCCTGGGATGCCTGGTGCAAAGACTGGCACTACAGGGAAACCATCTTTACCTGGTACTGGCACATTTTTTATTACTTTTTTGTTTGTTTCTGCTTCAAAATGACAGGGCCTTTATCTTCACTCCAATTACTCTACCCTTCATAATCTGAGATCATCTGAGCAACCTGAAAATAAGTCATTCTCAATTGCTTATTCTATGAAGAAAAGTCTCAGGGACAACCCAAGGAAATAAGTACACCGAAATATTGAGGAATCATTAAAGAATAGAGATTGTATTTGTCCATGAAGGTTACCCCCACAGGAATGGAACATGACTGTATGGTTTTTCTGTTGTACATTGCAGGATATTTAAATATGTATTTACTCCCTATTTTGCTTGAGCTTTTAATGACATCCCTAAGGGTGGTTCCCTTCCTACGCAAATGCAGAAAAGCCCCACTTGCAGTTATCCCATAGCCTGATAAAGGACAACTCATGTGAAATCTATGGTCTAATCTCACTGCTAAATCTTGACACAAAACATATTTCATTAAACATAACTTTACACTTTTAGCCCTCACCTTCTTGTATTGACAAAAAAAACAGGTGAATTTTGTATCGAGTCTTGAAGTTACAGCCAATAGACAACTAAATAGCATCCACTAATCACGCTATGCATCTAAATGCACAGCTTTTCCTTCTATCAAGAGACACTGAGAAATATATAAACAGGTTGTATTTCAAAATAACCTTCAGGGCTGGGAGTATTACATGGCAATCTGTACACACAAATCAAGAGAGGATCCTCCTCAATTAATCATTTGTTCAAGAGCTCAAGACAGATGTATCAAATGTCCCCTTTTTTGTTTGTTCTAGTCCTTAAACTGTTTCAGTTTTTTTTGTTTGTTTTTTTTAACTACTTTAACTCTTCAAAATGCTATAGAGATTTTACTGATATGGCTATTGGGGGACACCGGCATAACATTTCTGTGTATGTAGATCATGTATTGCCCATGGTCACTAACTTTCTCATTTCCCTTCTGAATATTATGACTTTGACAACTTTGAGGTCTTAATTTTTATAGCCCCAATACTACCCTCCTTGTCCCCGAAGCATGAAGAGTTCTGCAGTTCACTTGTGCCATACAATTTAGATGTACCTCGGACACCAAAATACTGTACTGATGCCAGCAATTAAGGGCCCAACCACAGTAACCTGAAAGAGGTGAAGGAGAGCTGTCAACTTTCTAGTGCTTCCTTTCATAGCCGAGCATGACCTCATAAAATGCCCTCCCTCTCATGTACTGCTCAAGCCCAAATTTAAGAGCCCAACCCTGTATTCTCTATCCAACTGCATTTTCTATACTCATTAAAGCAATATTTTTATCTATGCTTACTGCCAGTACTGTTATTGAATATAAAGCAACCCTGCACGATTTTGAGTACTCTTATCCAGTCTTAAATGACTTGAACCCTGTTTACAGGCTTCTTGTTAGTGATTGCTTGGCTAGTTGTTTTGTCCCTTTTATTGACTGTTACAATTATTTCTATTCTGGTATACCTGCAGCTTGCCCATCTGAGCTAACAGCATACACTTTTCACATCTACTTTGCACATAGTATGTCTGTACCTATAACACTTGCATTTTAGTTTTCCTTACACAAATGTCTACAAGCCTGAAAAATGAATGAAATGAAATTAACCAAATAAAAATACATTAAAGTTAATTTGCTATATTATAGGTCATTACTCGTATAATCAGCGGTATACTAGTGGATGTTTGTTCAGTCTAGCCCAACCCTGTTAGTTACTGTGATGTCATGCAACTTTTTGTGATGCCACAGATCACAGCTCCTAGAGTGCATATTAACATCAGCAGATTGCACAGCTACACAACTACATAGATACATTTTCTGCAGAGGTACGTTCACATCTTCTAACCCATTCTCATGACCTTCAGGATCCTCAGGAAGAGAAACACAGAACTGTCTAGGGGAGGGGATCTCCTAATACAGAGGGTACAGAGCTTAAATAATTGACAGATACAGGATAGTATGGGACAGAGATCATTTTTACATGTTTAATATCTTTATTAAGTTTATTACTCCATGGCATGTGTGCTTTAAATTGTTTGAATACAGGTTTCCAGCACTGAGTGATCTAAGATCATTTTTGTTACACAGCTAATCTTGCCCCTTCTCCATTCACAAATTCTAGTTAGCACTTCATGTCCTTGTGTTTTTTTTTCACCTACCGCTCTGCATATATATCTTGGATGAGAAAACAATCTTCCTATCCCCTTTTATCAGGTGTTCAGAATGAGAGACTTTCTTACTACCAGTTCCCAAAACTTTTGGAGGGAGGTAATTGAGAAGGAAAAGCACACCAAGATAGCCTGGAGAGAAATGTATGCCAAGAAGGATTATAGCAATATTGTAATGGAGAAGAAAGAGCAGCCCAAGCTGCATTCTAAAACCATCAAACTTCCTCCAATTAATACCCACAAACCACAGAATATCAAGAGTCCCCAGAATATCAACCATGTCAATGTGGACATACAGAGGCAAAGCACAATGAGGCCAATTAGCTCTTCCACCTTATCACTCCTGTATAATGGCACCTCCAAGGACGGCAAGGGCAGGGCATCGTACCTTAAAAAGCGTGCACAGCTTGGGCCGGAAGAAAGATATAACTTCCCAAAAGTCTCCTCCTGGCTATATGGGTGGAGACTAGGTATGTGTTCTTAGCTAATTATTTCTGACCAGACCTGGACTGACATCTGGTTGGATACTTACCGATACATGTGGCCACAAACTGCATTTGTATTAAAAACGTAACATGCACCCAGAGACTGGATAGGCACAACTGCATCTTGTGACTATACCAGACAAAGCCTGTACATGTACGGGCTCACAATGCATTGTTTTTAATGGGTTAAAGGACAACCCATTGTCCTTAAGGGGTTAACAGAATATCTTGCGCTTTATACAGCATATTAGTTAGCACATACATTTGATAAGCCTTTAGCTTTTGACTTAGCTGGTAATATGATGACAAATAGAACAGTCTAGTGTCCCATACAGCTGCACTAATTAAAAATGCATAACAATAAGTTCAAAGGACATCTAGCTGTCCTTTAAATTACAGTGCATAGGATGGTAAACAATTTCTTCAAGAAGTACCTTCTTATGACTATAATATATGTTCCTGTTTTAGGTGACACGGTGAAATCATATAAGCATCCCGAACATGGAAGGACCACAATCATCAAGGATCATTTTTATAGAAAAAATGGAGTGTTGGTCAAGCCATCTTACACTGATAGGTTGTTGTAATGCAGTACTACTGATAATTCAGGGTACATCTTAAATAAAACTCAATCAAAAATGTTCTCATATTCTCCCTGCTGTTTTCTTCATATATATGTCAAGGCCTATGTCTACACATGCCTTACTCACAACTTCCTGAATAAGTAAGGGAAGGTGGTTAGGAAACTACAGTGGCAATTCTCAATCTTCCTTTAAGAGAGCAGGGCAGCTAGATATTCTTGTGAGAGCCATTAGTCTTTCCATGGTAAGAGATTTCTTGGATAAAACAGAAACAACCATTAACCTTTCAGCAGTTGAAGGACATACTCCAACAATCCTCATGGTTTGCCCATCTGCAGATAGTGACAATGCTAGGGAGGTCATCTCTCATTTTGATGGATTGGGAGAATGAATTTGATGATTAAATTATAGGGGAATGAAAGAAATCACACTTCATTAATCTATCATTTTATTATTTAATAAGTACAAATAGCGTTTGTTATTTCAAAACCATTTTTTTCAAATCTGACCAATTTACCCCCATGAAACCATATATTTTTGAAAACTAGACACCCCAAAGTATTTCAAATGCTGATACACTATTTCTACTGCCAGCCTTTGTCAAATGTTGTGGCAGTACTTCACCCCCCAACAATTTTTCCTTCAGGTATAAATTTACAGCTCCTGGTATATGTCACTTCAAAACAGCACCCCAATATGTGTTCAGCAACATCTCCTGAATAGAGTGATACCATCCGTGCATCTGTTTGTTGGGTTATTTGGGGACTAAAAGGCCACATCCAGAATATGCGCAATTTTTTTCAACCTGGAATTTTCACATCTAGTCCTTCTGCCTCTGTGTCCTATTTGGGACATCTTTGAAGCTGGCCAATTTCCCCCATGAAATCGTACACCTCAGGGTTTTTGACATAGTGGTATTTTAACAATTTCCAAGCACTAATTCTACCACCAAACTTTGTGGTCCTTCTGCCCCATATCCTATTTGGGACATCTGTGAACCCGGCCAATTCACTTTACCCCAGCGAACCATGTACCCGGTGGGTATTTCAGGGTGGGGCTACACGGGGCCCCTGTTGCAGTTTTTGGTGGCATTGCAGCAACACCATGTAATCGAGGGAAACTGGGCATGTCAACAGTCATTAAGGGTTTAAACTTGATTGAGTTACATGCATTCAAGCAGGGATATTAACTGCGACGTACAGGTAGCAAGCACTCTAACTAGGAGTTAGATGAATGTAGAGTATGAATAAGTAATGCCTGGATGCAGACCTTTTAAACTGCATCTGGCAGTGCCATTCCATCCTTTTTCAACTGATGCAGCACACTTTGTCTCTATGAATAATATAAGTACCCTCCAGTTATCACCCGAGGACTGATTCCATGATAGGAAAAGGGGACACAAAATAACTTATATGATCATTGCAGTGGCACATAAAACCATATTGCAACAGCCAACCAATGCAACCAATCCAGCCGCCTGCCTAGCGCCCATCCCCCAGGGCCCTGCTGTGAAATGTCCAGCTATAGAGAAAACAAGGCGTCCTCAGGTCCCTCAGTGGAGTGACCTCAAATCCCATGTCCTCGGCACCTCTCACAATTGCTTGATGTCATCCCAAAATAGCATTCAGATGGGAGGTTTTATGAGGGAGCTCAGCCACTCAAATTTAAGGGGACTGCAGTGGCACTTGCGGCATTGTGGTCCAACTGAATGATCCAGGGGAATCCTGCTGTCCTTCAGTTAGTTATAAGTAGCAACGCCCTGAGATTCCCGACGCTGCCAGCTTGTGTTGCAGGGTGAACACTGCTTCTCCAGTTGTCCGGGTCAAGACCCGAATCCTCAGGAATGCAGGAGCCGTGTCTTGACACACCCCGCTCCCCTCCCATTTTTTCTTAAAATGGGGGTGTTTCCTGCTCCCGTCAGCGGTACCGCCCCTAACAACAGCAGGAACTCCCATTAACGTCACGTTTGTCAGGGCACTGGCTGCTGGCGTCAGTGTGCAGTCCTGGCTGCGGCCCGCAAGGGAAGGCTCCAGGTATCCGGAGCCTAGAAGTTCCCAGGTATGACTTTCTCTCACATTCTCTCACTCACTCTTATTCATGTTCCCTCATACTCTCACTCACTCGGTCTCACACTCTTACTCAAACTGTGTTTTTTCTTCTTTCCTCTTTTTGCTTGTACCAGTTTGTTGATCAAGGCCTCACGGGGCACTTCCTCAAAATGGTGAGGAGGGTCTGCATGGGGGCTCCACCCTTTGAGGAAACATTCTTCAGTGGCCCTCCACGATTCAGTGAAGAGAGACAAAAAACGTATAAGCCGGGACACATGCCAGGACAGTACCTCAATTATTGTGATTGTTTTGATAAAATCAAGACTGTTGGCAAGCATGACTAAATCTCTGCAGCTGCTCTCCACCTTGGTCATCTAATGATTCTTATTGCTTGAGTGGCAGGACAGTTCTCCCATTGACATCACTTGGAGTGATGCCTGGAGATAACTATGTCACTTGCATTCGGCCCAACACATCTTCTGCAGGAAAATAGCTGGGGGTGCGGAAAGGGGCTAATGTGCGTGGGGTAATCTGTAGAATACCCCATGCATTTGTGAGGTGGAAACCATTAAATTCAACGGGACCACACAGCAATTCTATGCAGTAAAGTGCATATGATGACTGGAGTGTCCATTGAATCATTTATAAAGTATCTTATTTTTGGACTCTCTTCCTTCTAAATTTATAACTGGCGGTATTGTTAACCTCTTATCTACCACCAAGCATAAGATATTTATGATATTCTAGATAAGGACCAATATTTGCAACTTTCTAATTATACTGTATTTTTTAGAAATATTTATCTTGGTGTTGCCAATCAATTCCAGTTAAAAAAAAAAAAAAAAGACAAAAAACCCCAGCATGAAACAAATATTTAGAGGCCCGGGGGAGCAATTGTTCCTCAAGGTTATCTTAACTCTTCAAACAGGGAAAATGAGGCAAGGAATATGTTAGCATTAGTGTGTATGCGTGAGTGTGTATGTGTATAATATGTGTGCCTTTATGTGCCAGGGTGCATGGTAGTTACTGGGGAGGAAAAGGGAACATGGGGCCACTTGGCTTTACCTGCCCTAGGACCAGAAGGTGCTAGCACTCACCTGCAAATAATGTGTAGCATACATAACACCTAAAAGGCAGATTTCTGAGTTGGAGCAGATTCAGAAAAAAAACATATGAACTGCAGATAGTTGTTACTCAAAAGGTTACTCCACTAAAAGGTTGCAACATCCGCTTGTCATTGATGCTTTTTTATACTCAAATAGCTCAGCCGCTTTCTAAATGCACATTTTAACCAATCACACCGCCCTGTAGCAGGCAGGAAGGATGAGGTTGGCTTGCAATCCATAAAGAGGCTTGGAACACAGAAGTCTGAAGTCCATGAGGTTAAAGTGCCATTCATCTGACAGCTTCTGCTGCACTGCAGAGCTGCTATTGTGCGGTCGGGCAAAAAGCTGCTGTTTGTAACCGAAGCCATTCGTTTCTGTGCCGGGTTGGCAGAGTCTGGGCAAGAGGCTGTAATGGCAACAGCAGTGGCGAGTCTCATTAATGTTCTGGAATCGTACAGGGGCAGAGACCGATTGGTGAGTACATAAGGGGGTTATTCCAGAAACTGTAGATCAGCCCACCTAAAAAGCCTATTGTATACCCTGAACTGTCCTATAGCCTTTAACCGTTTCATAACCTGGAGGATTCTGTACCCTTGATACTGTAGTAATAATAAGTAGGATTTATTCATAAATATAATATTTAATAGCACTGGAATGTAAAAAAATAATAATATTGAAACAACCAAATGTTTACATTTTTGCTTAGTATTTCACAGTTTCACTGAATATGGACCAGTGTTAAAAAAAAATAATAATAAAAAAAAAATGTTCAGCAACATCTTAAGTAAATGTATTATTATTATATGTAATACTGTCACTTTTTTTTTTTTTTTTACTGGTGTCAAACAGAGAGAAAGATAAATACAACTGAACAGCCCCATGTGATGTAGCCGGAATGGGCAAATAAGAGAGTCTGTATACTTGCCTTTAACGCACAGCCACTAATTACTCATATATTAATACTTGTTCCTGTTTAATATAGAAATTATTGTATGCTATGTTAAGCCGATATTAAAACATTAGTCTGGCTGGGCTTAGCAAACTGCACATGAGCCACACCGAAGCAGAAGAGGAAGATGTCAAAAAGGACCAAAAACCTTAAAAGAGGATGTTCTTGAGTCAGCCTTACTGCCCTCAAACTTCTCCACATTTCTTGAGCCAATCTGCCCAGCTGCAGGACAGCATCATATTTAGTGTGCGCAAAATAAGAATGATAAGATGACACAACTATGATTCTCATATGATGTAACTTGAGATCAAGTGAGAAGCCTAGTAGTTGTGTTTATTATTTGGTCTTTCTGAATGGTTGTTTTCTAACCCTTGAATAATTGCATTATCATATGCCTATTAGTTCCCCCCTGTATGCATTTGCTCATGCTCTCCTGCCACCCACAGCTATTTTCCATTCAGATCTCCTGGCACATAATATCGGTACTGCTGAGGCTGGATTGGCAAATGTTGAAGGTGGATGAGAGCCCACATACCCGGAGACGGCTCCCATTGATTTATTTCCTGTCACTGATTTACCTGTTTCAGGAACGCATCAATTTACTCATAAAGTACTTTAATATGCATTCTTCTTTGAGGAGGCTGCCTGGGACATTAAACTGTCCCTTTAATATGAAGAGGATTAAGAAGGTGACCACATGTGTTTTTTATAAATGTATATTCCCACGGAATCGGCTTAAGCATAGAAAAACTCTCTCAATAAATGATGTTGCATGTTTGTTCAGGTAAATAAATATTTACATTTGCTGAGGTTCTGTTTTTGCAGTTGGTAGTTGGTTTTCAGGTTGCATTTTTGTATCTGAGGTTCACAGTTATGATTATTTAAATATAAAATAAATCTTACGAGGATGCAGTGTTCCAGTATATCTAAAACACACTGTGTGTTTCATTGTACATTAATAGTGTAATCATTCGTTTTATCCCTAATTCCAAGTAGGTCAATCTTATAACTGGGCAATGACAAATTATGTTATTGATCAAAATAACAAGGTTACATATTGTCATTTTATAGAGAAAACCAAACTCTGGTTAAAATAATTTTCAAATGAAGAAAAGAGTTTGCCGGTTAAAGGGACAGTTTAATGTTACTGATAGCTCCACTAAAGAAGTACTTTATTATGCATTCTTTAAAAGGTTACAAACATTTAGAGAGAGGAAAAAAGTTGTGTGGCAAGAAAGTACTTCCATTCCGCATAGGGTACGGAGTAGATCTCCGCTCACAGTATTTGCCTGACCAGCACATACGTTTTAAAGGGACCTCTGTGCTCCCATATTCAGTAAAGTCCAAAGGGAATACTTTCAAAACTGTAAGGAACCTTCTACCATAATGTATTGATAGCAGAAATGTCTGTAAACTACTGTAGTTACTATATGACTGCACTTATTGTACCTCTCTCCAGTATTATACTGTATATTAAGTAAATCTGCTCATATAAAAGCTATGCATATATGCATGTCATTGCTAAAGAACTTAAAGCTTTGATATTTTCCCCTTAATGACCAACTCCTGCTAATTGAACTAGTTTTTAGTTTCGTATTCAGACAATCGATGTTGTTCTCCGTCAGAAGTATCCTACGGGTTATATATGCCGCATCTTAAGAAATCTGGCTGGAAATACTGGGGCAAGGTTCGTTATTGTGACCTTTTGTCTTTCTCCCAGTAGAATTAATTGTAACTGCAGATAAGCGTTCTCCTTTACCCTGGTAACACTGAAAAGTGCGTAAATGCATTTACATTTTTTAGTTATTTTCTCACCCCTCTTTTTCTCTTAAAATACATTGTATTTCAGATCCTCACTTCTGCAACAATTGTGTTTTTTGTGAACTAGCATTAGCTTTTCTCTTTTTTGTTTTGCTAATTATGTTTACAGCATTAGTTTTTAAATTGTTGTTTCGAAGTTCTAGCAGCAGACTCAGGTTATGGTTCTCAGATGGTTAAAAAAAATGGTAGAAAGAGGTAACCCTTATATAGATGAGTTTATATCTCTTTATGATATAAGTTGGGGTGAACTATTACCACTTATGGGCAATATCTGAACATTCTGTTACTGTAGTACCAATCACTGAAAGACCTTCTAAGAGTTCTGCCACATGGTTAAAGACGCATGTTCCTTGTGCTCATGTTACACCCATGCCTAATGTCAATACATGTATATGGAACACAGAAAACATGGATCTCTTACATATAAAATAAATCCTCTTTATTATACGTGTTTTTTTATAGGAAAAATATCTTTACTGCTACCAGGTTAATGGACTTTCATAGTAAACCTGTGTTTTTTGTTTGTAACCAGTGTAAACTGTACCACTGATAGTATGAAGCTCTTAAGGAACTCTGAAGGGGAGTAGGCAACCCATTCTGGGATATACCCCAGAGTGTGATGCAATAACTTGGTTTTATGTGCTTTCTTCAATACAGACCATAATATTAAAAGGTAGAGTGGCCCATGAGTGACCCACTTTTCTGGTGATGCTTGGTTCATCTAGGTGAATTTCACATTAGTAGTTATAAATAATGCACGTTATGTGACAAGAGGTTATTTTTTTCAATAAAAAAGGTCATTAGTGAAGAGCTTTGTATATATTTGGTCTGAATATGTGTTTGATTTCCTTGTTTCTATTCAGATGCGGACACTATGTTACAGCTGCCAACTCCTAGGTGGGCTTATGACGCAGAAGAATGGGGCAAGGCAGAATTTTGGAAAGAGCCTTCTGATTGTGGCTTCTCAGCTCAGCCACTGCAGGACAGTACTGCGTCTATTTGATGATCTGTCCATGCTGGCATACTCCATGAAGTATGGCCTGGGAAAGAAGGTGAGCTGGGGGAGAGAAAAGTCCTATTCTATAACCACCAAAGCAATGTTGCCCATGGATGCATGTTTGGGACAATTCACACATTCTATTTAATTTTCCTTATTTCTTTGCCTCTAGGAGAAAGACTGCCTTATTCGATATATATCGGTGATTGGTAACATAGCAGATCAGCTATATTACCCCTGTGAGCATGTGGCATGGGCTGCCGATGCGGGTGTTATACATGCAAAGTCTGAAAAGTGGTGGACAGCCAGCACTGCACTTTGGGGTCTCTCTCTCCTTTTGGGAATTTTAAGGTATTCTCTCCTAAATATTCAGTCATCTTCCTAACTATAGGAGATGCTATATCACAGTGTGAACACATATGTGTCAAGTGAACACACCGAAGCAGAGGAGGAAGATGTCCAAGAGGAAGTATCTATATTTCTTCTTTGTTATTCCAAAATATTCCCTCAATGAAAGTGTGTACATTTTATATGAAAACGGTACAGTGAAACTTATAACGTTAATCTTCAAGCACCCCAAAGCAGATTTTTAGGATCTCCCTTTTTGTTTAGTCACTGCTCCCCCTGTTATGGACAATAATTGGTATGCAATATAGGGCCCAGGTTATGAAAGGGCCCTTTGGCCCCACACAGTGCCACTCTAGAGAACTCCCCCAACAGCACTAACTTAATACAGATGTATTTTTTCAAGGCAGTAACTTTTAAGGTGGGGACCAGGTAACTGTGCATCTTTAACATACCGTGCCCTGGAGGAAGATTGAATAGAGGGGATCATCATGGACTGAGATCATGGGCTTTCATGAGTTTGGGCTGTGCCCTAAATTGATACCTGCACAAAATTGTTTGATGGTCAAGTCCTGTGTTCAGGAACATGGAACATAGAAAGAAATTGGAGTCCCTGGTACATTTAGTGTTTTGTCATCATAATATTGTAGATACTGTAGATTTCTTTTTAAGCTTCCTATCTCATTGCTTTTCTTTCTCTATTAGGTCTATTAGAATTTTACACAAATTAAGAAGGCACAAGGAAAAGCATACTGGGTAAGTGTTTTATTCTTTGTGTAATATGTGTCTCTGTGGTGAGGAAATCCAAAGCCCAAATTGACCTCAACCAAACTATGGTGTCTCCTTTCCACCATTACATCTGATATACAAATTAATAAACTCTTGGGGTGTATTAGAGTACCCATGTGGCAGCGGGTTCTACATTCCCTCTTATTCATTAGTATGACTTAAACATCATTTATAAAGACCTCATTGTGAGGTCGAAACATTGTTGTCCTCCTCCTTCTATAAATCTGCCTAAGCTGGAACCCTTGAGTGCCTGGAGCCTTTTTCTATTTTGATCTACTGGGGAGCTGGCCCTTCCTGGCACAGCTAACCACCTGAGTTCCTGTTGTGTGTGTGCAGATTCCTCATTCTGGTGACTTAAACATCATTGTTGACCATCTGCCATGCTGACTGTGTATGATAAATGGAGATTTCTGTGGAGTTGCTTTTTACTTAAGAAGTACAGTTATGCCATATGTGCGGTCTGCCTGTGGTTTGCCTCAGTTGCTAATGAATCGATGTAATCTTGTTTTGTAGGAAGGATCTTCCAAAAAGCCAGGGGGAAATAAAATTCCAAATGAGATCTGAGGTTTTGAACATCATCAGTTCCACCTCTGACTTGGCTAATGCTATCCACTGGATGCCTCCTGGCTTCCTTTGGGGAGGGTGCTCACCAAACTGGTTTGTGGGACTACTGGGGACCATATCCTCGTTGATCGGTATTTACCAGACTGCTGTTGGAGGCAGCGCAGGAGGTGTATGAGTCCAAAGAAAGACGAAAGCAAAATGCATTGACACGTTGATCTTCTGAATGTTTGAATAAGAAAAGGAAAACTGTGCATAAACACTGGACACTGCCTCACAGCCTGTGACAGGGAAAGCAACTGTTTCACCAATATGTTTTATTCGTTTTATTTTCATAAACGATCCTTGCACTCGGGATAAAAGCTGCTTTGTGTTCAAAGTTAGAACTACTGGTTGTAAGCTGCCTAATGAGTTTCTCAGTGTACCAGATTTACTTTCCATATAGTTCAGAAAAAAACCCTTTGTTTGGAAGTTAGATCATACCACATCTAAAATAAGGGTTTTATTTTTACCAGATCAGAAGGAATAAGATAATGAATTAACTTAATTCTGTAAGTGTGTTAATCATATGTGTACATGCATACACACACATTATTATATATATATATATATATATATATATACTTAGTGTATGGACAGGTAGGAGTGGATTTTTATTACTTGCCTACACTATGAGCTACACAGAATCTAAGGGTGACATACTATTGCGCATATGCGTAGATAAGCATGGCCATGCATAGAGGCAAAACTGTAGTTTTAAAATACTAACTGATTAGTAGTAAGATTTTTATTGTCAAATTATCTATAGAAGACAATATACTGATAAATTCTGGGACAAGATGGCCTTAGTTATACATTGAGATTTGCTCTCACAAGAGCTGTAGTTTTGCCTTCATCTAAATCCCTAAATCCCAAGTAACATGATCTTAACCTTCCACAGAGAGCAGGAGAAGTGATCTTTGCTTCACACATCAGCAGGCAGAGGGATCACAGGGGCAGCACTGCAGCTGGATACCCTATGAAAGGGGGGGACCCAGGTTTAGCTCTAATGTCCTTTGTAAAAATGCTGCTTTCGATTATGATTGATTAATTTGAGAGACAATGTCCTACTTCCCATTTGCTCCTCTTTAGGAGGGAAAATGCCTATTTAGGAACATAATTCTCCCCCTGATGTCCCTGTTTCTAGGAGCTGAAGAATGTTTACTATATGTGAGTGTACCACAGTCTTTTAATTGCTTAAACATCACAATAATCTGTATAAAACCGCAGAAAATTGGCTCACAAATTATATTCTGTAAATAAAATGCATTATTCTTCTAAATGTTTTGATCAGTTACACGGGTGGGTAAATAGTTAAGCCTTTATAACACCATATATGGACTGGGGCCTAGTATGACTTAGTATTTTTTTTTTTACAAGTTCATGGGCAAATAAGCACTGTACAATGTGTGGCACAAACCCTAAGCAGTGACTATCCCCATTTACTGTGGAAATCAAAACAGAATTGAGGTATATTGGGTGAGCAAACATTATGTGTTGATCATACACCACCAAACTGCATGTAAAGAAATATATTTTCTACGTCAGTTAATGACCAATGACGTGTCTGGCACATTATGGCGTTAAAGGAGACGCCAAGATCAGCAGCAGGAGCCCAGTCTGGCAGATCCTGATTTAAAAGAGCTTAGAAGGCTCCGGAGTGGTCACAAATGCCACTATATTGCCTCTCACAAGATGGCGGCGTATACACAAATGGAAAAAATGTGTTATTATGCAAAAATAAAAACATTGGGAATTTCTAAACTCAAGACATAATATAATGGAGTTAGGTTTTTTTATTAGCGTTTGTACATGAGTAAAAGGAAAAAAAATTCACAAAAAAAGCCCTTCTTGTTAAAACAGCCTCGGTCCAGAGTGGTACAAAAAGAAAACACAGCCTTGTCCTTAATTCCTTCAATATGTGAGAATAAAGTAAGTACCCTAAGTGTTTTAATTACAAGATTAAAAAGTAATGGAGATAAGGGGCAGCCTTATTGTGTACTTCTACATAGCAAGAAGGGTGTTGAAGTTATCCCATTAATGATTTCTAACACTTGGTTGGCAATCCATGGCTCCAAACAAATTGTTGAACAGAAGACTAAAATGATAATTTAAAAAAAAAATTAAATAAATGCAAGAAATCCTGTTGAATGCTTTCTCTGCATCACAACTTACTAGAATGTTGTTTTTGGTTCAGTAGTGCCAATAATAACAGCACAAATCTGATGGGCAATAATAGAAGAATCTTCATTAAGCCTGTCTGTGTCTGGCCGATACCATGAGCTAAATCTACAGCCTTTTAGGTTGAAATCCATGTTCCACAATGAGATGTTAAAGAGTCAAGTCTATAAGGGGTTTTATTTGGTTTTAAAACATTTGTGATTCTGGACACAAGAAAATCTTGATGTGGTTGCTAGCCTGCTAAAATCATTTTTTTTAGAATTAAGTGTGCTTATAACTTGGTTAAAATATATATACACACTCCACTGGCCACTTTATTAGGTACACCTTGCTAGTACTTGGTTGGACCCCCTTTTGCCTTCAGAACATACTTTCTACAAGATGCTGGAAACATCCCTCAGATATTTTGGTCTATATGGACATGATGGCATCACGCAGTTGCTGCAGATTTGTTGGCTGCATGTCCAGAATGTAAATCTCCCGTTCCACTGCATCTCAAAGGTACTCTATTGGGTTGAGATCTGGTGACTGTGGAGGCCATTAGAGTACAGTGAACTCATTCTCATGTTCAAGAAACCAGTTGGAGATGATGTGAGCTTTGTGACATGGTGCATTATCCTGCTGGAAGTAGCCATCAGAAGATGGGTACAATGTGGTCATAAAGTGTTGGACGTGGTAAGCAACAATACTCAGGTTGGCTGTCAGGCTTAAACAATGCTCAATTGGTACTAGGGGGCCAAAAGTGTGCCTAGAAAATGTCCCCTACACCATTAAACTACCACCACCAGCCTGAAACGTTGATACAAGGCAAGATGGATTCATGCCTTCATGTTGTTTACACCAAAGTCTGACCCTGCCATCTGAATGTCGCAGCTGGAATCGAGAACTCATCAGACCAGCCAACGTTCTTCCAATCTTCCATTGTCCAATTTTTGTGAGCCTGTGCACATTTTAGCCTCAGTTTCCTGTTCTTAGCTGACAGGAGTGGCACCCGGTGTGGTCTTCTATTGCTGTAGCCCATCTTCAAGGTTCGACATGTTCTTCTCTAATTCCCCTTCCCCCCCTCTCTGACCACCACTTCCTATCCTGCTCTCTAACCTTGCCATCTACTCGCTCCCTTCCACACCAACCTCACCTAACCAGAAATCTCAGCTCTATTAACCTTCAGAAATTCTAAACCAATTTACTACCTCTCCTCCCTCCTATCTGAAACATGTCCTGCCTTGACAATGTTGCCTCTCTCTATAACTCTACTCTCACATCTGCTCTTGAGGAAGTAGGCCCAGTTACTACTCGCTCCTCACAACGTTCATGTTTCTAATCCTGACACACGACTATAATCCGACACCTATGACGTGGTTCCCGCACTGCTGACCGTAGTTGGCGAAAGTCTCATTCCATTTCCATCTTTCTGGACTACAAATGAATGCTAAATTTCTACTACAATATGTTTATTCTAACATGTTTTTAAAATATGAATACATGGGAAACTATAATGAAAACAGAGTTAAGTTGTTCAACAGTATTACATAATCATTCACATATCACATTATATTTAAATAGCGCCAGCAGATTCAGTAGCGCTTTTACAATCAGTGGAATAATTTAAAACCCCATACACTAACTAAATGGTAAAATGGTATAAAGGCTGTATTGAATATTAAAATGTCCCTGTGATATTTTTGTCTTGTTGAAAATCAAAATTGACCACAAGATGGCGGCAATGCATGTTTTGGTTTAGATGTTTAGTTACACTATATGACCAAAAGTATATGGATACCAGACCATCACAACTATATGAGATTTTCCTTGACATCCGATTTCAAAACATGTGCATTAATATGAATTAATTAACCCACTTTGTGGCTATAACAGCCTCCACTGTTCTGGGAAGGCTTTCCGCAAGACTTTGGCGTGTGTGCCCATTCAGCTTAAAGAGTATTTGTGAGGCCAGACAGCGATGTTCATACCTGGACCCCGAGACTGCCGGGTGAGCACCGATTCTCCGAGTCAGGAGCCGAATCCTCTGGGTCGCGGGATATTGACACGCCCTGCTTTCCGCCCATTTTCCCTTTAAATGGGGGTGTTTCCCGCTTCCGTCAGCGGGAACGCCCCCAACATCAGAGGGATCTACCACCGATGTCACGGGACCGCCCGCTGATGTCAGTGGGCAGTCCAGGTCGCGTCCAGCAAGGGAAGGCTCCGGGTAGCCGGAGCCCAGAAGTTCCCAGGCGTGCTGGTGTTGGATTAGAAGGTCTGGCTCGCAGTCACCGTTCCAATTCATCCAGAGGTTATTGTCAGGACTCTGTGCTTGTCACCCAGGTTCCTCCACACCAAACTTATCTTTATGGGCCTTGCTTTGTGCACTGGGGCAGTCATGCTAGAGCAGGAAAGGGCCTTTCTCCACCTAGTTTGAAGCATACAGTTTTCTAAAAATGTCTTTCTATGCTGTAGCATTAACATAGCCCTTCAGCAAAACTAAAGGGCGTAGCCCAAACTCTGAAAAACAGTAGGCATGTGCCAATCCCAGATTCGTCCATCAGACTTCCACATAGTATAGCCAGGTTCATCACTCCAGAGAACATTTCCACTCCAGATTCCAGAAGTGGTGTGCTTTACTCTATTCCAGCAAATGACAGATGATTTTTACACACTATGCACTTCCACACTCGTCAGTCCTCTTCTATTAGTATGCGTGAACTATTGCTTTGTGGTTGAGCTGTTGTCGTTCCTAGATCCTTCCACTTCACAAGAATAGCATTTACAGTGGACTGGGGCAAATGTAGCAGTGCAGAAATTTCACAAACTGACTTGTAGCAAAGGTGGCATCCTATGACAGTGGCACATTTAATGTCACTGAGCTCTTCATTGTGACCCATTCTACTGCCAATCTTTATACCCCTGTTAGCAATAGGGTATAGATGAAACACCTAAACTCAATAATTAGCAGGAGCGATGTTTGGACAGTGTATTTTCTCATGTTTCTTGCTTTGTTTTGTGTGCAATACAGAATCATGCAC
This sequence comes from Spea multiplicata, assembly GCA_009364415.1. Taxonomy (NCBI): domain Eukaryota; kingdom Metazoa; phylum Chordata; class Amphibia; order Anura; family Pelobatidae; genus Spea; species Spea multiplicata. The sequence continues at coordinate 24,545,569 of VKOC01000001.1, read as the reverse complement.
AGCATATTGGGAAGTTACCAATGGCTACACACAATTGCTTTCTGCAGTTATGTATTTCAAATGCTCTTTTGAATAATCATCCCAGTAGTTTTTTTTATATAACCATTACTTTTTTTAACATATGGCACTTGAACTAACTACTTATGGCCATGTTTGCATAGCCCTGAACTCTAATTATACCAGTCAAGTTATAGCGGACCTGTCAACCACATATGTGCAAATGACAGGGTCCACCATAGGGAAAATACAACATTGTCTTGCTTCTAGCATATGTATAGACATATGTATTTAACTCTATTTGGTTCTTGCCAGGATACATTCTCATAGTTGTCAACATTTAAAAAAAAATCAAGGGAGACTTCACCCCACAGCTATCAAATACTTACTTAAAAGTGTACCTTACCCACTTTCCTAAAGCCCCACCCACTTAATTAGCATACTTTGGCTCCACCCATCAAGATCACAAACTGACTTGCTACCTATTACACAGGCCCTGCCATGGCACCCAGATGACTTGCCATGGCCCCCAGAGGACATGTTATTACCATGCATGAACCCTTTAAGCACTTGTTCATGCTCAACTGCTAATGTGTCATCAAGGGGCAGGCCCAGACCAAGGCTCTTTTAAAATAAGTTGATTCTCCTAGGTCAACTCTCTTGCTTTACATGCACATTATATATACACAATGCATATTTTAACAAATGACAAAACATGAAAAGCATCAAAATCAGATTACAGACTAACAGAATAACAATTTGAGGAGGGCCCTGCTCAAACAAGCTTACAATCTCACGTGCCATGTGTGCAATAATGGCACCATGAAATATGGGGCTGGCATTCTATTATTTCTGGCGCTGTATACAATTATTTCCAGGGCTGCTTGTTATTTGCAGTCCAGCCCTGATATAATAATTCTCCATGCTGGGTTCCTGTAATATTTCCAATCCATATAACGTAACATGCCCCTATATGTTCTACTACTGCTTTATATAACCTCCACATATAAAGCTCTTCCCTATAAGCTTCACTTACAACCCATGCACAATCCTCTATATATAATTGTATCCCTTACATATAAACTTGTTGTACAGTAAATAAATGTAAAAGAAACCCAGTAAGCATCTATTCCTTTTTTAATCTTTTCTTCCCAAGTATGGGTTATGTATAAAATAATGTCTGTCCAGTATGTAGGATTACGTTTTCAGTGGTGCCTCCGTTTTATTGAGGTTTTCAGACTTAATTATATGGTCTGTTTATAGTTCTTCCTTGTTCTAAAATTATATACTGCTCCAGACATCCCTGTTATGTAATTATCAGTCCCTAGATCTCCATGCTGGAATTTGACCTTTTTCTGGGTATGAAAATATACCCTGTTTTCTTATTTATGGCAGCTATATATGAAAGGACTAAAGATAACATCTCTAATTTTTGGAAACCCCATTTTGTAAAATCAAAATAAATAGAGAAAATAAGTCATTATAAATTTTGATATTGGAATATGAATATGTTTCTAACTGAAGATCTTATTTATGTAATTAACATGCTCGTTGCGGATATGCACTGATGTACTTTAAAAAGGTGAGATTTCATTTCGGAGAGAGGAATCCGTCAATTTCCACTGGTAATTAGTGGGTTATTGAATTTGGAATATTTATTTTATTGATTCTTTTCAGAAGGGGTGTGATTTCCATACCTTGCTCACACTAAATGAGCTGACCTTTAAATCTCTTAAATATTAACCCTTTAACAGTACCTCTCAAAGATTCTCTTGTAGAGGTTTGCTAATGCTGGCAACAAAGTGGTTCTAATAACAGTCCTTATAAAACCATTACTTGGAATGGGGAAAAAAATTTGGAATTAATTTACCTATTTTAGCTGTTGGATACTAGGGAGAAAATACCGTATTAGTTGGGTTCTAAAAGTAGAATATATACTTGGTGTTAGATGAGAACTCTGCGACCCTGGTGTAATAAATTCATGCAGACTAACAATCAACCTCCGAGAGTTACAGGGAAGAATGGTCTACTGTCTAGTACCATTTCTGAGTATTTTTTCAAATTATTATATATTAACATACTATCAGTTCTGCATCATTAACCAATTTTCTAAGTATGGTGAAAATTGTTTTTTTTTAACACCTGGCATGGATTATTTTGGTTTTAGCTTTAATCTACAGCACATAGGTGTCACAAAAATGACTGATTACATTGATCAAGTCCCCTTAGGTTAGGAAGGGCCAGCTATGGCAAGTGATATGATTGTGACACAGAGGACAGGAAATTAATCACTTGTTTCAGAGAATGCAAATAGCTGTATTGTCAGGTATTAGCACCGAGGTTGTTGATCAAAGTTGTGGGAATCCTCTGGCGTCTGCTTTAAATTCTAATCCTAGTGGGCTGACCACTAATTTATATTTACTTGCATTTTACTTAAATATATGAATTTACTTAGGTCTGAGACATTTCTATTTTCAGATGACCATTGAAAAAAATAACACATATACTTCTATATTTATACTTTTATATATATATATATATATATAATATATATAAAAGTATAAATATATAAGTGTAATATATATATATATATATATATATATATATATATATATACCCAATAGGGTTGTGTAAACAAAATGATTCCAATGGATAGTCTGAGAAGTCAGAAATAAATGTTAAGAATAACATAGTTGACAGAGCCAGCTGCAGCGCAGAAGCTGAGTCTGAAACTGGACCCACCACTTTCTAAGCCAGCTTGACTTGCTGTACATCTCTGTAGATATGGTATATATAAAATGTCTTTGTATCTCCTACACTAGGGCAGCCCAATCTGTGGCAGCAGTTTTACACATCTGTACTCTCAGTATGTCACAGAATTTACCCTGATTATCCAAATATGTCTTTTCTGGCCAAAGGCGCCAATGTGTCATGCTGGCAGACGTTAAAGTTACCAACAGGAAGATAAAAGCCACGTGGAGTGGGAGGGATGCCAGGGAAAACAAGGAGACCTGGCAGCAACATTGTCAAAAGTCATAAAAAGAGGCTATGCCTTTGTATTTCTCGACTGTTTTGAGGTTTTGAAAAGCTGTACTACTAATTACCTAGGTTTGTAAAGCAGCGGAAAGCAAGATTATAACTGTTCTTAGTTGGCACACGCAGTATACGTTTTAAAATACTTTGCCAGCTCATTTATTTTATTAGAGATTCTGAAGGGATAAAATGAATTTAGGCGTTTTGTAGTTCAAATGGCACGTTGTTGAATTTTGAGCTACTTTCTTATAATATACAGCATGTAAACAATAGTAACCAATACTCCATAAGAATGGAAAAGTAAGAAAATAACCATGGACTCAAAGTCTAACTATAAACATTGGAAATAATGAAATATGAATCAAGCTAACTATAAACATTGGAAATATGAATCAAGCTAAGGCAGCATTTCCAGCTGCCACAGAGTAGCTTCCTTTACTACACTATGACACAAGAACACTCTATATCAGAAGGAGAGGAACTGTATTATACATATACTTCCCAAGTGTCCCTTTTTTGCAGAACAGTCCTGATTTTAGACACTGTCTTACTGAATAGCCCAACTGTCTTGTATTCACAGGTGGTCAGCAGGGCCGCCATCATTAGCTTTGCTTGTTTTTCTTACAGAGCAAATGGTCTGGGGCTCCCAAAGCCATTTGGGGGCACTGACAAGCTATGTGGGTGCAAAGATGGCGCCGACAAGTCGTTTGGGGCACTGACAAACAACAATGTCGCAGACAAGCTGCTTGCGCACAGACAAACAGTGCCATACACACACAGGGTTTCTTACCTGGTGCTGGCCGCAGCTTACATTGAACTGTAGAGGGACTTAGCCAGTTAGGAGATGCTTCTGAACTCTCAGCCAATCAGGAAGTTGAGAAGTCTCTCCTGATTGGCTGAGACCTCCTTTATCCTGGTGAGGGCTTCTCCCTCAGCCCATTCTAATTTGTGGTCCATTGCTGAGCTTTTTTTTTAAATGGGGGGGGGGCGACAACTTCAGCAACTGTAATGGTTGTACTCTGCTGATGGTGGCCAGGTGGGCTTTTTTGTTGCACAGCTCCCATATGGCCTCCTCAAGATAATGAAGCTGTGTGCTAGGATATAATGTTTGGCTTCGCTCCTTCACTTTGGCGAGGGGTAAGGCTGGTGCCCCTGGACCTCCCTATAGCCCAACCACCAATAAAGGTGTGTTTAATTGGACACCTTTGGAGAAAATAAAAACTAAAAAAAAATATGAAAACATGAAATGAATCCTTCATGCAGCCGATCAGTGATGAGGTTCATCGGACCAGGAAGGAGATGAGTAGCTTTTTTTTTTTAACCTTTATAAACAATGCATATTAACATACTCGTACTATACATTTGCATTTCTTGGGTCTATCAGGGACATTCTAAAACTACTCTACGTAGCCTCCTATGGAATCCACTAATGTGGGCAAAGGTAAAGGTAGACTACAAGAGCCACAAAAGTATTGATTTTATCTCTTCTAATGCCCTTTCCATATGGTTAAAAGCTTTTGGTGGGGACTAATTTTCCCTCCCCAGAGGCTGGACCTATTTTTGTGACAACCATAGACTTGTACCACGACTTAAGCTATTTGTAGACACCTATTTACAGACTTGAGTGATCGCTTTCCATGGTCGCTCAGTGGGAGATACATAACTATATCCCTCTTTTCATCTCTCTACCCTTCTTTCTTCTCTTGCCGCTATCTATTCTTTCGCCTCTCTCCCTCCTTTTTCTCCGTCTCTTCTCTACTATTTTATTCTCCCTTCACCTGCACACAACACCAGCCAGCAACTTACTTTTGTTGCCAAGGTTTAGACATTAATGGCTGTGTGTTGAGTTATTTTTAAGGGAGCAGCAAATGTACACTGTTATACAGGCTGTACACTCACGACTCGCATATACTAAAAATTGGAACGATACAGAGAAGATTAGCATGGCCCCTGCGCAAGGATGACATGCAAATTCGTGAAGCTTTTCAGATTTTTCATTGATGCAACCACCACACTACCTCTCACCCTTGCTCTCTGCCTTATGTTTGTCATCCCATTCCCTCAAGACTGTAAGCTTGTGAGCAGGGCTCTCTCCACCTAATGTATCGGTTTGTCTTAGTCTGTCAATTCTCGTCTTGTCATACCCCTTTAATATATGTATTGTATTAAGCTCTGCATAAATTGTTGGCGCTATATAAATAAAAGATAATAATAATAATAATTGTAGCAGAGTCATTTCTTCAGTGTTGTCACATGAAAAGATATAATAAAATATTTACAAAAATGTGAGGGGTGGCCTCACTTTTGTGAGATACTGTATATATTGTCACATACATATAGTGAGAAGGATTGGTACTTTTTTTTAAAAAAAACATGTTTTCATTACTTTGCTTGTTTTGTTTGTCATATACTGGAAAGTGACAGATGGAAAATACATTTTATTATTAATTTGCATTTGTACCATTACATTCCGTTTGCCTTAAACAAGGTACCTTTGAATAACTTGCCTCACAGTTGCCTCATTAATGGTGTCCAGAAAAATGTCAGTGGGTGTTCCTGCTGACATCACAGGAAACACCCCCATTTAAAGGGGAAATGGCCGAGGGGCGGGGCGTGTCAAGACCCCGCTACCGCGACCTGGAGCATTTGGGTGTTGAACCGGAGAAGCGGTGCTTCACCCGGAGCTGTCCGGGTCAAACCTTGAGAGTTCCTAGGTGTGTTCCCAGGACATGTATAATTTTCTGATGGCCAGCATATGCTCCCAGGCAGTGTGTGAGATAAATATAAACTAAACTAAGCAATTCATGTAATCAGTTTTACATCTCACACTCTGCAGTCCAGCATTACATATGCCCTGTACATGTGTACATTTTTTATTGTATATACCGTAGTTCCATCGTACTCTGCAGCGTTGTACAATGGGGAATAAACAATACGGTAACCCAACCTGTCGGGAAAAAACATGTCCAAATCTCTGGCGCTCAAAGGGTAAATGTAGGCATTCATGCTTATGTATGAAGAGACATAAAAAGGGGGGAGGCAAAGATATAAAATTGGTAGGGGGTGAGAGAGAGACTGGGAGCGAGACAAAGAACAATGGTAAGGATAATCTCTGTAATGTGAGGCACAAAACAATACAATGTTTTTTCAATATTTATATATAAAATATTTCTGATCTGTTAGTATGTATATGAATAATAGTAGATCAGACCCCCAGTTATGTGCAGCGTGTACTTTGAAGAGAGGCTCCAGGAGGACGCATCTCATTGTGATCACTTTCAGATTAACTCCATCCCCCTCCCTTTCAAAATGTAATGAATGGTCCATCAGCTCCTGAGCTGCAAATTACTCCATGGATGCCTGATTTCCCCCTTCCTACTCACCATTTGGGATGGGAGCACTTAACCCTTTCTACCACAAATGCCTATTTCGTGGTCGACAAGTATATGTATTTCATTTAGTAATGATTTGGGGGGGGGGGCATCCAGTTATTAAGCATTTTTGAGATATAGCTACTTGATTGTAATTTCTGATCATTATGACAATGTGATAAGATTTTAGAAACAATTCTAAACATTTTTGATATAAACCAGTTCTGTCATGCAAAACCTGGCTGTTTCGATAAATGATAATGATACTTTCATCTGGTTTTATTTAATAGTACTTCTTGGCCTGGGTAAACTAGAATTTATTGCACCGTTGCCGCCATATTATTTAAACTTCAAATTATTGTGTCACTTTTCTAGGGTATCATTAGCTGTTCCCTTTCTTCCTCTTCCACAAATGGTTATTTCTCGAAGCAACCTTCTACCCCTCATCACGTCTTTCTGCATCTTTCTGTCATTTACTATTCTCTCGATTTTTTTTTTTTTTATTCTTGATCTTAGGACCTTCCACTTCTTGCAGGGTCTGTATCATTTCAAATATTTTTCAGATGCAAGCAGCTCTAAAAGGTCCCAAATGACAGCTTGTCACAAGGAAAAATCCTATTTGATCCCCAAACTCCCTAAGAAGATATCTTGATAAGAATGAGTGCATTGCTGAATAACTGAGCTAAAAGTGGCAAATTTAGTTTTTACTCCAATCTAAAAAAAGAAATTCAATTTTTTTTTCTGTTTAATTCCACTTTAAGTGTTTACTGACTTTGTGACAAAGCACAAGAAAGTCAGATGAGATCTTTACTCAGCCTTGAATCGGGTCAGCCAGAAACAGAAAAGGGAGTAAACATTATAGAACAAGAACACAAAAGAACAATGAGTACTCGGGTCCTGAAACATTCAAGCGCAGTATTCACCAATCAACCAATCAGTGGCCAGGCATTGAGAATGTTGTTTCAATAATGGTCTTTGTTCTACTCAGCCTTCATCTGTTTGATGAATTTTGCAAACCATGAGGGCGTTTTTATAAAGGTCTTGCTGCCACAAAAGTATTGTGAAGCATCTCTATTTTGATATTAACAAAGCTCTTTGCAAAAATTTTTTGTTTTGTTCATGGATAACAATATGGTGCATATTATGTAAAAATATTTTGTCATTTTATTTCCACAAAGAAGGCTAAATTTACTACCACATCCAAAGTGGCGTTATCACATCCTTGTGTTAATGCTGGTAGTTCCATTATTATTAGAATGTATTGATTTCTATAGCACCATTATATTCCTCGGTGCTGTTCAATGGGCAAACAGGACATAAAAAGTAGAGGAATTTGGACCTACTGTATCAAAATGTAAGAAGGTGCTTGCTTATAACAAACTAGTTTAGTTGATACATACTATTATGTCACAAGTATGCCAATCCGCCTCATTCTAGATTCTTGAGAGTGTAAAATTGGTGAATGCAACCAAATATATATATATATATATTTAACAATATATCATACCACATTATATGTATATAATATAGACATATAGGTATGATGCAATAGAACCAGTTAAAAACATGCTGTATTGCTGTAGACATGTATGAATGACTTTGTTTTGTTTACAGAGTAAATATTTTGTTGTATGCATCAAATAAGCTAAATGGATCCATAAGAGAAAAGTCTTTATGTAAATAAAATCATGATGGTTGTAATGTAACGGCAATTATCTGGTTTAGATCCTGTTATTTTTTGTAACTGGCTTGCAAAAGGGCAATGTTGTCCCCATGGTATTAAAGCACTGCTGGTACATGCTGCATAACATTAACCACGTGTGTACCGGATGAGAGTCATTGTCTTGACTTTAAGGCATGTAATTGTGGCTCATCTCACTCTTTAATGTGTGTGTATGTGTATATATATATATATAATATATATATATATATATATATATATATATATATATATATATATATATAGCTAATACAGATTCCCTTGCACTCAGCACACTGAAGTTGTAACAATGTTACCTTGGTGCTATGGGCAATAAATGCAAAGAATCCAAAGCATAAAGCCCTGGCTGGACTTTCCCTTCAATTAAAGATGTAGTTTATTAATGCATCAACATTCTCCAAGAGAAACTGAAATGTTGATGCATTAATACAGTAAAAATACAGTAAGTGTTTTATCCTTTGGATATATATATATATATATACACACTAAGCGAAGAATTCTGATGAAGACCATGTATAAGAATTACCGGTAAGTAATAAAAATTAATATATACGGTGTATATATATATATATATATATATATATATATATATATATATAACAAAAATGTACCTTTTTACCATTATCACTAGAATGCCTCCTCAAGGCTCACATTTGAAATCCTATATTTAAAACAATGACATAGAATTTATTTACTTGCGTTTAGATATGTTGTAATTGAATTGTAAAGGAATTATAAGCAAATTTCTATCTACATGAAGCAAAACTGGTAAAGTTGGACCTGTACATCCATACGGTAAGGAAGGGGTTAAGGGGAGGGTGTGGGCATAAGCCCAATCCCAGGCGTGACAGGGGTCATAAGGAGAATAGCATACCCTTCACCATTTAAGGTGCCCAAATCAGGACACCTGCATTGAAGGTGCGACAAAAGGTAGAGAGGGTTGGAGCCATCCTCGGAAGTTAGTGTGTGCTCTGTAGTGAGTGTAATCATGAGCTATTAAGCCTTTTCACAGGATCTGTGCTGGCAGGTTGACAATATAGTTTGTTTTAAGCTTAACCTGCCATAAATTGGCATTGAAGTACATCGTTATTTTTTATACCTCCCGAATTTCTCTATGACAAACAGTCCCTCTCAGGGCCGGCCGAAGGCGTAACGCCGCCTGGGGCGAAGTTTAATGCCGCCCCCCGCCGGCGTCGGCGGGGGGGGGCATTTTTAAACTTCGCTGACGCCCCCCCCCCTGCAGCGAGTCTCCCTGCTCTGCCACCGTGCCGGCTTGTAATTCTGAGCGCCGGAAATTGACGCCACTTCCGGCGCTCAGCATTACAAGCCGGCACCAAGACCGAAGAGGGAGACTCCCCGCAAAGGAGAGAGAGAGAGGGGCGCCGAGCGGGTAAGAGAAAACCACTCAGCGCCCCTCTCTCTCTCTTCCGTTTAAAAAAAAAAACCGCTCGGGGCGGCAAAGTGCCGCCCCTTCCAAAGTGCCGCCTGGGGCAATTGCCCCAGTCTGCCCTATTGTAGGGCCGGCCCTGGTCCCTCTTTGTGACCCAAAAAAGTCTGTACTTCATTCGCAGATGCCCCTCTTTTCTATAAGCTCATAATTCTTCCTGGGTATGAGTGTATCACGGTGTTATACAGCCATAATAATGAATTCAGAAACAGCTGCTGTGTGTTTATATAATAAGAAAATCATTTTTTCTTCTGCTGCGTGTCTTACTAAGTTAAGGCCACAATTACCTGTAAAAATGATTGACTTCTTGAAACAATGGGAGCTCTTTACGCACATGCGCACGGGACTGTGAACAGAAGTTTGCTGCGCTAGCCCTGCTTTGCTTTTTATAGTACATGCTGTATGACATTCAAATTAACAAGTGGGCTAACCAACACATATTGTAAAGTTAAAAGGCACTGCTTGCAATTTAGTGGTATAACAGAAGAAATGCGGCCGGTACGAGGAGGAGGAGGACATCTATGCAGTGAATTTAGAAACAGATATGAAGTCACATAACGCAGGTTAAAGGGTAAAGGATTCTGTCCGGTATGGGAATATGATATGAAAAATATTACAGGTGCACAAGTTAAAACGTTTGTTATAGGAACTGACATAGAAAAATAGGTGTTATATATTTATGTTTTATATATATATATATATAATAATATATATATATACCGTGTATATATATATACCGTGTATATATATATACCGTGTATATATATATATATATACATAAATTTATCATCAGAATTCTGGAGCAGGACCGCTCTGTTATAATGTGTTATCAAATGCCGATCTGTGCTTTTATAAAGTCCAACATGTGTGAATGTCATTTGTGTTTTGACCCCTCGTTTAGTGGGGAGGGGGGTTGGGTGTACGTGTGTGTGATTACTCCGTTTGTTTTCATCCTGCCTGTTAAAATATTAGTATGCAATCATCTGTACAGATCCCTAACTCTAAACGACACCAGCAAAATGATGACACACTGGGGTGAGTTTAGGAGGACGCAGCTGCCACTATAAGGGAGGGAGAGGTGGAGGGGAGCAGAATATGATCACTTTCAAATTAACACCATCACCCCCTAGCGATGTAATGAATGGCCTGTCACCTACTGAGCTGAAAATTACTCCATTGCTACATGATTATCTCCTGAATACCCCCTCCTTGACATGGGAATAGATATCAGAATTCTTAACCCACTAACTACCGTGGGGGTGACAGCTTTATGTTAATTTGAAAAGAATGTGTGTGTCTGTCTATCTATCTTTATATCTATCTGTCTAGTTCATGCAAATATAACTAGTGATATGTTATCTAAAAAAAAACAAAAAAGAAAAATATGGTAACCCAGTATCTCAGTGCAGAATTCAAAAATATTTTAGCCAGATATCTACTTAGGGCCCTGTTTTTATGTGACCTTGTAACCTATTTATAGCTAATTATGTATCTGAGTTTGGGATTTAGAAGAATATATTTTATTTACAACATTTCATTCACAAACACATTTTATGCTGTTCAAGACATTCTTAGTTCATAGAACAGGGGCAGAAGGGCTGGGGACCCAAATGCTCTGAAAAATACCTCTTGTCATATAATTGGGGTTGTCTTCCTCGAATAGGTCTGACTATGAGACTAAGATGCAGGTGACCTGGATCCTCCTGTCTTATGCCCCCCATTTAACCCCCGAACTTACCGGTGCTTCTGACTCCCTGGTGTGTAGTCAGGGCAGCGGGTAGACGTCTACCCATTTCGCGTAGGCAACTTCCACTGCAGCCGGGAGGAGGTGCCGTTCGCAGCGGGGGTTGTCTGCGTCCATCGCGCAGACCTTGCCTGGTTGTCAGAGAGGAGTATTCCCTGCAGCGCTGCGGGAATTCTCTCTGACAGCTGGAGGGTGTATGCGCGATGGACACAGAAAACTCCCGCTGCTAACCGTTCCTCCTTCAGGCTGCAACGGAAGTTGTCTAGGTGAATCGCCCCAGGGAGTCAGAAGCACCAGTAAGTTTGGGGGAGGGGGTGTTAAATGGGGGCATAAGGCATTTCCGTAGGCAGAGTGCTCTATGATATGCCTTTTAACCCCCTTAATGCCATTCTGCCTCCAGATATGCTTTTAACCCCCTTTATGCCACTCTGCCTCCTGAAATGCCTTTTACCTCCCTATATGCCACTCTGCCCCATAATATGGGGCAGCCAATCAGTGGCAGGAATGTGCTCCCATTGAAAATGCTCCTAGCAAGTTGTAAAAGCTATGGGGGTCTATGTGCTACAACAGAATGATTGTAGTTTCCATGTGGCCACCAAACAATGCGTATTGCACTTCATGTAAAGAGGGCAAGTGGCCAGTCCCCAGTGCTGTCCAACTCTGGGACCTGCCCAACCACTCGCCACCTCTTCCCTCACCCTCCAACACGTGTCATGATTTGGATGCCTGAAATGTTGGGCAGTATGCAACAGTAATGCAAGCCTGCTTGCACAATGAAATCCATTCCTCCACACTTTTCATTAGTCATAGCATCCAACTTGGTGATTGAGACTGAGCCATTCTATTGTTTAGCACAGGCAGTATGTTGGTCATGGTCTTTGTCTAGTAGATTGGACTACAGTAACAGAGCTTAGAGCACATGAAATTAATACTATATAGCTGCCTAAAAACATTATATTATACAAAAACTAGAACTTTTTTTTTAAAAAAGAAAACAGCACAAGATATTTAAAAAAACAAGTTCTGCTTTAAGGCCCTTCTAACCTGTCCTGCACTGAACTGTACCTCCGATCATGTGAAAGTGGCCTGGTTGTGGAGAGACTGGTTTCATAGAGATTACAGGTATGTGTTCATTCCCATACACACCCTTCTTGGTACATTGTGTATTTTTTTCCACGTCCTCCTATAAACTGTACTGTTTAATTTCAAATTTTTTATTCATGCTCCTTTCCACCATTTTTGAAAGTGCTAACCTTTAATAAATGAAATATAAATACCCCATTTATTTGCAAGGGGCACATGATGTAAATTTAAGCATATGATACCTGGAGATGGCTGAACACATGTCTCTACATGTCATATAGGTATAGAGTTGTACCGTGTTAGCAATAGAAAAAGCAAAAACAAATTTGGCAAAGATGATACTAGTCTGCTCCAGGTCTGGGTTGGCAAAAAGTACCCTTTTTCCAGTTTACTTATAAAGTACTTTCACATGCATTAAGGGGCTCCTTTTTGTTAATAAATTAAGTTACTCAACATATTAAATACTGTGAAGGTTACAATTTCCCGAGTTTTGTCAAAGGCTGTCAGATCTAGGCTGCGCCGCAATGCACACATCACACTTATTTTCATTCTTTTAAATGGTCGGACTTTCACAGAAATTTGAGACTCTATTCTAAATCACCCCAGGTCGTGCTGAATGTGTTAATATTGTACACTATTACTCAACAGCTGAGCAAACATACTTTACCCAGTGCTAGTTTATCAGTAAATGAAACTTCCTGAACAAACAGTCAGTGCTTGTACTGCAAGCATAACAGAGTATCCAATTCCAGGCCAGCAAATTGTAACCCCTTAAAATACCTCAGATAAAAATAAATAAATAAATAGAAAAAATAAAAAAAATCTAATCCTGTGCAACGTAAAATGTTGGTTGCTGACCTTTAAATTTACTTTATAGGGTCCAATTTTGCTTCCGGAGAAACTTTTAAAAACATGCTTTCATGTACAATATTTTCCTAGTTTTCTTAACTGCAGTGTATTCTTTACATCTCTAAGAGTGTTTGCATAAATGTCTGTCTTAACCATGAGCCCCATGTGACCTGTAGCCATCTATTGCCAGGCTTCTAATATATATATATATTAATTTGTTGCTCAGATAACTAATGACCTCAGGGATTATCAATAGGCCACAATGTCAATAGGATCATTTAGCACAGGAAGGAAGGTGCATCTTAAACAATAACCCTTTGTGCTAAAATGGACAGGTCTGTACACGTTATGTGAGTTTCAAACTTCCCATTTTAAGCAATGGAGGGTCGAATTAAAAAAAAAAAACAGACGACCCAAATATCCACAAAACCCACCTAAATTTAGTTTGTGTCCACATGCAAAACAAAATATTAGGAAATGTGCATCAACAATGTATATATATATATATATATAGTGTTTAAATTAAAAAAAAATCTTCAATGTGTGCATACTATATATACACCACATAGACGATACTTACCCAATGTATATATATATATATATATATATATTATATAATATATATATATACTGTACATATTGCTGAGGAGCCTATAGAAATTGTGCTCTGGCTGGTACTTTTTCCCCCCAGAAATGGATAAAAAGCTATTTTTGATGGCTCATGGGCAAAAAGTTGCTTTAAGCACCCAGCAAGTAAAGATTTCAACAAACAATATTGATCTCATGTAACTTGTAGAATAAAAAGTAAACCGCTTTTCTGTGAAATAAATTATGTGGTGAAAACGGTGGGAATTTACCGGGAAACCTCTCAGCAAGCCTCTTTAATTAAAAATAATGTGTATTTCTGCAGTTGTTTTCTTTGAGACGTCCTATTAATTATAGCTTTGCGGAAACATGCTTTGTAAAGGTGGGAAGATCGTATAAAATAATTTACGGTGCTATTTATGAGGGTAAATGCTCCTTTAAACAGCTCTTTAGCAGGGTGTGAGCTATTTCCCAGGCTCCTCAAGCAGCAGAGGCAGCAGTTTTCTGTTTGTGCCTAAACAAAATATATGTTGCTGCCTATATATATATGGATGGATATGCAATCACACAGAAACCAAACTGATATGTAGACACATATATCACATATTATATATATAGCCACACCAATTTGGTTTCGATGGGTTAGATTCCCACGCGGGGTAAATCTCAGTGTTTGCGCCCAAGTGAGCAAGTTTTTTTTTACCCCTAAATTATGTGTCTTAGGCTGAAGGGGCAGTTTTTTATGGTCACATAATTTGTTATTGACTCTTATTATTGATATTATACTTTGATACTTTGATGGTATATCACAGCGGAAACCCCTGCTTGATGCAGATGCCCTCCTTCAGTGATTCTTGCCACCGATTGGCAGCTTGTAGCATCCAATCAGTGGCATGATAGTGCCCCCATTAAAATCAAAGGGCATTCTTTCAACGCATCGGTATGGGAGTCCGAACTAATCCCCGCACTTATCGTTCACCAAGAAAGCACTAGACTAGCTGCAGGCAAATGCAGGATGGGGGAATAATGCAGAATCAATGAAAATGTAGAGGGGCCATGCAGCTCTCATATGCATTAAATAAGTAAACATATTGGGGTTATGTATATATATATAGTGTAAGGAGTGAGATTTCACATGCCAGAGGTCATCCATACACCCAAATAATATGTAAATTATAGTCAAGTCAGATGGTAATTTTCTTCAGGATTGTGTATAATTTATATACAGTTGCTTCATATCAAGGAGTAAAATTGGGATAAGCAGGTACTTTCATATAATATTATTATTATTATTATTATAAACAAGTCTATTGTACACGGCCATGTTTTTTCATACAATAAAACAATGTCGTATGGCATTGTACTATGATACGTAAATTACCGTAACATTCTATTACAATGTTATACAACAATATTATTAAAAAAACAAAAACAAACACTGCTTTTAATGCAGACCTTATATAAAAATATATATAAATATAATCTACTTTGTGCAGTACATCAGAGAAAAAGATCCATGTGCACTCATTAATAAAAATCCTATTTCACGTTAGGATACCCTCCCTCCAGGACATACATTTTAAACAATATTTTTTTTATTCATGTTCATAAACAAAAGAACAAATTACAATCAATATTGCAGAAAGAAAGAAAAAGGCGAACCCCCAGCCTCCCTCTTACCAATAACACCACCCCCCAAAAAAATTAAACCTCAACAAAGCAGGGGGGTGAGATACATTTTGTGAGCTGTCTTAAATATATAACTCTGAACGGTATAATAACGTCCTTAATGTATATACATTCCTTCTGTCTGTACGTGCTCGTGAGAACGGGTCGGCACTATGACCCAAAATCCCCCCCGTCTCGGGGTTTTGGAAGCGTTGCTGGAAGGCTCAGTGGGCCTATTCAGATGCTGATTGGCTGGCGTGAGGTAGGCGTGGTGTGGAATTTTTGAATAGTAAATAGGCTTTGTCCCAGCTGCGGAGAGCCAGTCTGTGGAGGAGGCGGCAGCGAGAGCGACCTGAGCTGCTACTTCAGGTAATTCTTTTTTTTATTAAAGCAAGTTTCTTGTCATGGAATGCACCTGAATGTTTCATTTTTATAGAGAACACGAGGCGCGTAGTTTTCACATTGAGAGTCTCTAGTGCTACTCTATATAACCATCTAGTATCACGCGTGCTTGACAATTACTAATACATTACTCATTGCATTGATACACTCCATCCGATATAGGATTAGTCTATATAAACATTGCACCCGATTGTTATCATTGTAGTGTTACTTGTCCTGCTGTGCATGGTCTGGTATCCTCATTTGTTCTAAGGGTCATTAGATTTGGCATTGACACATAGAGACATCTGCCCACTGTAGGGAATCCCCTGACTCCCATCATTCTCAGCCACTGTGCATGGTTGCTCATAGACCGCTTATCCCCATGCATGCCATCTAGCACTGACACCTAGCACACCCTAAAATATTGATCCCCCAAACCAATCCTCTCTGAATTTTGCTTTGCAGCTCCTGGTGTCTCACTCTTGCCGCAGGCTCGCATGGAAATCTAAAAACCATAAGTTGCCATCAAGCCTTCTGAAGCTCAGTAAGTAATTATGAAGACATTCCTCCCCATATATTTTTATTTAATAGGGCAATAGAGCCATGGACTAGCCTTCCAGTAGATGTGGAGGATCTACATTACTTAAAAAAAAAAATTATAATGGGGTTTTAAATCTAAATGCCAAATCCAGCAGCTGCTCACATCTGTAAAGTGTCCTGAGTGCTGTTTTGTCTTGCTCTTACCTCTCCAATCCTGTTTAAAAATAGTATATATTGTATTAATTTAAAATGGTCCACCTGCAAGCTTAAACTTTCCTATGGTAGATGTAAGGACCTACAGCTCAAACTGAATGAGTGGGACTGAGTGGATCATTCATGCGGATGAATTAGGTCTCGCTGCGCCATTCTCAAGAGCTAACAGAAGGCTCCATGAAATAAATCTATTTCCTTGATAAATGAATGCAGGTTGACTACAGAGCTTACGGTCGTCGGCGCATAAATATATAAATCCTTTTGCTAGGTTAGTGAAAGTTGTTAAACAGGATTTAAATATAGAATTTGCCTGGACATGCCTCGCTGCCTATTAAATCAAAACCTTCTTTGACTCGACGTTCCTTGATTATCAGCAAGTCACCCAGTGAGACAGTCAGAGGGGACTTCAGTGAAGTATTTCAGCTTCCCTTGTTTTCCGGCGATGAGTGGGTTAAAACTTTAGCCAGCAGTGGTATTTAACATGCCTTTAATGTGCCGCTTCTCTGTGTACCAGGAAATGACAAAGGGTGTTGTGTGTGTTTAGTTAGAGACTGTTAACATTGACATGGTTTAATTATTAATACGCAGGGGGAACTTTGACCGGACTTGAGTTTTAACATGTGCTTCAAAGGCAACAGATTGTGGAAAGACCAATAGTTATTACGGTGTCACAAAATATGTTCAAATATTATACTTACGTTTTTTTCTCATTTTTCATCTTAACCAGTTATTGCCCATGAGTCTATTGTATCGTTTCTCAACTTTCCAGAGAAATAGCCAGATCCCCAGGCTGCAGTTATCGTAGTTAAATTAACTTTATGTTAGTTTTTCTAATCTAGATGTCAAAGATGCTGAAACTACAGAATTAAGGTTTCGCCAGGGCCAATAGCATTGTGTTATATTTCACGCCTTATATTGCTTCATTACATTTCATTTACTAAGGCAGGTGACACATAAAGAAAATATCTTAATGAACAAAAAATGTTTAATGAAAAATAAAACGTACACGATTCTCATGCACAACACACATAAAGAGTCACAAGTGACCAGCTGGACTCAATTGACTATGCAGGTTCATACAGTTACCTGCCAGCTTAATTTGGATATTGAAGTAGTTAACTGTTTTCTTAACATACTGAACCTTTGTTTATGATAAGATCGAGATAATATGCTTAGGTTATGATGTACTTGGAAGACAATGCAGGTCAGACTAGCTACCCCTAAGGGGCAAAATTGAGTCTTGTTACTGGAGAAGCTCACTGGGGTTAGCCCTTCACAGTAGAGTAGTCAAGGAGCTGATATGTTCAACTCCCAAAATAGTGATTACCCCAGGACTGTTTGAAAGAGTGAGCTTGTTCTTGTTTTCATTTAAGTTGCATACTCTTATCCGTGAAAAACACGGTTCTTCTTACAGTGGTGTTTGAACATTACAAAATGTGTCCCCTGGATATAACATGTTTTATATCTTGAGTTTTTAACCCTACAATCCTTTTGGCCAGGCCCATACAATCTAGCACACATATGGTTAAGCAACTGGTTTAATGTTAGCCATTGTTCCAGGTCACAGGAACAAGGCAGGGGGCACTTTCACCTTCTCTGTTAACCTCATTCAGTACCTGGGTGGAAAATAACAAACCCTGGGCCCTTATTTGCTTGCCTGTGTTTGCATTCAGTCTTCCACAGTTCCTGAAAGTGTAGAAAGACACACCTATACCACTTTCAAAATGTTTTATGAAAGCGAGCATTACAACAGTTGTTTCTGTTTCAATGAATTAGCTAATGGCAAGATAGCCATAACTCTTGCCAAGGTAGCAAAGGCATCAGACGGCTGAGTATGTGTCAATAGTTTGTGTTATTACACTTAACAAATTTGAAACAAAAATCCCTATTTCTTTTCAGATCCGCTACCGTCAAAATGTCTGTCACTAGCCACGAGAACCGGAAGTCCCGTTCCAGCACCGGCTCAATGAATATTCACCTCTTCCACAAGCCTGGCCATGCTGACAGCCTGCTGACACAACTTAACCTGCTGCGCAAGCGGTGTCTATTCACAGATGTGGTGCTGCTAGCTGGAAACCGAGCTTTTCCTTGTCACAGAGCTGTGCTTGCCTCCAGTAGCCGTTATTTTGAAGCAATGTTCAGTGGTGGGCTAAAAGAGAGCCAGGATGGAGAAGTCAATTTCCAAGATGCTCTCCACCCTGAAGTCTTGGAGTTGCTTCTTGATTATGCATACTCTGCCAGGATTATATTCAATGAGGAAAATGCCGAGTCCCTGCTGGAGGCTGGAGATATGCTACAGTTTCATGACATTCGGGATGCAGCAGCAGAGTTCTTGGAGAAGAACCTTCACCCAGCCAACTGCTTAAACATGATGATAATATCAGATGCACATTGCTGTGAAAGGCTGCTGGAGCTGTCCTGGCGAATGTGCCTGGCTAACTTTGTAGAGTTATCAAAAACAGAGGACTTTCTCAGACTGCCCAAAATAAAACTAATGGAATTGGTCCTTAGTGAAGAGCTTGAGGTTGAAGATGAGAGTCTGGTGTATGAGGCCGTAATGGGTTGGATTAAATATGATCTATGTATTCGCCTTGATGACCTCCCAGACCTTCTGCGCTGTGTACGCCTGGCACTCTTGCCTGAGCAGTACTTACGAATTCTAGTTAAAAATGAGTTTGTGATTCAAAACAAGTTGGCAAAGGAAATTGTTGAAGAGGCAATTCGATGCAGAACAAAGATTCTCCAGAATGATGGAGTGGTGACTGGCTTTTGTGCCCGTCCTCGGAAAGTTAGTCAAGCCCTTCTTCTTTTAGGGGGACAAACCTTCATGTGCGACAAGATCTATGTCCTGGACCAAAAGACCACTGAAATAATCCCCAAAACTGACATCCCCAGCCCACGCAAAGAATGCAGTGCGTGTGCAATTGGCTGCAAGGTTTACGTTACTGGTGGTAAGGGTGCAGAGAATGGAGCATCTAAAGATGTCTGGATCTACGATACACTTCATGATGAATGGTCTAAGGCAGGACCCATGTTGGTGGCCAGGTTTGGCCATGGGTCAGCAGAACTAGATAACTGCTTATATGTGGTTGGAGGACATACAGCCATGACGGGGGCTTTCCCAGCCTCTCCCTCTGTCTCTTTAAAACAAGTTGAACATTATGATCCTCAAGTTGACAAATGGACACTTGTGGCTCCGCTCCGAGAAGGCGTGAGCAATGCTGCAGTGGTGGGAGCAAAGATGAAACTATTTGTGTTTGGTGGCACCAGTGTTAACCGTGAAAAACTTCCCAAAGTTCAGTGCTTTGACCCTCTTGAAAACAGATGGACAGTGCCTGCCACCTGCCCTCAGGCTTGGCGTTACACTGGGGCTGCAGTATTGGGGAATCATGTCATTGTAGTAGGAGGGGATACAGAGTTTTCTGCCAGTTCTGCATATCGATTCAACAGTGAGACTTATCAGTGGTGCAGGTTTGGAGATGTTTCGTCCAAGAGGATTAGCTGCCGTGCAGTGGCCTCCGGAAACAGACTGTATGTGGTGGGTGGCTATTGTGGTACACAACGTTGTAAGACCCTAGACTGCTATGACCCTTCAGGTGATACTTGGAGCAGCGTGACAACTGTCCCTTACTCCCTGATCCCAACAGCTTTTGTAAGCACATGGAAGTATCTTTCAGCATAAGATGAGCAAAAGGTAATCATATTGATGAAATAATGAGGATAAAGTTATAGTTTAGTATTCTAATGATCAGCTATGGGTTGTATATTGAACAAAAAAAGTCGGCAATAACATATATTGTAATTAACTAATACAAAACTGCCCAGTGCAAATAGACAACTGTTAGTACTGCATTACTGCAACAATATGTTGCATCTATTTTTGTTTCTGTAGGAGATACTTTGTGTTTTAAAGGACTTCAAGGAATGAGCATAAAGGGAACAGTTCGTGAAATGTGCTGCTGAACATGCTGACTAGTTTTTTCATTTATGCAGATTTGTCTTAAAGAATTTACGTGGCACATACTCTGCTTTTGGGATTAAATAAGGGAATTCTTAGTACCTTGTGAGGGGGTGGTCAGGCTGTGTGAAATTTGAGACTAGCTGTGAAATGCTGCCCTTGGGCAAATATTTCTCATGCCTCATAGCCTCTAAAGTCGCCCTTTGAACCATAAACAGGTCCGCATTGCTATGCATTGTACAGTGAGACACTTGGATAGTAAAAACTGAATGCAGTTTGTGAAATTGATCAGAAATTTGCTTTCATTCAACATAGTTATTTGGTAGACCTATGCCTTGGGTTCCTAATACCTCAAAAACCCATAGGCCACAACTATGATCCTTCTGTAGTCTTGATGCACTATGGTAGTTCACAAAAGTACTGGAGCTAGTAATGCCTTCTACTGTGTAATAATAATAAAATCTACTGGTCATCATTTCTTTGTATGGTTAGTGATGTCAGAAGGAGACTATATGGTGTGGTGGCTCATAAGGTTAACAGATGGCATTTTTATTACAAAAATCTAAATCTAGCCTTAAGAATTTTGTGAAATATTTTAAAAGAGCAAGACCCAAAGTCACATATGGTTCTAAGATCTCAAAGATGATCCCTGAATTCTGTGACTTCAAATACTAGCACAGACCAGTGTGCCTTCAAGCTATGAAGGACAGAACTATATTGAAACATATTACTATTCATGGGTAGATTGCTTAATATGTATCCTGTACTTATTTGCAGGTTCTCATGGAAGATTGCTGGAAATCCCTGGATGTTGCTGGCTGTACAGTGGGACGCTCAATATTTCTTTGCACTGGAGTTCAGATGGAGCTTGACAAAGGCAGGAGTCCAGAAAATGACTTTACTCTGCGTAAAGGATTTTGCTGCACAGCAATTGATTTGTCGCTGCACTGATCATTAACTCTGTGAATGTGTTCAATTTGATGGACATTCACTAGGCACAACTTGGTCATTTTATATTAAAATGCCATTTTTGTTTTTTTACGTTCGATTTCCCGATCTCATAGATTGCAACACAACCCACTTTGCAGATGGGTTCTTACACAAGGCATCAAGGAGTGTGGAGGAAAGATGTATTTTTAAGGGGGAAGGGTGTGAATGATATCAGCTGTGTGCATCACATTCTCCCCCATCCATAATGTCTATATTTCCTCATAGAACTTGCCAGGATTAGTTTTCGCATCTTTTTAAAAGACCTGTAGATGGTATTAAAGGGATGTCTCTTCCCAAAATTGATAGTTATTATTATACTGTAAAATCTCATGTATAATACTCATAATTTTTCATCATTTGAGGACACTCACAAGGGAAGGTGTGCATTATATATAT
Source organism: Spea multiplicata (assembly GCA_009364415.1). Classification (NCBI taxonomy): domain Eukaryota; kingdom Metazoa; phylum Chordata; class Amphibia; order Anura; family Pelobatidae; genus Spea; species Spea multiplicata. The sequence goes on along the minus strand of VKOC01000001.1, from coordinate 24,523,591 downwards.
CTACAAGTTAATCTGTATTGTTTGTACATTTTTACAACGGTCTAATGTATTTACAGCCAGTATATCTTGCCATTCTCCCAGTACTGTATCTGCACAAGCAGGCAAGCAACCACAAAAGAAAGCACAAGAGGACTGACCAGCTGATAGGGGGCACCTAGTGTGATGTCCAGTGAAAGCTGTAAATTGTGTGTGCGTCATGGCTACTTAGTTGGTGGTTTATCATACGCATAATTCTTTAAAATCAAGTTTAATGACACATCAAAATAAGTGCTAGAAATACTGAATTATCATATAATCTAAACATGTCCCTGGGTTTGGAGTATTCTTACACAATTTTACTTGTTGCTGTTTCACCTAGACAGGATTAGTTGCACCTTTCAGTATGTTGCGCAAACAAACCTTAGCAGATCTGTCACTATTCTTTCCTCGGAAGGTTTAGTCACATAAAAACAACACAAGCCTTTAAGATGTTGCTTCAGTTTCTATGGTTACAAACTACCGTGACTGAATTAGTGTCATATGACAAGTGTTTCTAGCAAAAAAAACCCATAAAAGACCCAAAATTGTACCTGTTTAAAGAATGATTTCCGGGAAGGTGATTTGTTCAACAGTTTTAAGAATGATGTTTCTAATGCTACATTTAGTTACAAAATAGTTTCGTTTCTCAGAGATAATTAACAGCACCTTTAACATACTATAAGATACTGAGCTTCTGCATGTAGAATCCGTAACTACGGTAATTGAAGGTAGAATATGTAAAGATCTGCGATGCCTTTTTAAGACTTCATAGGTCATCTTTACCACAACTAAAGAAGGAACCTTGAAAGCTTGTGGCTCTATTCTCTGACTTCTGACCCACTAAAAGGCATTGCTAGATACTAAATACCAGCTCCTCTGGGCCAAATACAGGAATATCATTTTTTAACGGAACTGAATACCAAGTGAGTTCTAAAGAATGTGTGTTTAGGACAGTAATTGGTTTTAACACCAAACGCTAAACCTAGAGGAAGCCATAACGTGGTGCTAATTATGCCAATGGTTGTCTAGGGATAATGGAGCATGACCCACTTGGTAATGAAAACCTGACAGTGTTCACGGGGTTTGGGCGAGACTGGGAACTAATTGTGTTTGTCACTGTGACTTTGTGTCTGTTTTACAAATAGAGCATTTTAGTGTAGAGATTTCATTTTAGATAAAAATAGACATATTTGGGTTTATGTATAGAAAGTGTTTGTTACATTGCAACAAATGGTGCTAAGACCACTTTTTGTACTTTGCACCAGAATCACCCTTTCTGCATAATACCTACTAAGTGCTGTAAATGGTCTTGTATCTGTTAGTGGCATGGGAAGGGCTAATCTATTTGAAGTGTGACATAGAGTGTTGTATATGTTTTTAGCTTGGACAGAAGAGCTGTTTTGTATTAACTTTCAGCCTGGAGCTGATTGCATTTTCTGTGATATCTTGTAAATATATAAAAAATATTTGAAAAAAAACAACACTTCAGTTTGTTTACTCATATAAACAATTTTGCATAGTTGTCCTGTATTCTTGCACTACTACATGGGAGCCCTTTTCTTCCTTGTCCCCCCTTTTCACTCTCCTTTTCTCCTGGATTTCTTTTTTTTCTGCTACAGTCTCTCTTTTCCATCTTTTTTTTATTTCAACAAGGATTTTTATTGATGTTTTCAAATACAGGTTGTACAAATGTTCCTGTTGTAAAGAAGCAAGGGGGTCATGGGATGTGGTCTGCGCAAAACATGGCAATGTGTTTACAATCACCATATGTAAAGTCATGTACAATCAACAGAACGTTACCTAAACATTATCCGAGTAGACCTCTCCTGGGTGTAAATGTTGAACACTCTAGTCAGTGTACACAAAACATAATGCATTACATGTATCATTGCCATGTAATAGTCTGACAGAACGTAGCTTACCCAATACCACAATTCCACACTTTTCCCCAGCCCCTCAAGTCAGCTTCCGAAAAAGTTGGATACAAGAAAACAACAAAGCGTTATAATGCTTTTGGTATATTATCTACTTTTTGAAATGCAAAACTATCCTTTAAGTTGTAATGTAAATGTAAACACAGGCTTACTTTGATTTCTATCCACTTTTACTTCATTGGACATTGGTGCAAAATGTCCATGATTTAAGTGGACAGTGCTGTGATGAATATCTGTGAGTTCCACACTGCTTTCTTTTGGGTTAAAAAGCAAGCAGTCCCACTGATTCAGCTCAGTGGTAAGCAATGTAGCCATAAAATAATTACATAGGACTCTCCAATAAGGCTGCAACTAACGATTATTTTCAGAATTTATTAGTTGGCCGATTATTTTTTTGATTAATCGGATAAAAAAACTCTGCAAAATTTTCATTTGTTAAAAATAATTTAATGAACAAACTGGATGTTAAACAACAGAATAAAAAACTTAAAATTTTACATTAACTTGTCATTGTACTCTGTGCACACAATACTTTTATCTCAATCACAATGGCATTTCTCTATTCGCCTTCTTATTTTACTGACATAATAATAATAATAAAAGCTATAATTACATTTTTATTTATGTTTGGTACAAGAACCCAAACACAATATTTCCCATACTAGGTTTTAATACCTAAAAAGGTTTATGCACATCTGACCCCAGGCATGCCGCTCTGCCCCCTGATATGCCTTATACCCCCTATATGCCACTCCGTCCCCAGATATGCCTTATACCCCAGATATTCTTTATGCCCCCTGATATGCCTTATACCCACCTGATTTGCCATTGTTCCCCCCTCATATGCCACTATGACCCTCTGATATTGCATTATACACCCCTATATGCCATTTGTCTTATATGCTTCTATATGCCACTGATATGCCACTGTGCACCCCTGATATGCCTTATACCCCCTATATGCCACTCCATCCCCAGATATGCCTTATACTCCAGATATTGCCACTGTTCCCCCCCTATATGCCACTATGACCCTCTGATATTGCATTATACACCCCTATATGCCATTTGTCTTATAATCTCCTATATGCCACTGATATGCCACTGTGCACCCCCTGATATTCCTTATACCCCCTATATGCCATTGTGCCCCCTGGTATGCCTTATACCCTCCTATATGCCACTGTGCCCCTTGATATGCCTTATACCACCTATATGCCACTGTGCCCCTGATATGCCACCGTGCCCCTAGATATGCTTTATACCCCCCTGATACACCATTCTGCTCCATACTCCAAGGTGGGTAGTGGGGGCAGCCAGTGAACATCTGCACGGTGTTCGTAGACAACCTTCGTTGCTGCCCGTCCCTCTCCCTGGAGCTTATATGACTGAGCACCGAAAGGTCATAGTATAATCAGAATTATGGGGAACACACAAGTAGAGGCTTGCCTATGGCCTAATTATCAATAAATATGGCCCTGTAAACAAAGATACTTTCCTTCTACTTCAATCATTGCAATCATACCTTTTAGGGTACACTAGCCAATAATTAAAGTATATAAAACTATGCTGTTCTTTGGTTGTGCGTGGGTTAATATTCATAGGTTGTTGGACGTGTTATGACTCATTATTCTGAGATGTCGAGCTTTCTCTTCATCACACTCTCTTAAACTTGTCAGGCAAGTCTTCCAGCTTGGGAAAAAATCTTTTACATTTATATATTTTTTAAAAGAAAAAAAAAATGTTAGTATAATGTGATATAATAATATCTGTTATTTATTCCCCTGATGAGGTCCATGGAGGTCAAAACGTACTGCTGGGTTTGTTGGTTCCCTCGTGCAGAGGAAGTCTGCTTTGCATTTCGTTTCTGGACTGTCCATATGAGCTTGTAGATGATGGTGATTGTCTGCATCTCTTCATGAAAGTCACATAAGTGCATTTTTCCTGATATCTAGAAGATTTCCAATATTCTGGCAAAAAGAACGCCAAATTGTATTGTAGATTACAAATCCAGCAAGTGGTGAATGGTTATGTTTATCAAGGTCAATGACTACAATTAAAGAAAATACTTGGTGGATGTTTTTAACATTCTTTATTTTAAAATATTGAAGTTGAAAAGAAATAAGGCGTTATACTAGAAAGTGCCATATTTGCTGGATTATAAGACTAGGTTTTTTTCACCTCGTCTTATAATCAGGGTCGTCTTATAATCAGACCTCAAATAGAGGTCTGACTATGAGACTAAGATCCAGATCCCCCGAAGCGCTGCAGGGGACCTGGTAACCTCTGCTGCTGGTGCGTCTGACTCGCTGGTGTGTAGTCGGGGCAGCGGGTAGACGTCGATGCGATTCGCGTAGGCAACTTCTGCTGCAGCCGGAAAGGAGGTGCCGTTAGCAGCGGGGGTTGTCTGCGTCCATCACGCAGACCTTCCCCAGCTGTCAGAGAGGAGAGTTCTCCACACCGCTGCGGGGAATTCTCTCTGACAGCCGGAGGGTGTATGCGTGATGGACGCAGACAACCCCCATTACTAACGACACTTACTTCCGGCTGCAGCATTATATGGATACCCAGAAGATCTTGTGCTACCTTTATAAAACTTTTCTCAAACAAAACATGCAACCTAACAACAATTCCAACAGTCCCTGTTTGTCTTGTCACCACTATCCCCCAAAAGTCCATGTCATCCCCGTCTTATCTGTGTGCACTAATGGTGCAGTTTGGCCTGGTAGTTGTATTGTTAGATTTTTTTGAATTAGTGTGGTGCACTACCACTTGGTGCCTTGAAATGTATGTAGATTTTATCCTCTACATTTTTACCAAGTTTGGAAAAAAAGGTACGGTTCTGCGTTCTTTTTCTAGGCTACTTTGGATTTTAGGAGAGCCAGGGCATGCATAAGATAGTTTTAATAAAGCATTTTAGCTGTGGTAAAACCTGTAGTTGACTCTGAAAAAAGTATTATTGTTACTTTCCAAATGACTAAATAAGACTAAATAAGCAATTGAGGATACAAATCATTTGTTTTCGTACAACTCATTCGCTTTTATGGACGATGCATTTTTGGTTTCTTAGTTTTAGTATGATCTGCAAAATATTTTGTAAACTGTAGATTTGCTGCAGTACATTATACAACACTACAAATGGTAAACTAACTAAATAAGATCTTTTAAATTTCAAATTTAATTCATACCAAAAATTATTTTAAATCTAACAATGTTTGATTCTAAGAGAAGATATGGGGCTGTTTGGAATAGCTGAACAAAGACACTAAGAGTGCACTTACAACCTGTTCTCTCTCATTCACTGGCTCATTTTCTTGCTTCAGGGTACACCAACAGCAGAGAAGCAAATTTGAAGCAAACCTGAGCCCTTTGTATTGCTGGACTTGCATGCGTCAAGAGATGTGTGAATAAATTGTCTCCTGTTTCCAGCAGAAATTCTTGATGTGCTCTTTTACGTTTATTAAATTATTATATATATATATATATATATTATATATATATAATATATATAAATAAAAGCAGATTATTTTTGCCCCTTCCACCAAAGGACAACCTCTTACAAATAAACAAACATCAAAACTGATTAACTGCTCCCAATTTTCAACACTAAAAAAATATTTAAAAAAAAACAATAAAATTTACATTTCTTTTATTTTTGCATTGTTTTCCTACATAATGTTAAACCTTACAATCGTTCACAAATCTGGTTAATACAGCAATTTTTCCAGCAGTTCTAGTATACTACTACTTTTGGAAGTTCTTATGGATATTAAAATGCAGTACTTGTTATCGCTCTGTGTGTTCTGTTATGTCTCTTAATCTGTCTGATATGGACTGGAGTTAATGTATGCATGCCGCAGCAGATGGGACACTTGTTTACGGGGTTGGCCTGAATGGAAGGTCCATTGAAATAACCTTTTCTTTTGTCGTATTCTTTAGCTGTATTAGTCTGAAATTGGGAATTTATTCAAAATATCCATCACATTTTCTCTATTTCACAAAAAATAATAATTCGATACATATTGTTTCTCAGTCTATTGCTCTCACTGACCAGAATGGGTTTTCCTTCTAAATTCTGTTGTATATTCATGCAAATTGTGCTTGAGTCATTTTATTTTAACGGTAGCCAAGGTCTGACTAGGGTGGGTATGGGATACGCAGCCTCCCCTTCACTCTTGTTGTAGACACAGGGCCCCCTTTTCAAGGTTTTACTTCACAATTGGCAGGATCATTGCTTTATTCTGGACACAATTGTGGCACCAAGGCAACTACAGATATTTGGAGAGACTTGTCCCCCACCCTCCTCAACAGTCACCATGAAACAAGAGGGGCTGCTAATCCCTTCTCAGCCAGCAAGGAGACCTGCTGAGCATTAACTGTGTAACTACCAGGAGCAAGTACACATACACCTACATTTTGTTTTACTATTTTCCTATGATAACTGTCCCCAAACAAGTTCAGCTGACAAAAATCCCCCAAAATATATTTTTGTATAAGTCTTTGAAAATACCCCATATGTATAGACTTTTTTTATGGTTTGTGGAAGTTACGGGTAACATTTCCTTTTCCAAACTTTACATTTTCAAACATTATTTTTTTAAGACCTATGTTTCTTTTAGGACTGCTCAAATACCCCCACAAAAATATATATTTTTGGACACAGGAAAACACACTGTATTTCATTAGGAGCATTTGGACACTTATCATGTAACCCTTAGGTAACCAATCCCTGGCAAAGGGAGCCGTAACTTAATTTTCATCACTTTTTTTTTCACCAGACTGTGCATGTTTATTTTTAGCATTGTTTTCACAGATTACATGTAACTGCAGAAAAATCCACCAAAATGTATTCGTCTGCATCTAAGGGTTATGGAAATACCTCACATGCATTTGTTTGTCGTGGGTTTTTAATTTTTTATTTTGGGAAGCCTTTCTCTCATTTGGGACTGATTGGCAGCCCACTAGCTCAAAACTATATTTTTTTGTTGGAGAGAAGGCAACCAAGGCTATTTCACTTATAACTCTTCGAAACTTATCATGCAACCATTTGGTCATCAATCTCTGGCAAATGTATGCTTGGGAACTTCAGAGGGTAGGCTACCCGGAGCTCTATCTCTTTTGCATGAGGGCTAAACTAGCCACTCTAGGGATGAGGCTAACTTTAAGGATGGATCTAGCTTAAGGCAAGGGCATGGTTAGCCCTAGATACCATAACATTTGTTGAGAGTGGGTTGAGAATTGGGCGGGAAGCTGGCATAGGTAAATATGGCTCCCCTGCCCCGGGAGAGGAGTGACCTGGAGACCCAGGGAAGCAATGCTTCACTCTGAGACTCTGGGTTAAACCTGGTGAGGTATGGCCATATGGCTATCCTGAATCTAAGACGAGACCACGGACTGATTAAGGTCAGCATCTTTATATCAGGAAAACCAGGCAGACTAGATGATTGTTATCTGCCATCAAGTTAAATGTTTCTATGCCTCTCCATCTCTTACAGAGACGTTCTATTACCATTGGTCACACAAATTGCTTATGTTGAAAGGATAGTAAGGGCTAAGAAGGCATTTTGCATGAATACCAGAAAATATAATTTTTTGTAGGCCAGATCCTGCCATACATTTTATTTGGACACATGAATAGACACCATCATAAAACAAGTGAAACAGAAGAGCATCCAAGCAGGGTATCTTTAAAGGATGCTGGATGTCCTGGTTGCCATAAAATCTTAGAGGGCACCAGGCACTGGGGGCACGCAGTGTTCTGTGTGCTAACAGTGTGCCCTCCAGAATGATAGGTAGGACTGGAGGTGCCTAAAAGGAGCCCGATAAATAAGAATGGGTCACTTCACAAAGAATTAGATTGGGGATGTTTGGTACCTGTACATTTTAAATAACATGGGGGACATGACATGGTACCAAAACAGCCAAGTATGGTATTTTAATATATCAGGCAAGAGTTTGCTGCCAGGTGTTACTACCTAACTCATTACCATTACCACTCCCCGCCCACATGACCAGGGGCAATTGTCCCCGGAGCGGCCCAAAGATTTTCGCAAAGGGCCAACCTAGACTTTGTGAACAATTTTGGGTTATTTGAGGAGGCAACAACATAGAGATGTCACATGATCCAGTGGTAAAAAAGAGGCTGCTCACACAGTATGTGAGGGTAAGAAGATGGTTATTTTTTGTAATAGAAATTACAGTAGCTTCCTTAGGTATTTTTAAAGGTGTAATTGCTCAGTGCCCTGCAGGAAGAGTAATGAGTGAGCATGCGGGGTAGTTTTACTGTTAACACTTTTTACACCCACATTTCCCCGATGTAACGGTACAGCTGGCAGAGGGTGGCTCATGTGGTATCCTTGGCAATATCAATGCACATATTAAACACCAGTTCTTATCGTTACTTCTGGATTCTATACAGCACTGTATTGGCTATGTTAGTCCCTATGACTGACGGCTGTAAGCTCACTCCTTGTGATTTGTGATATAAGCCATCAATGCATGGGCACGCACATCCACATTTGTGACTGGGGATCTTTTGATTATCTTACCGTATTTCCCCTAGTATAAGACGCTCTCTTGTATATGACGCACCACCAGGCCCGGACTGGCCATCGGGCACACCGGGCATTTGCCCGGTGGGCCGGGCCACGGCAGGGCCGCATTGACTTACGGGCCGGGAAGTCCCCACCAAGGCCGGCCTTACAGGTCTGCGGCCGTACAGAGTTTAAATAAAAACATCGGGGTTTTTTTCAACTTTATTTAACATCCTCCATGTTAAATAAAGTTTTTTTTGTTTTAATTTAAACCCTGTGCGGCCGCAGACCCCCTAAGGCCGGCCCTGGTGGGGGCTTCCCGGCCCCTTAGGGCAGGGCCGACCTTTGGAGTGTGCGACCGCACAGGGCCCCACACTCCAGGGGGCGGCGGCGGTGGTCCGCACCGGGTGCCGCTCATCAGGGGGTGCCGACTTGCGGCACCCGGCACTCCTCCAGAGACGGACAGTAATGTCCGCCGCTGGAGGAGCAGGCTCGCAAGGGAGCGGTATCGGAGGTCTTTAACAGACCTCCGGCTCCCTTGAGTGATTTCAAGCCGGTTCAATCTCCCTTGAACCCGGCTTAAAATCACTGAAGGGAGCCGGAGGTCTGTTAAAGACCTCCGATACCGCTCCCTTGTGATCCGCACGGCAACAGCTGCTGTGCGCCGGGCTTTGCTGTCAGATCCCGGCGCACAACACTGAAGCCGCGCCCACCGCCCTCTGACCCGGAAGAAGACAGAGAAGACAAGAACTGAAGAAGAGGAGGCAAAGAAACTGAAAGAAGAAAAGAGGAAAGGTAGGAAA
>VKOC01000001.1:24483345-24503308 GCA_009364415.1 Spea multiplicata | reverse complement strand
CCCCACTAACTATAACCGCCCCTAAAGTAACCTAAATTAAATTAATTAAATTAACCCTGAAGACCCCATCAACCACAATTAACCCCAAACACCCTACTAACTATAACTGCCCCTAAATTAACTCTAAACACCCCATTAACTATAACTGCCCCGAACTTTCAGCATCCCAAATATACATTTTATACTCACCAGTAAGATGAGTTCTTGAGTCATGTAGACTGTATAGGAAATGGACGGGGCCAATTGGCACTTTGACCCGCCCCTTTCTTTCTCCCTGTCCCTCCTTGCAACCAATCAGCAGTGACTGGATGGAGGGACTGGAAGAAGGAAGTGGGGGGGGCAATCGGCAGTGACTGCAGGGAGGAACTGTAAGTAGGAGCTGCTGCTGTGAGTCATACTAAGCGGATTATAAAACAAGGGGTATTTTTCAGAGCATTTGCATTTTATAATCGATAAAAATCGATTCAACTAATCGATAATGAAATTCGTTGGCAACGATTTTCTTTATCGATTAGTTGTTGCAGCCCTATATGTCAGTAAAATAAGAAGGTGCATAGAGAGAGGCCATTGCGATAAAGAGATGAAAGTGAGAGTGCAAGTGTGACCCAGTATGTTTATGTGTAAGGGCAATGCATGTGTGTGTTTGTAAGCAGGCATGTGTAAAGGCAGTGTATGTGAATGTATGTATGGGGAGGCAGTTGTAAGGGTAATGTCTGTGTGTGTGTGTGTGTGTGTGTGTGCGCGCGCGTCTGGAGAGGCAGTGTATGTGTATATGTGCATTGGCATCCACTATGCAGCATCAAAGTAGCTAGCTCTCCCCTTTCATATACACACATGAATCAGGGCCAGCCTTAGGGTGCGTGACCTGTGCGGCTGCACAGGGCGCCATCCAGGACTTTAATTACAACATTGGGGAGTTTTTTTTTTTTTCTTAACTTTATTTAACATCCTCCATGTTAAATAGTTTTCATTTAAGTCCCGGGCAGGGGCGCTGAGCGGCCGCTTTTGAAGTTTCTCCGTGACTCCGTTGGGGTGCCGGCATTTCATGCTGAACGCCGTAATATGATATTTTGGCGCTCAGCTGTGAAGCGTGCACCGTGACAGAGCGGGAAGACGGATGCCTCGCGCTTCCACCGCAGGACTCAACAAGGTAAGTAAGGATGAGTAGGGAGAGCGGGTAAACCTTTCAGTCTCCTTTGGACCTACCTGTATGTCCTTAAAACTTGTGGTAAGGAAGCATCCCTTCCTGCTCAGCACAAACAGATGAGGAAGAGAGGGAGAAAATAGTCTCCTTCCAAAAAATTGGCTGTATTCAGGAGATGTTGCTGAACATAAATTAGGTCATTGTTTAGCCATGGCACTTACAGCATTGAAGATTTTTTTACTATTTTAGTATAGTTTTTTTTTTTAAATATTATAATCATTAATTATGCAATTTCAATGATTGTAAAAGTAGGTCCTGCTTCTTCTGAATAAAAAGCTGTACAATTTGTGGGGATTGATCAAATATGGAAAAGGTGAACCATAGTTTAAAAATGGCAAAAAATATTTTGGTCCTTTTGGTTATAAAAAGCCCCGTGACTGAAAGGGTTAATAGAGCAGCGCCATTCCCATGGGTAAACACAATATTACATGACCTGATGAGCTCCGCCTCCTGAAAGAGGTTAAACACAACTCTCCCTTTAAGAAGAGTAAACCTGAAAGTTAGAGTAAACCTGTTTAATAATACAAAATGAATGCCCCATCTCACCTAGGATCCATTAGTAAGTAATTGAAGCTGGTTTTCAGAACCCCTTCTCGCCACTTCCGTGTTTTGTCTGGTTTGTCAAACTCCTGGGAAAGCATAGCTTCATCACTTCTACAGTCTGGAATATTGGAAGTGTGGAGAGCAACGGATAACTCTGGGTTGTACCCTGTGAAGACACAGTACAACTTGATTACAGTATATGTATTAGAACACAAACATATCATTTATGAGATATTTTACATTTCTAAAAATGTCGAAGCTGTGGAAGTCGGCCAAACATGACTGTAATGCTTAAATAAATACTCAGATAGCAATCTGCAAACAGCCATAGAGGCATATGCACTGTGTAAGTATCCTCTTGCACCAAATGTTAGCGCCCCCCCCCCCCCAATTACAAGCACACATATGACCACGTGTCCTGTACCGCTAACAACTAGGCAAGATTAACAAACAAAAAAAGCTTCAGAGTAAGCCATCAATTAGGACTTCACAAATGTCTATGTACAGTACCTTACCTGTGTTCCATCGAGCTTTTCGGTTTGATGAGTTCTTCAAACACTTGTCTAATAGCAAGATGCACATTTTTCTATTCTGGGTGCTCACTGGTCCAACATCCTCCCCCAGTTCCAATAATTTCCTTGCAATATCATTATTGGAAAGCCTGTAGAGTTCCACAGCTACCCTATTGGAATCAAACTTATTTATTTTCTGCGTGACGGTATGGTAGTCCCTCCAGTAATAAATGACAGTATCATCAGAGTTTTCTGTGCTGCTACTATAAGACGTATCTGTGCATGAGATATGCCGTTCTATAAGTTTGTGTCCTTTTTCCTTATCCTGGTACAGAAATTCCATAGACTCAGTCTTACTCATATTCACTGGCCGTCCACCAGGGGATAAAGGCACAACTTGGCTATCAGAGTCAAGGATTCTATTTAATTGGCAAGTGTTTCTCATATCTTCATCTTTGACAATACTGGATAGCCTACTGAAACTGTAACGTGGTTTATTATCGCTATTTATAGGTTTTCCTGTTGGATCTTCAAGCTGTGTACTGTGAACTAAGGAGCCATTAAACTGTGAAACTGGAAAAGAATGGCTAAACTGTGTATTAATGTCTCCTTGACCAAGCTCTCCACTATTATCTTCTCCATCCTCCGTTAGCCATGTATTCCCCGAAACCAGTCGGTCTACCACAGGGTCTCCACTAACTTTTGTGAGCTGCAGATCACACTTTCTTGCTTCAGTATCCGAAGAAGAAACATCATCTGTAAGAAAGTCACTGAGGTTCAGAGTTGCCTCTGAATCTATTAACTTGTTAGTAGTAGCCCGCATTGAAATCGGAGCTGTAGGAATATCAGAGATTATTAATGATGAGTTCTGTCCTGATTCGCTTACTTCTGATGTTTGTTTTCTGGAGGCCAAACTACTGGTAAACAAAGTTCTTCTAGACCCACATATTTGTGAAGAGGAAGGAGACTGTATTGTACCTCCTGGGCTCCTGACTCTCCTTCCACGTTGTGGCATTTCCACTGATTCATCAAAAAGGGAACAGTTACTGTGCCGGGAGTTGGAGACCTGGAGGCGTCGTTTTGTACGAGGTGTAAAAAAGCAGCGGCTTTTTTCCTGATCTTTTTCCTTATCTCTCACAACTTGTAGATCTAGTTCATTAGCTGGAGTATCTGAAGTGGAATTAGAATGGCTTGGACTCTGCTGCACTTTGGTTAAAATCATCATAGTTTTCAGCTGCTCATTTAGCACATTTGCTTTCTCCCCAAAAGGGTTTCCCTGATGGGTAACTGGAAGTGTGTCTGATATAGATGGTTCCGAGATTCCAAACTGCTCTTGCATAGATGCTGTGTGATGCTGGGATTGGTCTGATGTCTGAGCTTTGGTTAAGAGCATCATGTTCCTCAACTGATTTTTGAGACATTGGTTGTCCCTTTCTTGGTTGTAATTATCAGCAGCTCCATCTATTGATACAGTCGGAGATGGTTCTATAGCTCTCTGAGATGCCTCTACAATTTGGGTTTGGCTTGACCCTAATACTCTGCTTGTTTCTTTGTTGTGGGCATTGGAATTTGGTGAACAAGCTGACATATTTACTCTGGTATTCATGACAATTTCTCTTTTTTGCAATAATGAAGTTGCTTCCATTGCTGGTATCTTCAAATCCAGTGTATTGCATGACTTTGCTTCTAAAGGAGCCTCAGCATCCTTAACACTTTTACTACACGTTCTGGCCATGTCTTTGTCCAAGAAGTGGCTGTTTATTCCTTTCACTCTCATAAGATCGCAATAATTTTTCCCCGTGCTAGGAGATTCACTTTGACAGCTATTATATGTGGTAGTGCAGCTTACATCCTTTCCTGTACGTTGCTCTCTTTCCTTATCTAGCATAACCAAAGTGTTCTCTATATCCTCATCACTAGAAGATTCTCTGCTGTATACGTAAACATGGTCTGGAGATGTAACATCAAAATCTGCAATTCTTACAGAGAACATCTTGGGGTCCATCAAACTGCTGGTAGCAGCATGCAAGTCCATTTTGGTTCCATCATCATACAAGACAATGTTGCTCTCAAGTGAATCTTTTGGGTCTGTACAATTTTCTGTTAAAGCAACCGACTGCGCCAAACTACAGTCCACATTCGTATTTGGAGCTTTATTTGAATTCAGACATAAGAGATATGCACCATTAGATGTAGATACTTGTACCTTGTTTATGATTTCAGAATATTCTTTCATTTTTGACTCTCCTTTTACACCTAAACCAGATAATTCTATCCGACTTGAAAGAGCTGCATTGTCCATGTTTTTTCCTATGTTCCTATGTACAGGAATAGGGGAGATGCTGGTGCTGTTAAATGGAGAGTGCTTGTAGGAAGACTCGAGCAGGAGGGATATATTGCTTATATGAGTGATGTCATCAGATAAAATTGAGTCGCAAAGGCCTAAAGAGAGATATCAAGTGAGAATTCATCACAGTCTGTTCAAAAATAATTGTTAAATAATGAGTCTTATGTTAGGGATATTGCACATTGTGGTAATTACAAACAAATATAAACAAACTGGGGAAAAGTTGTTTAACTTATATACATATGTTTGTTTATATAAAAAGAGAATTTAACGATAGGCAAGAACCATTTGGGTAATCTTTCTTACTATTTTTATGAACTACTAGCAGTGGTGCAAAGCTACTGGGGGAAAAAAAAGAAAATAAATATACCGTATTTGCTTGATTATAAAACGACCCCCAAAATCTGAATATTAATTTAGGGGAAAAAAAAGAAAAAGCCTGAATATAAGATGACCCTATAGGAAAAAGTTTTACCAGTAAATGTTAATTCATGTAAACTATTTTTTTTAATAAAAGCTATGATTGAGAAAAATATTTTTTTTGTTTTTATTTCTTGTATTTTCCAACCTGTCCCCCAGTTACGCACATCTGCCCCCAGGCTTGCCACTCCAATATGGCACTGTGGCCCATGATATGCCTTTTAACCCTCTATATGCCACATGATATGGGGCAGAGTGGCATATAGGGAGGTATAAGGCAATTCAGGAGGCAGAAATGCCCTATGCCCCCATTTAACACTCAAAAGATAAATAAAGTGCAGCGCTCCGTTTGTAATAACTCTATATTAATAGTGTTATGCAGTTTTGCATTATATACAATTAAACATGTCCGCCCTTAGAAAATAACACCCATCGCGCATAAAAAAAAAAAAACACAGGTATACTTAGATTCAGATCACAAATCACAGGTGATGTCTTAATCTTTTGAGCAACCAAGTTTCAAACTATAGGGCGTCTGTGTAGGAATATCATAGGATCCAATAGGATATCTGTTTCTGGAAAACAGCAGCTTGTGGTATTCCACTCAATATTGTTGTTCCTCAATGAGCATCAGCTCAAGATATACAGGAGGTCAAAATGAAGAGGAGGATTTTAAATAGCAATTTATTAGTAGTAAAAGTTAAACGATATGCTTGGAACAAGCAAACAGAGTTCCATGCTTTGCCTGTGTAGTTTGTGCTACTTCCAGGTGGGCGTGTCACCAACTTGCATAACGCGTTTCACCCAATCAGGCTTCCTCAGATGCATCGTCTTATAATCGAGCAAATAGGTATATATACATACATACATACGCACATTATTCACTAAC
Source organism: Spea multiplicata (assembly GCA_009364415.1). NCBI lineage: Eukaryota > Metazoa > Chordata > Amphibia > Anura > Pelobatidae > Spea > Spea multiplicata. The sequence goes on along the minus strand of VKOC01000001.1, from coordinate 24,497,393 downwards.
TTCCAATAGCTTCAAAATGAGTACCTCAAAATGAGCATTTGTAACAATTTCAAGATGACTGGGGATGTTTTATGTCAAACACTTGTAGTATGGTAACATGAAAAGTTGGTCTCAAAAAAAAAAAAAAAAAAAAAAAAAACACGCTCTATGGGGGATGGTATGAAAATATTAGGCCCTGCAAGAACCCCGATGACGTCACTAATGCAAGATATCACTGAGGCTCTATACTAACACCTCTGTCCGTCCCTTCACTGGCTGCCTGTACCCTTCAGGATTCAAAATTCTGACTCTTACTCTCAAAGCCACCCCCCCTACTCACATCTCCTACCCAGTTTCTTTGCTTACCCAATGATCTCCCTCTGTCCTGCGCTCTAATTTCTAGTTCTCATACACACTTGCAAGATTTCTGAAGTGCTGCCCTTTCCTCTGGAATTTCCATCCCCGGGTGCTTCGAGAAAATCCCTCAAGACCCACTTCTTCAAGGAGGTCTACAAACTTGTCCTATCTTCCTTTACATCACCTTTCCTAGTCCATCTCCTGCGCTCGTATAGTACTTATACTAGTGTGGCTGGTCTATCCCTAACAGTGGAACTTTTACCTCTTGTGTAATATACACTAACTCTAGATTGTAAGCTTGTTTGAGCAGGGCCCACTTTACCACTTGTTTCTAAGTCCAATTGCTATGTTACCTATATATACACACACACACACACTTCATGTCCTGTTTACATGTATAAGCAATGTATAAAAAGTAAATTTTAGGACCATATAAATAAAATTGTGATACTTAAGATTATATTTACTCTTGAGAATTAATTTTCAAGGCAGATAGTCCTATCCAAATAGGTTTGCTTCCCGAAATGGCTTACCACAATTCTTATCTTTCAATGTACTCCTCTCAATATACTCTTGTAGAGTCACAATGCACCTCCGATTTGTTTCCATCAGTGCAAGGTCTGATGCTGTGTTCCCATCCTAAACCGTGAATAGGGGGGAAAGAATGTTATCCCTTTTTACACTTGACTTTACAACATTTCTGCTATGTCCTTGTCCAACTGTAATCTCTCTCTCCCTTAGTTAGGGCTTATATATATATATATATATATTATATATATAATATATAGTATTATTCATCTATATAATTTTTAGTTTTTTCCCCAGATCTTAATATTTTCAAATTTGATATTCTGAGTCGCTAATTTCAATAGCACTCACAGATCCAAAGTTATGTTTCGAGTAAACGGCCTTTCGGACCAGAGAGAGTTTAACCAAAAAAGTACACATGCATTATAATTTGTAACCAAAACAAATATACAAATATATTCTTGGTCTAATGCGTTCATGAGACAAACCTGATCTTTCAAAGTAGGGTCACCACCTATTCGGAGCAAGGCGACCAGGGCCTTGCAACATCCCCAGGAGGCAGCTACGTGTACTGGTGTCAGCTCCTCTATTGACCTACAATGACCAAAACAACACTATTTAACATACGTGTGTAGATTTCCATTCAAGTGCAGATGTTTGGGTACAGTAAGGAGAGAGCTACTACTAAATATTTTTTCCCCACAAATAATCAGTGGTGATACCAAAGGTAAAGAGCTAGAGAACTTCAGGGGTTAAAAAAAGCCCAATTCTGGTGGAAATTAGACAGTAGTCGTTCTCTCTCTCTCTATATAGATGAATGGTTCAATTATCAGGGACTTTTTATAGGTTGCTACGAGATCACTTTTTTAAAAAAATTTGCACTAGAATCTTTTTTTTTTTTTTAAATATAAAGATTTAATGTCTGCGCATACCGGACGTTGGGATTTCCCCCATGCTGCAGTATCAAAGTCAAGCAACGGAGAGCACTCTCACTCTCCTTCCCTGCAGCCAGATGAATTGCCGCAATGCCATTATTGGGAAGGACAAAGTTTGGATCTGCACCGGACTGCAATAGATCTTCGACCTCCCTAAAAAAAATTTTAAAAAAAAGAGAAGAAAGCAAGTACCGGTATGTTGAGAAGTAGTTTACTATATCCCAATAGGAATCATTTTCAGATAAATAACACCCAGTACACTGTTATGATACACAGATTACACATATGGATACCTTGGTGATGATCCAAACGTGCAAGATGCTAGTCACCTGATGACAGGAGTAGTACACCACTGAAATTGAAAAGGCATTTATAGATCTAATGGAATGAATGCAGTAGACTACAACTCATAATGCTCATCCATGTATTACGCACGACTGTAACTGCAAGGCGCATTAAATAAAGCGCTGGAGGATACCATCCAGCAGCTTTATAGGGGTCAAGGGTGATGTAATTTAATGAATACTTAATACATTAGGCTATGCAATTATTAAGGTGCAGGTTGGATAAAGGAGTTTTTTTAGCATTTATTAACGTGGCATAATCAGAGAGTTATGAAAGTAAAAGCTTTGGAATCCTGAAAATACAGCCTCCTCAAATTGGAGTGCTGTTGTTCTACGTAATGACATTTAGCATTTTCCTCCCACAACCACACATGGCTAACTAAGGTCTAATCAAAACAATACAGGAATAGGAGCTGGTGTTTTATTTCGTCCTGGCAGCATTCTGATCAAGTCATTTACCGCGCGTATAGTTCTATGAGAAATCAAGGAGTCCCGGAGTTTAATCGGACATTCCGGGATAAATGAAAATAAGATTTTGCATCATTAACTCGGAGAGGGTCAAGAAATAAAATATATGAAGATGACGCGTTTGTTAATTAAAGTGTTTGTTAAGACCGTCCGAGGACCTGACCTGCGGCCACTTACTGTGCGTCTTCGTTCTCCACAGCCTCACAAAGCCGGCGGGCCAGAGCCTCCTCCATCCTTACCACAGAGAGGGGAGGCACCGACCCAGCGGTATAGGCTACCTATCTGTAGCTGAACAGCGACAAACGACGAGGAGCTTCCAAGGCATGCCGCAACCCGCCGGTGGCCATATTACAGAGCAACTACAGTCCCCCAAAACTATAACAAGCGGCCCGGGGATTCAAACTTCCCTCCTATTGCCCGGGCCAGTCTCCTCCTTCTCCACGCCACAACCCCTAGCTCCGCCTGGGACACGCCCCCACCACCCAAAAATCTCTCCTTACTGCCAATGAGCTGTAAGCGCAGGTGCTCAGCGACCTTTACGGAAGTGTCTTCTTTTGTTGTCCTTGTCAGCGGGGCTCATCCTGACGTTTAGCTTGATGCCATCCTCGCGTATTAATGGTGTACCGGGAGCAAATTCCACTACACAGACGGGAGAGATGAAACATTAGCGTACAACAGTGTTAAAATACCGAAGGGGCATTTGTTACACTGTTGTATTGGACCACAACATCTATCACGTTCAGCCAGGCAGTCGAGCTGGAATGTTCTAAAGCTAGAATATACCTGACAGTCGTAATGGACCGGTTAACTATAGCAAACTATGTAAACGTGCGAACGTTAGTGCCTTTAACCTTTTAAGCGCGATGACTTGTCAGTACTGCCAATTAAAGGGTTAAAAGTATACGATAAGAACCGTTTGGCCCATTTTGTCTGATGTTAGACTCGGGTCGTAATCATTCCTTGATCTTGTCTTCAGGGTAGCTTTATGCCTACCCCTATGCATGTTTAAATTCCCTTACTGTATTAGCCTCTATATCGCTTCAGATGGGCAACTGTTCTTCAGTAAAAGTAAAATTTCCTTACACCTAAACCTCTGACCCTCTAGTTTTTGACTGTGACCTCTAGTTAGAAATATAGAAAGTGACGGCAGATATTCGGCCCATCCAGACTGCCCAACCTCTGAATATTTTCCTTAGTCCTTTAGCTTAGCCTTATGCGTATCCCATGCTTGCTTTACCCTTTCGGTAAAGTAATATTTCTTGATGTTACTTTTTACACCTTTGCCCCTCTAGCTTAAGACTATGTCCTCTTGTTGTGGTAGTATTTCATATTTTAAATAAACTCTCTTCCTTTATCATGCTTCTGAAGGGAACAACCTGTACCCCAACTGGATGCACCCGTCAGTTGTTCCTTGCTTCCTCCCGGAACTACAAGGGTTAACCGTTTCCAGCGCCAGACGATATAGCCGAGCGTTTGTTCCACAACCGTGCCGGCTGACCTGCGTTTCTCCTGGAAGTCACAGAGACTGGGGATCCATACAGGGCTCCTTCTCCAAACCAGGGGTCTGTACCCCACCACCTGTGGGTCAACTCCACAAAAGAGTGCTCTGGTTGGGTCAATGGTGTCTGTGTTAGGGGTTAAAGTCTGTGGGCAATTGCTCGGGTCACTGAGCTTGCGCTCCCCCACCTTCTGTTTGAGGATTCCCCACAGAAGCCCAATGGGGATTAGGTCTGGAGACATGCTTGGCCAGTCCATCACCTTTACCCTCCGCTTTAGCAAGGCAGCAGTTGTCTTGGAGGAGTATTTGGGTTTGTTATGTTGGAATACTGCACTGCGGCCCAGTCCTTGAAGGGAGGGGATCATGCTTTGCTTCAGTATGTCACCGTGCACTTCCACCACCATGCTTGACTGTAGGCAAGACACACTTGTCTTTGTACTCCTCACCTGGTTGCCACCACACATGCTTGACACCATCTGAACCAAATAAGTTTATCTTGGTCTCATTGACTTTATATACGGTATGGACTGAAAAGCGGTTTACAAATGGATAGTAGACAATGCATGAATCAATATGACTACTAACTCATCGTAGCATTATCGGGCTTCTTCTTCAAGAAAAAATTACTGCAGGATAGTTTTCAGTATTAATGGCTTCATGCTGACAGATCAAGCATAATGACATGGGCATTCTCTTCCATTAGGTATCAGCGCTGAGACTCTCCAGCAGCACTTGGGAGGAGAGAAGAGACCCGGTAAAAAAAAATATTTAAAAAAATTCTTCAATACCACCAAACCCCTTAAGACAGTAGTATTAAAAAATACAATACAGGGTAATATGTTGTGAGGTCCAGCTGGGATTGCTCCCTGTTCAAAAACTAAAAATATAATGAAGAAAATGGAAAACAAACTTTATAAGAAGCCCAATGATCTCAGAATGACGTCACTGGCCTACGTAGGATAAAAGAGCTAATTTAAGAAGTAAAAAGATTTGTGCACACACTTTTACGCTACAAGTACAAGGAACAAATATAACAAAAAACCTTTACTACATACAAACCCAACTAAGCCAGTAATATTAAAAAATACAATATAGCGTAATACGTAAGGGATGAATACGGTTCTCTAGAACGTATGTATGTTAGGTATTACAGTGATCAGGGAATGTTGCTGAACACAAATTGGGACATTGTTCAGCAGTGCCACCTACTTTGGAGAAGCAAATGTAAAAAAATAAATTCTAATTTACCACTTACAAGTTTTATGTTTTTAAACGAAAGCCTTACTTGTCATAAAAAAAGTCTCGTTTCTGTAGGTAAAGAACGGGGAGTCGTAGATAAACCAGCTCCAGTATTTTACATAGGTAAAATTCGCATTCCTGGGGGCCTTTAGCAGCTGCCCCTGGAGCCTGCAGCAACCATGGTCGCAAGGGTCACATCACGTTATTCTGCTACGTTTCTGTGAAGAGTTGTTCACGCAGTGTGCGAGCAAGGCAGAGGTAATCTGCCGGCCCATGCCTACGAGCGCCTCAGAGAAATCTGCAGTTGAGGTAAGGGGGGGGTTGCATGAATGCGCATGTGTGAATGAATGTGTGTAAATGAGTGAATTAATGAGCATCTGTGAATATGAGTGAATGAATATATGTGAATACATGAGTATTTGTGAATTAGTATCTGAATAAGTGAAAAAAAATGTGAATGGGCATCTACGAATGAATGAGTGTGTGATAGCAAGGATGTGTAAGTGGGGTTGTAGTTTAGTAGAATAAACAGAGTGGAAGAGGAACATATGATGAGTAGAAAACACATCTAAGGGTTTAGATTAAAGACTACAAAGGCAGAATATTTGGTGGGATGTGTTTTTTTGTTTTGTTTTTACATTTCCACATCCTTTATTGCATTGTAAACAAGGGGTTTCAAAAGAAAGCCATATCTGCCCTTAAACACTTTATTACCCCCTACTTCTAAAAATCCTTTACTTATGTAAGTGTGCACATGAGTGAGTCGCAAAAACTGGTTTTGATTTTTCCAAACCGTATTTATTTTTTCTTTTCCATTAAGATCCAAAGTTTGGGGGTTATTTTATAATGTATCCAATAGAGTTTTTAATGCATTTGTGTCAATGTATATTCCTACAAAGAATACATATGGCAAAACATATGATTTCATAAACCTGTGTCTTTTATTGTAAGGCATCATTTTCCACCAAGGAACAGCCGACAACAAATTCATAAATTAATCTCACACATTTCATTTTTATGTATACACCACTCTAAACCAAGTCCAAGTTAATGTTAACAGTACAGTCTCTAGAAACTGATCCAGTGTTTTCATTAAAATAAGGTAACCAGCTTCTTTAAATCGTTGGTCCTCAAATAATAAAAATATAAACATGATCATTGAAGAAAAACCTCTTCTGTGGACTGTGACCAAGGCAGCACTTTAAAAAAATAAGAAAAATATGCAGAGATGGCAAACTACTTTTGTAGTTAAACTTTTCCATCAAGAGGCTTTGGCAGAGATGTGGCTGTTTTTGTAAGTGGGTTTGGGGTACTTGCATGTTTTTCATCTGGTGCAATGCCTTCAACAGGTTTGTCTACCTACAAGTAAGCAGAAATAAAAAAAAATAAGTAATTTATATACTGCTTTGAATATTTAGAAAAGAAAAACCCTGAATATAAGACTACCCTATAGGAAAAAGTTTTACTAACAAATATTAATCCACATGTGAACTATTTTTCCATATTTAATAACAGCTGATTGAAAACTATGCATTTTTTGTTCTTTTATTTGCCAACCTGCCCCACAACTTGCTATTCTGCTCCCCAGATATGCCTTATACCCCCCTATATCTTGCCACTCTGCCCCCAGACCCTGTGCCTCTATAATCACCCCTATATGCCCACCCCTGTTTACCCTGAAATATGTCTTCATACCCCCTAGTTTACCACTCTGCCCCCCAGATATGCCTTATTCCCACTGACTTACCGATGCATCCCTAGACTTGTTTCCCCGTGCTCCAGACTCCCTGGTGTTAAGTAGGGGCAGCCGGTGACATCTGTGCGATGCGCACAGACAACCTCCGTTGCTACCTGGGATCTCCGCCGGGGCTTCTATGAGCGAGCACCGGAAGGCACTTCGGGTAGCAGCGGAGGTTGTCTGTGTGCATCGCGCAAACATTCACCGGCTGCCAGAGAGGAGGATCCAAGTAGACAAATAGAGGTCTGACTACAAGACTAGGATCCAGATCCTCCTCAGTGCTGCAGGGGACCAGGATCCTCCTCTCTGGCAGCCAGTGAATGTCCACGTGATGCGCGTAGACAACTTCCGCTGCTGCTAGTCGGTAGTTCCGCCGGGGCTTCTATGGTGGAGCACCGGAAGGTCATGTCACGCTGGCGCTCCGTTACAGAAGTTCTGGCCGCAGAGGAGGTTGTCTGCACGCATCGTGCCAGAGAGGAGGATCCAGGTCCCCTCCAGCGCTGCGGGGGATCTGGATCCTAGTCTTGTAGTCAGACCTCTATTTGAGGTCTTATTATATGACAGATTGAATATAAGACTAGCAAATATGGTAATAGTTTCAAAATTATGCATTTTTCTATTTTTAACATTAACTCTTAAATATCCCTAACAGTGCAGGTTTCCAGGATCTCTGCCTATTAGCACATGATTGTGTTAGTACTTTGTTTGTTAGTACTTACAGGCTACCAAAAAAGTCAGAAATCTGTAGCTGGGGTTTTAAGGGATCATGGTTGTAAGGTTTCTTAAAAGAAAGGCAGAACATTATTATATTTCTGCTCACAGTACATCAGCATGACTAGCTAGGAAAAGGGGGAGGGACACACACAAGCACGTTGTAGGCAGGACAAGGAGTATAATAAGATCACACTGCAGCTTTGATCATAACCCTTAAAGCTAAAAAGTGAAATTTACAAAAGAAAGCGATGCCCTTGAACAGTACAAATTTGACTTTAATACGATACAAGGTCTTACCCTGTGTTTGAGGTATGAAAGGTAAGTGTCCCACCCCACAGTTATCACATTGATGTAAATCACACGGTACTTTGGAGGAAGGAAGTAGAAATTGATCATTTGAGCCGCAGGCCACACAGTCCAGTCTGCCTAGGGGGAATAAAAGAAAAAAAATTATTGGCCAAGTTGTAATGTTAAAGCATTTTTAGGCAAGTTAACCTAAATTTATTGCATTGGACGAAGACAATGTAAGTGACAGGCGAGTTTGTAGACAGCAAGCTTGCTTTAAAATTATATAGATTATCGCTTAGTGGTATAACTTTGTATTGGTAAAAGGCGTATTTAGTGTTTGGTGAATTCTACATGTCAGGCATATGACTGCCATCTATTAATTTTCTTAGAAAATGCATAGATGAATTTATTACCCGAAGAGCAGTATTTATTACCTGAAGAGCAGTAGAACAGCCCTTCTACTCCATGGTTTGACTATTCTTACCAATGATTGGTTGAAAACATCTCCTACACGGCATTTATCTGCTCTATAATGCATCGGCATAATCCCCATGCATATGCTAAACAGACAACGCAGAAAATGTAAAGTGACCATGCACCTATCCTATGAAGGCACATGCGCATATTAAGTTCAGCACATGGCTGAAGTTTCCTAGTAACAAAACATTTTACATAAAATATAATTCCACTTTTAAAGTAGCTAGCAATGCAGAGATAGAATAGTTTTCCACCTTGTGTTCATCCAACGTGTGTTTTTCTCATTATAGCTCATTTATGCCACGTGAAATGTTAGTGGTAGAAAATGTGAGTTATGCTGCAAAGTTCACGACTTTCGCAGCAACCTTTATCATTAACCATTGCACATGATGCAAGTAGCTTTAACCAACTGACTATAAAGCCAACTGTGACTTTACATATGACTTGCTTCATCTGTCTGAAAGGTTCAGGGACAGTTTCACATATTGTACGACATGGGCAGCTTGATTTTTTTCAGCATATGGATACAGTGCGTCTTGACTGTATATTTTGAGTACAAAAATAAATTCCCTTTATTTTTCCCTCACCTTGTAAAACTCCCAAAACTTGTCCTGGAATTCTTCCCAGCTTTGTTTGAGACTCTGTCCCTCCATGGAGCCCATTCCTGTGCAATAAGAACAGCCATAAGAACATACTCTTCCACCAGTCAGGCATTCGTACATGTAGAGGTTAGTATTTTAGAGCAAACACCCTCTCTAGATTGTAAGCTCGTTTGAGCAGCGCCCTCATAACCTGTTGTCTGTTAGTCAATGACATGCTATGTTATGTCCTGTACCCATTGTACAGCGCTACGGAATTTGATGGCGCTATTATAAAACAATGCATAATAATAACAAAACACTCATTCATTAAGAGTCAATACTCATGATATCCTCACTCATCAGCTTTCCCTGAACTACACACCAGGCTTTGAGATTTTGGCAGGAGGTCAAAGCTGAGAAGTTGAATCCACACATCTAATGAATATACTTCTGCAACATTGTTGTTAGTCAGTCATGATATTTTCAGTGGCTTTACCTGCTTAAACCTTACACTGGTGAGAGTGTAACTTCTTTAGGGTAATACTAATGAAGTCCTTTCCTCCGTGGAGTTTAATTGCTGGGTGATTAACACTGAGCCATTCTACTGTTCACCACAGGCATCAATGAGTGTGAGTGTTTATCTAGTAGATTATGGTAAAATAACATATCTTGACCACATACAAATTAGCCAAAATAATTTTGAAAACATTTTTAATCTGACAATAAAAACAGTCGATTGGAGTTCCCCTTAAAAGGCAGCTTTTCTAATCTTCCAAAGAACAAAAGGCAGCTTGGCTTACCTCTGATGTGTCTAGTCAATTAGGTTTTATCTAAACAACTCTGAACAAGCACTTGTTAATGATCCAAATCAAAGTTCACAGTAACATAATCTTACCAAGGAAGTACCACACGCCAAACGTGGGTGAAGCCACAAGCTGATCAATGAGGACTTTCTTCACGACTACTTTAATCCCATGCCCAGGAAATGATCGATCCAGCCAGGAATACCAGAAGTGCATCAATGGTCCCATTGAGCACCCAATTGCAAACATTCTGCCTGGTGGGATGAGGTCCTTGATTAAAGTGTTCTAGCCAGACATTTTAAAGATACATGGAGAGCCACTGCTCCTTTACACATTTTATCACAATGATAAAAATGATAAAAAAAAATTATGATGATGTTCTACTTGGACAAAACATTGATCAAAAACTTTCTAGCACGTTAAGCAACAAAGTTTTACATTATTACAGAATTGTTTCTTGCAAGGTTTGTGGCGTCCAATAGTGCTAGTAATTCTGCTTTTTGTTATACAAGTAGTAATATCAAGCATTATCAAAATAGTACCTTTCATTGTAACTATGACACCGGCACATAACAAGCTCTGCAAGAAAATGATCAGTGCCAAGAATAGCAGCATTTTTTTTAAACTAAAATAGTTAACAAAAAACCATGACTAACCCACAGAAGTATATATTTCTGAAAAGCAGATACCCCAGGGTATATAGAAAGGGGCACAATTAAAGCAGTAATTCAGCCATTTGGCCACCGATCAATGGAATGTTAGCCATAATATGAATTGTGGGTTTAGTTCAGGCATATTATGGTTAACAGCACACATGTGCAACCATATCCCTTGTTCAATAAGTGAACACTGTGGAACACTATATAACAGTATGTGCCTCCTTAAAAGGGAATGCTGAAGATGGAGGCAGGGTGACGGCTTCCCCTTGCCCCCCATGTTTAACCAACCACAGCAATTTCATGACATAGCAGGGTGCTAATTGGTTTCTGTGGACTGCTTTGATTGTGAAGCACCGGGAAAGATGGGTAACAGTGTGCACAGATGCGTGTATCTCTGCTTAATACGTGAGGATACATGTTCTATGCCATCATTTTAGGTTTACATGATGGCACTGAATGACATGAAGGGTTGAAGGGGTTAATATGCTGTTCTAACATACTTGGTATACTCCATATGTGTAGCTGATTAATAGTAATTCTAGAAGTATCACCACTGGTACCTCTTGATGAGTTCTACACCCCAAAATCTAGATAAAAATCTAGGCAGCAGAAGCAAGCCTGTTATGTATTACTATTCTTTACATACAGTCTACTTTTTTATTGTACATATGTACAGGATTGCATAGGCAGAAAAGAGTAGCTTCACTCACTTTACAAAAAGGATAGTGATATAAAAATATTCATGCAAAATATGATTTAATAGGAGTCAGTACATCAGAAAACCACCCTGGTGTATTTTACATGAATATCTGTCTTATGTAGATCCCGACTGAATAATTGTCGTTCAATTTCCTTTACCATTTAAATAGTTTTAACTAAAACTTGTTTAAGTACTTATTGTACTTATTGTTTATTAACATTCATTGTAAATAATCCTATACTACTCCAATGCTGACAAATGTATGTAGAGGTATATGACCCAAGCAGTGATTAAAATGCTTAAATCTTGCCGAGTCATGGATTCTAGTTAACATCTAGCTTGTAATACTGTGTGCCATTATATTGAATTTTATGGGTGCACCTATCTCTCAGATGACAGGTGTCACAACTCAATGTTCTAATACCATACCCAGAAAACTTCGCTAAATGCCTCCAGAAAGCAACTGTTGATGCCTTAGAAACGGCTGTGTAAACCTTTTCAGACTAAGGCTGAAGAGCATCGGGAAGACACTGGGTAAATATGGGATGAATGGCAAAGTAGCATGACAGAAACCACTAATCTCCAAGAGGAATTTAAAAGCTTGTCCGGAGTTAAAAAAAGCTAATGTTCTTTAGACATAGTGAACATAGGTGAAGGTTTTTAGGGGGCACAGGTCACTATAAGACTGTCAAAAAGTGAATGCAGCATACCAATGGTTAAACATGGTGGTTTCGGGAAATTAAAGCTCTGCCTCATGCCTCCAACAGCAAAGTGTCTCTTTTTACCACTAAACTGTCAGAATGTGTCTTACTACACAGTTGCAATGCTTTTCTCACGAGAAGTAGATTTAGTAGTGCAATTTATTGTTACCAAAATAAAACTACCAATCTGTATAGATGACGAGTTCTCTCCTGAATACTTACTTGTCCTTAGCCAGTCTCTCTTCTTAGCAGGGTCTCTCCTCACCTCCCTTGTCTGCTGAATGATATCCCCAGCCCCAAGCAGCACACCACAACTAACAGTGTTCGTAATTAGCAGGTAACGACCTTTGAAGAGAGGTTTCCAATACCCATTAAAACGAGCCAACAGCATCCTACCCTGGGGAAGCATCCTGTCCAAGTTTTATAGACAGCTGAAGACACTTATACATGGACCTGGAACCCTGAGACTACAAGGTGACCTGTTGTGGGGGGGAAAATAGAATCACATAAATAATATACAGAATTTATTTTGTGGAAAGACTCTGCATCTACAATTACAAAAATTATCCAGCCATGAAAAGAGAAGCTGTGTTTTTGCCACTGATGCATACTTATTGATAGCAGTTGTATTGGTTTCACAATAGGAAAGAATAAACAAATATTCGTAAAGACTCTAACCTTGAAGTACGAGCCACTGCCATTAAAGAACAATAATACCCCCTCAATCGCAAAAACAAAACTTTTTCCAATAGTACAGGGGAGAGACTGGCTGCATTAGGCCTTAATCATATCCCAGTCATAACGTGCAGCCCCTACAGTACCTTGACAAGTGGGTAAAAACCCATGTGAGCAGCTTTCTCTAACTTCCCGAATTGTAGGCAATGTTGCCCTTACCTGGCGTGCTCCGGAAGTGACGAGTCGCAGAAAAATCCCGGCATTTTACTTGAGGGCACAGAGCACTCGAGAGGGAGAACCAGCAACATACTAAAGAAATCCTTACGTCCCACACGGAGTCTTAGTCTGGCAGGGAGATTTTTTTAAAATGTTTTTTTTTCCTTTTTTTTTCTCTCGAAACTTAATGTCTCCTTATTTAATTTAACTTCCGCATTTAGGAAGGTCGCGCATCGAACTGATGACGTATGTGGGCACAGAAATATGATGTTATGATCCCCAGACTACAAAACAGTTTACTATTGTTGTCTGTGCAAATTGTCGGTATATTATACACGTGGTTTAATATAAATATAAATGCTATTACATTATACGCCTCAAAACCTTTAACAGCCCCTCCTGGATTGCTAATAGTGGAAACGAAATGTTTTTAATGGCGGCCTTTATGAAGATTATTATTTTTCAGGAGGTAGAGCTATTCTTCATTAAGTCACCACTACCCACTACGCTGTAATATGCCAGTGAGAAAGGCGTGAATGTGAGCTGTTCCATACCTTCACCAAAAGAGGCCTAACAACATTAACCCCTAAAGGACCGGGCAGTGTTTTAACCCTTTCAGTCCTGGGGTTTTTTTTGTAATGAAAGGACCAAAATCTTTACTGTTATTTTTTACCGTATGTTTGTTTTACCGTATGTATGTATGTGTGTGGGTGTGTATGTATCTGTAAGTTAGTGTTGGGGTGCGAGTGGTGAGTGTCTGGTTGTGTTTTGTGAATGATGTTATCGTTGTGTTAGTTTGTGAGTATCTGGTTATGTTAGTGTGTTAGTGTCTCTCCTGAGATCTGCCCCTGATCAGCAAGTAGGGCTCCACAGCTACACTGTAACCCCGCTCATGGGCCACTTAAGTTTTAGCTCTCATGCATCATACCTCCCTAAAGTTCCATTTTATTCTGTGAAACAAAACGGTGATCACATTATTCTTCACGATATTCTTCTAAGAAACTTTTATTTCTTTATTAATTCATGCAAACTATTTTTTCATATTTAATAAAGGCTATGATTGAGAAATTTTTGTTTTTATTTCCCAACTTCCCCAGTTAGTGCACATCTGCCCCCAGAAATGCCTTCATAACCCTGTATGGACACGC
>VKOC01000001.1:24423424-24440819 GCA_009364415.1 Spea multiplicata | reverse complement strand
CCCATGCACCACTCCGCCTCTCTCCCCTTCCCATGCACCACTCTGCCTCTCTCCCCCTCCCATGCACCACTCTGCCTCCTGTCAGCAACGGAGGTTCACAAGACACCAGGGAGTCAGACAGAAAGGCAGAGTGGTGTATGGGAAGGGGAGGAGGCAGAGTGGTGTATGGGAGCGTTGCACGGACACTCACTGGCTGACAGAGGACTCCAGATCCCCTGCAGTGCTGCGGGGGATCTGGATTCTAGTGTTATAATCCGATCTCTGTTTCAGGTCAGATTATATAAGGAGAGGAGTTTTTCAGAGCATTTGATCTGAAAAAACCCTCTTTTTAGAATCGATAAAAATCGATTAGCCTAATCGATAATGAAGATTTTCATTATCGATTATTATCGATTTTATCGATTAGTTGTTTCAGCCCTAGCGTCTTACTCTTGTCATGTGACTGCTACACAGTTCTCCAGAGGTATTTCCATATAGTTAGCAGAGGTTAAATGGCCCAAGTCATTGCCAAGGAGAACCTCCGCACGCAAATTTTTCATAACACTTTCCCTCCAGCCACTCTGACAGCTACCGAGTGATTGGTCTGTTCGGCAGCCTATCTGGGGCTGAACCAGAGTGATTGTGGCCCTGTTGTCCCATAATCCTTGTGCCGGCTGGCCGTTGACCGCTGCTTGCACCGGGTTCACTTCATGGAGGACCCTTCTTTTTCGGGCCACCCAGTAGAAAGGGAGTTGGTAGCCTTCAGGCAATGGGGATGTGCTCAGGGCGTCCGAGCGGGATGGTGGTTTCCGGGGTGCTGGGTGAATTTGTAATAACAATTCCTCTACATATGCCCCACCTGGTTGCAAATATGACATTGGCTGCTGTACAACTTGCTCTCTGGGAAAGTGGTAGCCTGCGGCTGATGTGGGGGCGGTATGCCGGGCGAGGTCCTGGAGCAGCTCGCTCCAGGGGTTGGGGTATAGCGGTAAGGATGTCGGAAATCTGGACATGATGCAGTCTGGGCAGGAGGGGGTATGTAGTGGGCAGGGCATTGGGGATCCGTTTGTACTGGCCTCTGAGAGTTTATGTACTGGTCTGCCAGTACAGCTGCCTGGTCTGTAGTGAGGGATCATTAGATCCTTCTACGGCTGCAGGGGCTGATTATAAAACTGCTCCAACAGGATGAGCTTAATACATCCTCCACAGTAGCGGCCTGGCACCCATTTACCATCCTTCAGCTGTCCGAGTCATTCAGTGCCAGAACAAGTCACTGAACTTTAACTGATGCGCCTCTGATGTAATGCCATAACGGACCAGGAATCGTTCCATCACCTTCCCATAATCTGCACTGTCCTCTTCAGGGCCAGATTAAAAGCATCCTGAGCCTGGTGTTGAGGATTTTGGAAATAAATAAAATAGACAGAATCTTAACTCCTCGGCATCCATGTGTACGGGATAAAGAGAATATCAGTGCTAGGCAGGTAGTATAAGATCTTATGTGATGGGATTGGGAGTACATCAGTACTCTAAAAGAAGTCATAATACACTGAAACCACAATTTAGTGCCACTAATCATTTTTACTTAAATATGCAGATTGAAATAGGGTACACAAAACATCACAAAACCTTTACTTTCCCTCTCACTGATTTCTGGGCCTAGAGAGTTTTGTCCTCTGAAGTGAGTACAAATTCAAGAGCGCATTTTATTTCTGAATAAGTAAAAATTAAATAGTTCAATTTATTCCTGCAGTAAGTAAAGTGCCAGGAAACAGATCACCAAACACACACCAGGACAGGCTCTGCCACACTGACACCCAAACACACACACCAGGACAGGCCCTGCCACACTTAAACCTGCATCCGGACGGGCTAAACTAACAATATTTTTTTTCTTTTCACACTGCTTATGTCTTTTTTGTTTTTGCCCCTTGTGTATTGCCCCCAGCCAGCCCTATGTGTATTTATTCCCTCAGCCTGCCCTTCCTTTTGCTATTGATTTATGTGATGGCCTCAGCTGCGCCCCTTGTGTATTGATGCTACCAGCCCCATGTGTATTCCTGCACTCCAACCATCCCCACAATGTATATTTATCCCACCAGACAGCCTCCCCTTTAGTATTGATTCATGTGATGCCCCAGCCAGCACCCCCTTGTCAATGAATGCCCCAACACCCTTCTGAATTGCTCCCAGCCAGACCCACATTGTGTATTTATGCCACCCAGCCATCCCTTTAGTATCAAATCATCCCTGGCACCCAGATTGCATCCACAGGACCTGCCCAGCACCCAGATTGGAAGAATGGGACTTGCCGTCTTTGCCCCCAAACAGCCTTCCTATGGCATCTTTGCCCCAAAACAGCCTGCCTGTGGCATCTCTGTTCCCAAAGAGCCTCCCTTTGCCATGCCACCACACTTACACATCTTACTATCATACTATCATACACATATTCATTCACAAATATTAATTTACAGATTCTTATTATTTCCCTGATTCAGATACTCATTAACACATACTCATTCGCAAATATTCATTCACCCCTTCACAGATGCTTATTCATTCTTTCATTCAGATATGCATTCACTTAATCTTACATACTCATTCATACAGCCTCCCCCACCCCCTAACCTGAACTGCAGATGTCTCTGTGCTGCTCGCAGACTTCTGCAGGGGCCCGCTGCTTGCTTCTGTGTTGCTCGCACTCTGTCCGCCAAGGGGAAGCAGATGTGCAGTAGGGTCATGTGACATATGTGACCTATGCTGGGTTCCTGCCTCCCCTTGGTGGTACAAGAGACGTTGCGAGTCTGTGTTAAAGATGGCCCTGTCAGGGCCTGACTGACTGGGCCTATTTCCTGGTAGGGGCCTGAAGCAGCAGCTCCATGCGTGTCTCCATTGGGAATCTGGCTGTGCCATGCAGAGCCTGTGTTGGGCTAATGCAGGGGTTTGGTATTGGAAGGGTTAACCTAGCCAGATGTATATGTAACTCTCCTATGATATTTAGGGTGATGGTCTTCCTTGCTGGGCTTGGGTCATCTTGAGGACACATTGTGATCTGTCAATCTTAACAAATCTTAATATGTCGTTTGATGTGTGTGATACTAAGGGCTAGGCCTGGGACGTCTCTCTGTGACACTTGAGGGACGGAACATCTCACCAGGAGATAAAACCCTCAAACTTAACAAGAACATTGAGGTTCCCGCAGATGACCTATATGGGTTTTGTTTAATTAGGTTTTTCTGTGTTTCTCTTTGTTTTATTTTTACAAAGTGTATCAAATACTCTGTGTCTAAATTGTTATCATCTTTGTTCATTTTATTATTGTACATAAGCACTGTGACATTCGTCACATTAAACTACATATTAATAGTTGATTGCTTTTGTGGACATGTGTCTTTTATACAAGTAACAAGCTGAGATAAGGAGCACTCCCTTTAAGAGAGTTCTTCTAATCTCAGCTTGTTACCTGTATAAAAGACACCCGGGAGCCAGACATCTTGTTGATTGATAGGGGATCAAATACTTCTTTCACCAAGTAAAATGCAAATCAATTTATAACTTTTGAAATGCATTATTCTGGATTTTATTTTGTTTTTCTGTCTCTCAAATAAACCTACCATTCAAATTATAGACTGATCATGTCTTTGTCAGTGGGCAAATGTACAAAATCATCAGGGGATCAAATCATTTTTTCCTTCACTGTATGTAAACCGATGTATGATTTTTTACTTCAAACGTCATCTGGTTATAGACATTATGGATTGCAATGATAGGAAATATGATGGATTAGAACAGGCTTTCCAAAGGGATAAGGCTTTTTCTGCATTATATTTGTTGTTATAATCAGATGATTGAAAATAGTAGATGGGATGTGGCCATAATACTAATTAGAGAAATCATTATGGAATGATGACTGTTTTTTATCATGACATATTGAAGCATTACAATGACAATTCAAGCACCAGGGTTAGGAGGTAATATAGTATATACGGTTATAAAATATAGTGTTTGCAGTCCATTTTGAAAGGACACTTCAAAAACTGTCAACACCACCAGTATATATGTGTGTGTGTGGGGAGAGATTTTGAATAAGGATCTTAAAAAAGTTGTTAGGGATAATGGACAGGGGCTTTTGAGAATTAGATTGGTGAGTGGCTATTAGGGGGTGCTATTTTATGTATTTAACATGGACAATATTATCCTGGGGCCCTTTTTCAAAGCGCAATAGTTGCCCTTATAATCATTGAACAACAATATTTCACATTTCTAACACCTTAGTTTTTAACCAAAATATTTTTTGTATCGCTACTTTAATTTCTTTGTTCCTAAGGCTATATATTATTGGGTTGAACAATGGGGTAAATACAGTGTACAGAAGAGATACAGCCTTATTTAAAGCAACTGAGTGCCCTTTGAAAGGGGTCATATACTTAATGATTAATGTTCCATAATACGCAGACACCACTGCTAGGTGGGAGCTACATGTAGAGAACGCCTTCTGTCTTCCAGTAGTAGAAGATATGTTCATGATTGTAATGAAGATGTATGCATAAGTCACAATAATAAAAAGGAACGGAAATACCACTGTAGGAATGGAGCTGACAAATACTTCTCTTTCCACAAGAGAGGTGTCTGAACAAGAGAGTTCCATAAGGGGAGCAAAGTCACAGTAAAAATGGTCAATTACATTGGCACCACAAAAATGTAAATGGAACACTGGAATAACTGCCATTAATGGCAACATTGAGCCTAAAGTCCATGAAAGAAGAACAAGAATAAGGCAAAGTGTGTGCCTCATAATAGAGGAATAGCGCAATGGAATGCATATGGCAAGATATCGATCATAGGACATCACCATGAGAAGGAAGCATTCTGCGATGGTGCAGGAACATAAAAGGTAAAACTGTGTGAGGCAGCCATTGACAGACATGGTGCTCCCTTCTTCTAGTATAACACGTAGCATATTTGGAACAGCATTTGTTGTGAGCAATAAGTCAGATAAAGACAAATGGCTTAGAAAAAAATACATTGGGGATTGAAGATAATGGCTTAGAAATACCAAAACAATTATCATTAAGTTCCCTACTAATGTAAAAATATAAATGATTAGAAACAACAGAAACAGTATACATTTAAAGGCATGAATGTTTTCAAATCCCAAAAGCAGAAATTCTGTGATGGCTGTCAGGTTCCTCTTATACATTTCCTGTGGATGAAGTAAATAGTAGAAAATACTTATTAAACAATTGTTTTTTTGTTTGACGGTTTCAAAATTGCCATCTAAAAAAGTGGGAAATAGCCACTTATTCCCATGTCTGTTGTGCAGGCATTGTGAGCAACTGAAGGACAGTAGTAAACTGATGAATGAGGTAAAACAAACAGCCGAGGACTGGCTGTCAATGTTAAGATAGATATAAGACACAGGAAAAACTAGTTTTGAAATAGTAATATGATATAATACACAA
Organism: Spea multiplicata; assembly: GCA_009364415.1. Lineage (NCBI taxonomy): Eukaryota > Metazoa > Chordata > Amphibia > Anura > Pelobatidae > Spea > Spea multiplicata. The sequence goes on along the minus strand of VKOC01000001.1, from coordinate 24,435,378 downwards.
CCTTTATTGTAAATGATCACTTTAGATGTATTACAGCTAAACCAAGCAGCTTTACTTTAATTAACTAAGAAATAAACCTTGATCCCCTTAATAAAATATTATTTTTTTTTAAGAATTTCAAATTAACAGAATTTCGGTAAACTGAGCGATTCATAGGAAGCTCTGAAAGCAAGCCCGTCTGCCCCCAATTAATCAGAGTAAAACTAAGCAAAAAGCTCGGAATTTTCATCCAAAATTTGTGGGTCCACATTCACTCACTCTCTATCACACTAATACACTAATACTATCTCATTCTTATTTACTATTTCTCTTACACTCTCTAAATGTTTCCCTACCTTCTCTGCCTACCACTTCCATTTCTGCATCTTCTTCTTCATATTCTTCTCTTCTATCATCAAACTGCTCTCTTCTATCTTCTTCTGCATGTCCACAGACAAAACCTGGCAGAAACCTCTGCCAAAACGGAGCCGTTTGAGGTGACGTCTTCTCCCCGACTGGAGGATTACAGGATGTTACCAAAAGCGCTGTCACTTTGCCCTAACTTGAACTCGGGGCAATATGGCTTTGCTTGCAGTGATGTCCTCTCCACGATCCTCCAATGTATTAGCATGTGTCTGTATAAGCATGTATGTGAGCATAGATACCTATATTTATGAGTGTGTGCATGGATGTCTATGGATAAGTGTGTGTGAGCATGGGTTTGTATGTGTAGAGCAGCTGCCCTTCATTGTTTGATGCCAGAGGAGGCCCCTGCCAGCGACCAATAGAGTTGCTCTTAAGGACCTTTAAGTCCTGGAGCCAGGAAACCAATGGTCTCCTGGCAAGTTTTGGCATCAGTAGGTAAAGGTCCGTAAGACCGACTCTATTGATCCCTGGCAGGGAGCTCCTCTAGCATCAATCAATGAAGGGCAGCTGATAAACCTATCATGATGGTATGAAATGTCATGAATAAAGTAGCAGTGTGCGTCCCTGTGCATACTGCTACGCAGTGGTTCCCGGTGCAGAGGACTGCCTCGCACCCAGAGCAGTCCTCTACTGAACCTTTATTTACCCTCCCCACACCAGAAGTCTTGTGCGATCATGCAAGACTTCCTTTATGAATGTTGCCTCATGTTCTCAATGAATATGATGCTCCATTTGTGTGTAGTGAGTGCAGCTGATTAATCAGAGACTGATCAACAGCCTCTGATAAGTTAAAAATTAAAATAATAAAACAATAAATAAAAAATAATAATAAATATAATTGCTGTTATCGACCTCGGGAACCGCCATTAACCCTCTCCATGCCAGAAGTCTTGCACAATCACACAAGTTTCTTTATGAATGAGTGCCTCACATTTAAAAAAAAAAAATTACTCCATTCATCTGTTTTGTGAGTGATGCTGATCGGGCAGCAACTGAAAAATAAAATCAAGGAAAATTAATGTTACAGCTTCTTTTACGAGATATCGGTGACCAAATGCTCCTTCTTTAATACCATGAGTTGTCTTCTCTCCATATATATATATTTATATTTTTCTGGGGATATTTTGAGTTGGTGGGCTGCTAAACAGTCCCAAATGAGACATAGGCATAACTAAATAAAATTTACAAATTTCAAGTTTGGAAAAGAGAACCGGCATGTTGTACCCTGTAACTTCTAAAACCCCATGCATGCAGGGTATTTCTCTGATCTGGAGATACAGGTGAATACATTTTGGTGGATTTCTCTTCAGTTGCCTGTAATCTATGCAAACAATTCTATGAAACATGGAAATGTTGGTGGAAAAAAGCAATGAGAAAATCAATTGGAGACCAAATGGTTGCATGATAAGTGTCCAAATGCTCCTTGTGAAATACCTTGTGTTGTCTTCACACCAAAAGTATATACTTTCGTTGGGGTATTTTGAGCTGGAGGCTTGTTAAAAAGTCATATTGTCAAACCAGGAAACTATCCATGTTTCTAACCGATTCTCCAGGTGAAGGCGAAGTTCTCCGGGTCACTGCTTCACATATAGAGTTGTGGAGCACCGATGTTAATGATGACTTGCATACCATCTATGTAAGGCTCTCTTTTCGCCTTCTTTAGGAGTGGGCTGACAGTGTGGAGGTTAATACTAATAGTCTATTGATGCTTGTGTGCTGATGAGTGCACAAGATAAATAATCAACAAACTGTTTTAGCCCCTGGATGACAATTGATGTGCCAGGCACATCACGGAAAAAGGTGAGACAATGCTGAAAGTTCCCAAGTATGAACAGCACTAACAAAACTATTAAAAAGTATGGGTCCCAATACAGATCCTTGAGGTACATCACTAGTAACAAGGCCTTTCTCTCAAAATACACTGTTAACTACCTTATCCATTCAACTTTTTTAATATTGAAACCCAAATAGTCCAATTTATTTATGTCTTCTATAAGGGACAGTTTCAAATGCATTACTGAAATCCAGATTGGCTATATGTACTGCACCTGCAGTCTATTAATTTAGTTGCCCAGTCATAAAATAAATAAAGTTAGTTTCAGAAGATCTCCCTGCAGTAAACTCATGCAGCTTCTGATTTTGCACTTACAGAGATTTACCATACTGGCCTGATTATAGGCCACACTTTTTCCCATAATTTAAATCTTTAAAGTGGGGGTGCGGCTATAATCGGGGTTTAGCATTTTTAGCTTCTCCAGGGTGTTTAGAAGACCGAATCAGAAGACTGCAGAGGGCTTTCTGTAGTGCGGTCCGGCGAAAATGTGGTCCCCGGGCAAAGCGAGCAAAAACTTTCAATCCACCCCGATTTTTGAATCTCAACGTTGCTGGAGATGAGGCAGACTGGTGCAGGAAGTGGAGGTCACGTCTGCTGCATCTACATCAACGTTGCAAAACTAAAGTGAGGATGGTCTTTTCTTTAAAATAGCACTATAAGGGTGCAGCCGATAATTAGGAACGACCGATATTCGAGCTAATAAGGTAATAATTTTTTCGTTAATTCCTTAATTACCGACATAAGACTGGATTGTAGCTGGCTTCCCTGCTACCTGTTTTGTTACAGTATTCTACAAAGCTATTCAACAGGCTCTACGCAAAGTGCCAAATATGGACCCACAGTGTTAGTGTCCATGACATTGGGGTTTTAAGATGAAGATGTTTCCTATGTTTTAGATAATATGCTAAAAACACTAAGAGTCATAAATGTGACTTCAGTAGAACAATATTAATAAGAATGTATGTATATTTCTATTGCCATAGTGCTACCAGATCTAGCACTTTACATTTTAGTGTATAATAAGTCAAATAAAAGTACAGTAGGCACACAAGTCATTATGGCCAGGATATGATAGATATGCACACATTTTGAATGGGTCCTGCTCCATATAGCTTACAGTCTGAGTTACCTGTCTTATTCCTAATATTTATGGTATGTGAAATAATACTAACAAGTTTACCCCTTCAGAAAAAAAACATTAGTATTACCTTTATAATATATAGAGAATTCAATCCACTGTTCAGAAGAGTAATAGAGGTGATGTCAGACCCACACAATATAGGGACATTTGTTTATATTTATGCTTTTTGTAAAGCTTAGAAAAGAGAGTCCACATGGAATGGATGATCTCAGTGGGAATTTTGCATGTCCCATTAGTAATACATTGTAAACAATCACCAAATCCCATGCCAGCTAATTGTTATCCATCACAATAATTTAAAAAATCTTATCCTAAAATAATGTATTATTTAGTTAATTAAATATACTATTGCAAAACAAGAACAGTAAATATACTTTATATGAAATATGTATTAATGTATTATTTAGTTCATTAAACATACTGTTACAAAACAAGAACAGTACTTCATATGGAAGCTATAGATTAATAAAAATACTTTTTTAAACCCCTTAAGAACTAAGGATGCTTACATTTAAGGCCTAAAGGGTTTTTTAGCACTTTTGCTACAGTGTCTTTTCAAGCAGAACTATCTTTCTCTCTCTCACTTAGTTTAACTAAACTATATATTGTTTTGGGTTTTTAGTGGCAGGGATATATATATAAAACACTTTCAAAAGATGGTCAGCACTCCATGTCTTTAAATTAACAATTTCTCTTTATTCAAAGTCAAGTCGACGTTTCAGTCATTGCTGACTTTCCTCAGGACATGTACCAAAGTCAGCAATGACTGAAACGTCGACTTGACTTTCAATAAAGAGAAATTGTGAGAAAGTGCTTTGTATGGAAACTGCTGGTTACTAGCACCAGGCTTGGGAAATTTGGAATGGTGTGCAATGGACTTTGTGAGTATATATATCTCGACTACGTCTACATGCCTAAATGCATTGAGTTGCTGCTATGTGATTGACAGATTAGCTATTTGTGTTAACAAGCAATTGAACAGGTATACCTAATAAAGTGTCCAGTGAGTGTATCTTTTGTATTGCTATTAGACTTGTGCATTCGTCTTCGGGCGAACATGAAAACGAACACGAAGAGTGTGGTTTTTTTTGTTCGTTCCGAAGAAACGTAGAACAGAATACAGTGCCGGTAAAACGTAAACAAGGACGCACACACACAAATAATCTTGCCCTGGGCTGGCTGCCTACTGCCTGCCCTGTCTTCACTTAGTTGCTGAATTGTTAGAATTTGAATTATAAATAAATAATAGAATTTATACATATATAATTTAATCAATTTTAAAAAATAATTAATACGATTAATATTATATATTATAGTAATGTCATAAAAAGATACTAGTGTAGAGTGTAGACAACTACTAGTGTCTAATTTAGTAATAATAATATTATAATTCATTTTAGCTAGATTCATAATTAATTAGCTATTATTAATATTTTAGCTTATTTTGCTTGAGACAGTCTGTCAGATAGAAGGGTTATTAATTTATCCCACATAAAGATTAACTAGTCCACTACTACCTTTAAGCTCAATCTAGAATTTGATAATTCATTTTATTATTAATTAATAATTAATAAACCCTAATTATTAATAACTTAGTTAATAATTTAATACTTTTATAGTTACGCTAATCTTATTAGTACTGGTGCTGCAGCTCTTTAGTTTGTGCTTTGTTTTAGCAACAGCAAGAGACCAAGCCCATTTTTCTTAATTAATATTTAATTTAATTTCATTTGTTTGGCTCACCTTAGTCCATCAGCAAAGTGAACTTGTTGGGCTAATGAGTGCAGCCACATAAGTGCTGTGTGTTTTTGTTCAGCAAGCAGTGAAGCTAACTGTTTTGCTGTTACATTTTATTTTCTAATTTCTTTTCAAGAAAGATTGACTGTGTGACGACAACAACTGTACTAAGCAAAGCTTCTAGCTGTAGTACTATTAAAAAACAAAATAATTTAGCACATTTTTGTACAGTAAGCAGTAGGACAACTATATCTGTCTGATTCTGGATCTGATTTAAACTAAAAGTTGTTTAGCCCCATAATATAATTTAATAAGTAATTCTAATCTATAATCTATTCTATAACATAATATAATAAATTATTCTAATTCATAATCTATAATCTATAACTCATTTTAATTTATAATCTATGACATAATATAATAAGTCATTCTAATTCATAACCTATATCCTATAATCTATAATATAAGTATTCTATTTATAACTATTAATATTATATAACTTAATATTAATTAATAAATCATATACTGGATCTAACCTCCCTTTAGCTTAGTGGGCTTGAGAGCGTCTGCGTTTGCCTAGAGGTTGACTTAGAATAGTAAGGAAATATAGCTTTAGCATAGTAGTAGGCTTTTAGGCCCGTGTGAATTTAAAATAAAAATAAAACACTGCTAGTTAATAGTTAATCTTGAGTTAATAATTTAAATAACTTGAGCGCTTTGGCAGATTACACACAACAGCACAGTGCAGTTGTGCATAGTTTTACTTTTCCAGCAGTAGCACTGAAGAGAAACTTCCTCTATTTTTTTTGTCTTTAATTTTTTTTATTTTTTTTTCCTTTTTTTTTTATTTTTTTTTTATTCCTATTTTCCCTTAATAAATGTATTTTCCCTGCCCCCCTAGTTTTAACCACTACACACACAACACAAAATTTGAAATGGATCCTCCTTTTGGGACTTAGGAGGGACAAGCTCCATCTACCACCACCACCTCCAGTCCTGTCCCATCAAATTTAGCTAGGTATGCAAATGCAGGTATGTATAGCTAGGTAGGTAGCACTATAAACATTAAATAAATATAATAAAGTAAATAATAATTTATAAATATAACTTAAATATAATAAAATTAATTAAACCCCTAATTTTTTTTTATGGCCCAGTTAAAATTAAATTATTATTTAGACATAATATATCTTTAACCAAACCAGTGCACTGCTACTACTCTTAAACATAACCATACATTAACCCTAAGCTATTTTTAGTTCATCCGCATACCTGCCAACAGACCCAACTTTCCTGCTTTTTTCAGTCCTGTCCTGTAAAAGTTGGGTTGTTGGAAAGTATGCCATTGTAAATAGGTAGCAAATGTTAGGCATGTATTTAAAAGTGGTCTAAAATCGATTTAAAAATGTAAAATCCCTATTCTTTTATTCTTTTATTAAACATCTATGGATGTGTGTGTATGATAAATAAATAAGCCCCGTTTCTCACAGGCCAAGTTCCTCGGAGCGTTTGTCTAGGTCTCAGACAAGACAACTGCTCGGAGGAACTTGGCCCTCAGTTTAGGGAAATGTGTGTGTATGTATTGTACACCTCGGATAGCACCATGAAGGTACGCGTGTGCGACTGTATTGGTCGTTTCGGCAGGGGGCTCACCTGCCATGCAGTTCTGCAATTTATTTGTTGATGCCAGACGAGCCCCTTGCTGGCGACCAATAGAGTCGCACACACGTACCTTCATGGTGCCAAAGCATCTGCTGCTGCTGCTCCGATGTGTTCTTAACCCTGTATTAACCCCTGCTAGAAGAACGAAGAAAAAACGAACACAAGGAATGTCCACGAATATTCGCCCGAAGAGAACATAGGAACGGGCAAACATTCGAGGTTTAGTTTTCATTTGTCATTCAAATATTTATAGATTTTATTATGCAACTTTGCAATAGCAGATTATTTTGTAACAAGATCCCACTTGACTAGCTATTTATAAAGTGATGAGAGTTAGAGTAAAAAAATAATTAGTCTCACTGAACATAGTATACAGTATGACATGCTATTAACAAGACAAATAAAACACAGTTAAATGGCCAGGGAGGAAAACCCGAAGGAGCCCATTAGTATATTTATCGCAGACAGACTTGTTTTGATAATGAGGAAACCATTTGTTCACATATTACATGTAATAAAAAAATATTTAAAATGTGTATTTAAAGTCCATAACACCAAAATTGCAGTATATGAAAATGATAAACAGTAACAGGGCACACATCCTATATCATAGATGATTTGTGCTTGGCATGGTTTATACATCAGAAAAGAAAAGAAAAACTTGCAACATACATAAAAATACAATATGTAGACATATAGTTTAGAATGTAGTTTATAGACAAGAATATCCACTCTCTTTGGTTCTTCTGTCACTCGCTCTTCTCTATTCTCGTATGCCTCTCTTTCTTCTCTCCCTCTCTTATCATCCTCATCTTGATTTCTTGTAATTCCTGCTGTACCTGTCTTTCTTTTAACCTTCTCTTGTCTCACTTTCTTGATTTCTTCTCTCTCCTTCATCCAACTATCCTCTCTCCTCACTCTTTCATTTCTCTATCTTTCTTTAAGACCAGGGCCAGACTGGGAATGAAAAGCAGCCCTGGAAACATTTGGAGACAAGCCCCATACAGTTTATCTTGCAGTCGAGCTCTTGTACCCACACGCACCCCTTATACATACCCGAGTCACACTATTTGCCATACATATAAGTAAAACATTTGTTTTATCACATTATTTGTATTAAAATGCCAGAAAGCACAAGTGTTAAAAGGCCCTAATAAATGAAATACATTAGACATAATGGAATCAAAACATGTGCTACTGCAGACATTTTTAGATGAGAAAGTTCGATTTTATTCAGTGGAACAAAACAGTGATCACATTATTCTTCACGAGATTCTTGTAGGAAACTTTTATGTCTTTATTAATTCATGTAAACTATTTTTTAATAATTCATAAAAGCTGTGATTGAGAAAAAAATGTTGTTTTTATTTCCTTTTATTGCTAACCTGCCCCCAGTTATGCACATCTGCCCAGGCTGGCACTGCAGAAATGCCTAACCCCCTATAACAGAAATGCCTTATACCCCCCTATATGCCAGAGTAAAGGGAGATGTTTCAGGGATGTCATTAAGCTCAAAATATGTTTTAAGACAGGATCAAACAGTACTTTGTAATTTGCACTTCCCTATTATATATTTTGGCTGATATTTTTAAAGATATTATCAACTAAAGATTAGTTTAGTTTTAAAGTGATCTGAGGTAGGATTTTTTTCTGTATAATTGCAATGGTTACCACCAGGCCCGGACTGGGACAAAAAATAGGCTCGGACTGAGCAGCCCATTTTTATAAAAAAACATATATGTACATACACATACATAATACTTGGTGATTCAACATGAGAAGCCTGAAGCCACAATTTAGTGCGACTAATCCTTGAAATAAATTTTATAGAGTAAATAACACAAATACCTTAACTTTTCCACTAAATGATTTCAGGGCCTTGAATGTTTTGTCCCCTGAAGTCACTACAAATTCAGGAGGGCATTTTAACTATGGATAAGTAAAAATGAAATAGTTCCTACTTTCAATTAAGGAAACAGATAACCAAACACACACCAGGACAGGCTTTTCCACACCGCCACCCAGACACACACCCCAGGACAGGCTCTGCCACACCGTGTGAGGTACGTCTTACCAGGAGGAATCCGGAATGCAGGAATGGAACACACTTGCTCAGAACAGAACACGCACAAGGGGCCTGGTGAGGGTAACAGGGCGCTTGGCAGTGTAACTGTAAGAACGGGTGGTCAGAAGGAAGCCGTTTAGTAGACCAGGGTCGGGACGTCAGAGATACACAGGAACCATTGAGATAGCCGGGGTCAGGAAGCCAGAGGTACACGTAGTCGGTATGGATAGCCAGGGTCAGGATGCCAGAGGTACACGTAGTAGCAGGGAGAGCCAGGGTCAGGAAACCAGAGAAACACAGGAAGCCGTTTAGCAGACCAGGGAGAACAAGAACAAGGTAAATATATATGGAATACGGGAGGAGCTCACGAAATACGGATAGGACCAGTATAACTGAGCACTGAGGATACTGTGCTCGAGGTTTAAATAGCCCGGGGGGGCGTTCCCCGACGTCCGGGACGTGAGCGCGCATAGCGACGCAGCGGAATCCAGCCGGCGGTCAGCTTCATAAATATTCATGAAGCGGCCGCGTGCGCGAGCGGCTGCTTCAAGTTCCAGCGTGCGGTGCCGGTGTTTCAGCCGGGGAAGAGAAGAAGACGGCCGGGAGCTGATTAAGGTAGGTGCCTTACAGGATCCCCCCGCAAGACGCAACCTCCGGGGGCGAGGATGGCCTGGCTTGAGAGGATGCAGTTTATGAAACTTTTGAACACATAAGGGAGCGTGAACTTGACTTGCAGGTTCCCAGGTCCTTTCTTCTGGGCTATATCCCTTCCATTGAATAAGGTATTCTAGATGCCCTCGATGGATCCTGGAATCTACCACTTTTGTACCACGTATTCTTCAACTCCGTCGATGACCACTGGGGCAGGAGGAGGAGGTACCCGGTCAGGAAAAGGATTGGCCACCCAGGGTTTGACCAGCGACACATGGAAAACCGGATGAATCCGACAGGTAGAGGGAATTTTCAATTGCACTGTCACTGGGTTGATGATCTTCGTGATGCTGTATGGGCTAATGAACTTAGGTCCCAGTTTCTTAGAAGGGATCTGTAAGCGCAAATGACTTGTGGACAGCCAGACTTTGTCGCCACAGTGGTAAGTAGGGGGACTGGAACAATGGCGATCTGCATACAATTTGTAGGCCTTTCTAGCCTTGATTAAATTTTGCTTCAGGACTTGAAATTGTCTTGTTAGCACGGTGACTCGATCCGAAATCCCAGAAATCCCTGGAATCATGATAGGGTGGTAACCATAGTTTGCGAAAGAATGGAGACATCTTTATAGATCGCTGTTTTTGATTGTTGTAGGTGAATTCTGCGGAAGGGAGGAATTGAAGCCAATCATTCTGAAGGTGCGTGGTGTAACATCTTAAATAATGCTCTAATATTTGATTTAGACGTTCGGTCTGACCGTTGGTTTGAGGATGAAAGGCCGTGGACAACATGGGACGAATGTGCAGCTTGCGGCAGAACACCTTCCAGAAACGAGACGTGAATTGTACTCCACGGTCTGAAGTGATAGTTTGTGGTAATCCATGAAGCCGGAACACTGTATCCAGGAACAAGGTGGCTGTGGTGGAAGCGGAAGGAATGCCAATGGTGGGAATAAAGTGTGCCATTTTGGTGAATCTATCGATCACCACCATGATTGTGTCATGCCTCTTGGAGGGTGGTAGATCGACAATAAAGTCCATAGAGATTTCGGACCAGGGAACCGAAGGAGTGGGTAATGGGCGGAGAAGGCCCATTGGTTTTCTACGTAGGGTCTTGGTACAAGCGCAGGTGGTACATGAACGGACAAACGAGGTCACATCTTGGTCTAGCAAAGGCCACCAGAATTGGCGTCGAACAAGGTCTGTGGTCTTCTTAATGCCCCCATGTCCAGAGAGGAGAGAATCATGGCATGCTTGAAGAACCTTTAAACGGGCCGGGGTCGGTACAAATATCTTATCACGGTAGTATAGTAGGTTTCGGGTACGACGAACAGGAGGATTAGTTCTCGGGACTACGGCTCTGCGGGATAAGGAGCGAATAAAGTCCATGAGAGATGGTTGGTGTGTGAGGAAGAGACTGGAAGGAAGAATAGTATCTGGTTGAGTATCGGGACAACTTGATACAGTAGGTAACCGAGACAAGGCGTCTGCTTTGGTATTGCGGGATCCAGGGCGATACGTGATATGTAGATTAAATCTCATGAAGAAGAGAGCCCACCGAGCCTGCCTAGGGCATAGACGCCGTGCGGAGCGAAGATACTCCAGGTTCCGGTGGTCTGTATATACCGTTACTGGATGTTGAGTCCCTTCCAGCAGGTGACGCCAGGTGTCCAGAGCCTGTTTGATGGCCAGTAGTTCTCTGTCCCCCACACTATAGTTCATCTCGGCCAGGGTGAGTTTACGCGAGTAATAGGCCACAGGATGCAAATTTTGTTTCTCCCCATGTCTTTGGGACAGGACTGCTCCTACCGCTAGATCCGAAGCATCCACCTCCAAGTGGAACGGTTCCGCCACCATGGGTTGAATAAGGATGGGAGCAGTGGTAAAGTGTTGCTTGAGAGCATCAAACGCATTCTGTGCCTCCGGTGTCCAGGCAAAACGGGAGTATTGACGAGTCAACCTGGTGATGGGTGCAATAACGTGAGAGAAGTTTCTAATAAATTTGCGATAGTAGTTTGCAAAGCCAATAAAACGTTGGACCCCTTTTTTATCAGAAGGTACTGGCCACTCCAAGATAGCTGACACCTTTTTAGGATCCATCTGCAGGTTTCCAGGCGTAATGATGAATCCCAGGAATTCTACCTGGTCAGCTTCAAATTGGCATTTCTCCAGCTTAGCATAAAGGTGATGTGTGCGTAGACGTTCGAGAACCATTTTGACCTGGTCACGGTGATCAGACAGGTTTGATGAGAATATGAGAATATCGTCCAGATAGACCACCATAAAGACATCCAGATAGTCCCGAAAGACGTCATTTAAAAAATGTTGAAAGGTAGCAGGGGCATTGCAGAGCCCGAAGGGCATTACAAGATATTTGAAATGTCCATATCGACTTCGGAAGGCGGTCTTCCACTCGTCTCCCTTATTATAAGCCCCTCGGAGATCAACTTTGGAAAAGAT
>VKOC01000001.1:24335457-24412842 GCA_009364415.1 Spea multiplicata | reverse complement strand
TAAACACATATTAAAAAAAAAAACAAAAAAAAAACAAAAAAAAAAACCCAGAACCACGGCCTTTAAAGTTATATTAGACCACGATATTATCCCCTTTTCATTATCCATACACTGGTATTTTCTATAATCTGTTTCAGTATAGCCAACTGTGGCTAGCTGTCCATGACAATTAGTAGAGTCTTCTTAAAGTAAAAAAAATAACCCTCAATGAAACATTTTTGCCACTTAAATACATGACATATAGTGACCTATACCTCGGTCACTAACCTTCTCCTGTGGAAAGAACCGCACAGTTTCCTGGCTTTCTGATGCAATCAGGAGATATACTTCCTGAAGAAGTAGAGACATGTAAAATGTTTTAATTCTTCATGTGCTGTATGGTTGTATCTTAAGCTTGGGGAACATGAAGTCTCCATATTGTTTGTTAGGGAGACCCAACATGGCCAAGTCGTTGCACCAAGGGCACCAGGGAAATATTAAAGTGGTCTACACGCTACCGCAGTGACCAAGAGTCACTACAGAAGTTCTTAAGTGGTGTTTATGGCTTTGTGTTAGACCTTTTTAAATTAGTGCTAAATACCATCTTGACCCCATACATCTTGAGTTCCTGTAAAAACGCACCCAAGGAAAGACCACTTCACTCTACCAGTTACATCATTATGGGACGAGGGGTTGTCCTTCAAACTAGCTGATATATATATATATATATATATATTAGTTAAAATGGATAATCAGACAATAGCAGATCTCCTCTAAGATATATCACTTTGTAATACGAGGTAGCCAAAACAAGTTTCATGTAAATGCGCAGAATAGTTGTCTGTGTAGCAATACCAGAAAACGCCCATTGAAGCGACAGATGTGGGCCAAAAGGAAGTCAATGTCACATGGTATAAAACCATGTGCATGAGTGCGAGAATGTTGGCAGGAAGTGGTAAAGAAGAAAACAAAAAATGGCTGCTTAACACATCCAGTGCCAATGTCCAAGAATGAGCACATGCATCCATACTGTATTAGAGGGCTACGTCACATAATCCATAAAGTTAGACATCCACAGAAGTTTCCAGAAATTGAAGGAAGCCTTTGGTCTCATCCAAAAGCTATAGTTTGCTCAAGCACAGGGGCTCTTCTATTATGTTTTTTTTTCTTCTTCTTATCGCTTTGGGAAATAAATTGGAATTAAGAAATCCAACAAGCAAGGATGTCGTAACTGCACCCGGAAGGCCTTTTTGGCTACGACGCCACCCCTTCGGTGTTAATATTTTAGTAAAAATTTTAGTAAAGGGTAGATCAAATCGGTTTTGCGTCTCTGTGCAAACGCTCTCGGCGGCTTTGTAAAGATCTCCTTTCTGGACACACGGTAAAGATCCTTGGGTATTAGAAAGGGAGGAAACGCATAACCAGCAGCAGTCAACAGCCACAATAAAATGACCTCATACGCTGCATCTGCAAAGGAATGAACGGTGTGACAGCGTCACCCTGTATAATACTCAACCCGGACAAAGCCATCTGAAGAGGCAAAGCCTTTAAAAAAAAAAAAAAAAAAACCCACAGGGATCAATAGCAAATGCGATCACTAGTTCTAGGCTATTCTGCCTTCAGTAACCCTGACCTTTGTAGTTCAACGGCCGACAGGAACTCTGCCTTAACATGTTCTTTAGAAAATAAAAGTTTTACTTTCTAAGCCTGGCAAACAACAAAACCCACACTGAGATTTATTGATTTTTGTAGCGCCATCATATTCTGCAGCGCTGTACAATGGTAAACAAGACATAAGTTGTGCATCACACAACAATTTGGATTTACAGAGACAAAAGACGAGGTGGGCTCTACTCAAAAACAAGCTCACAATCCGCAAGATGCCACGAATATGAAAAAAATATATATTAAAAAAAAAACACTACTATTAAATTATTAGCAACAGCATCGCCTGCGTTGGTTCATTTAGAAATGTTAATAAAAATATAGTAACAAAGTGGCCTTTTAGAAGAAGTGGTATTTTGTTCTCGGTTATATATCCGTGGATCCCTTCAGAAATGCACATGCCCACTCAGATAAACCACGTCTTCTCTTCAGGATGAGTGGAAACCTCTACAGACAGCCTTTGTCCCCGACAGAAAACCCAATGCAGCTTAACCGTGCGCCAGTGACGTCTTTTTTTAATGCATTTCTATTACAAGCTTTGCAGGCCGGTGACAGAACAGAGACCCTCAAAAGAAGCAGAAGGGAAGCCCCCCTTCTGGTCTCTCGCACAGGCACCCCCCACCACCGGCGGCGGGACTACTTACCTGGAGGGCTCTGCAGTGACACTGCTCTCAGCCTCTGAGACACCTACTGCTGTTCACATGAGAGGGCTGCCTGAGCACGCAGCCGCTGCCACTTATATAGCCTGTCCCGGAGGGGGCGTGCCTCTCGCTCACATGACGGCAGATGCAGCGCTCGGAGCTGGCAGGGCTCGGCGCTCACATGATGGAGGAGCCTTCCCCCTCTGTACGTGCTGCTAATCACTGCCCCTGTCTCTCCCACTCACTCCCAGTCTGCCTGTTGTTCCTAGACCAGTTCCAGCCAACTTGTGCACACGCTCCTCCCTTTCCTCGCTTCAAAACACATTGCATCACGCAGCCAGCGCAGAGAGCGAGATATGATGGTGTCAAGTATCGCTTCTAGAAATTCTGCCTCAGCACTGCGTGCTCCTTTATGGCGCCGGAACAGAAGCCTCTTTCTGTGGTGCCGAAGGGGTTAACAGGCTGCTGCATGCAGATAACAACTATTACCCCCCCCCCCTCCGCCCTGCCTCATAATATCCTATTCAGCTAGCAGGGTTAGAGGCAGGGACCGTGTATTGTGGGAATGATGCAACCTCCTGCAACAACATTCATTTCCTTCCATGTGTGTGCGTGTTATTGTGCATGGCGCAGCATGCAGTGCTAAAGAATGCTGGAGCTGACGGGAAAGGTCCGGAATGTTCTGCCGTTTAGTCTGTAAAGCCAGCATGCATAGCGACTAAGAAAGTGACAATACCTAAAAGTAACAGATGCGTTATTATATCCCCGATCGCACTTTACAGCCCTTATGCATGCATACGCAATACTACATACCGGGGGTCTATCGTGTAAAGGGAGCCTTCTGTTCAGCACCTTGACTTCACGCTCCATGAAGAAGGACCATCCCCATTAAGCATCAGCTACAAGAAGCGCTTTGGCTAGCCCTGTGCAATGCATTGTCATATCAGTGCCATTTCTTTAACGTCTCCTCACCCGATAAGTTGTGCATTACTCAGGGCCACCTCAGTCATTCACAATGGGAGAACTTGCCAGCAAAGTGAGAGCTTAAATCACTACTCTCTGAATAGACCCCTTTGGATGAGGACGTAAGGGATGTAGACACAGAAAGTGTAAAATTTACCTGAGATGGCCTTCAATTTATGGTCCGTGGATTGTGTGCCTTTGTGTTCCCTCGTTTGCTTTATGTCCCATTGTCGCTTGCGGTAAACAATTCGCCCCCAAGCCTTTATAGATTGATGCAATCACAATTCTGAGTGATTTTCCCCAATGTTTTCTGATATCTTCATTCAGAATTCTCTCTGAGTTGGCTTTTCTAAGAGTTAAAATTACCTGAACTTAAGACCTATCCAAATGTTAAATCTAAATGAATTATGTGTTTTAACGAACCGAACATGTCCGCTAATCATAATGGTTAATTACTCAAAACTCCAGAAAAAGTACCCAAATTGTACGAAAAAGTTTGAGAGTACGTTTAACACAAAAAACAAAGATTTCAAAAATGTCCCATTACTTCTAGCGGTGTTTCGCTTTCTTTTAAAATGTTGGGTATAGTTTGGGTTTAGAATGAATATTTCGAAGAGTCTTATGTTCAGGAAATTTCCCAAAGTGCTATAAAGACTCTGTCGCAGCCTTGTTTGCCAAAATCCTCAATGGTTGGCTTGTAGCTTAGATACAGTAGGTGTCCTAAGGGCCCTGACTATCTTCAGCTAAGAATGGAGTCACTCAAGGTCCATCAGATGGGATTCCAGGTCACAATGTTTCTCTGCGATACGTGCGCAGAGAGGAGAAGGAGAGAGATGTGTGACCTGTCCCTTACTACGCCATCCAGAAATACCGGATCTCTGGTTGTCCGTGAGAGGACGCATACTATCATTGCTGGTTTTTCTCACTGACCAGGTTCATTCACAGGACATGTGATATGAGGGGTAACTACACGGGTGTTTCACATTGAAAAGTTTCACCTGAAGCTTGGGACTGTTGTCACTGCAACACCCAAAATTCAGACGGAAATGAATACTACAAAAATATTGATAGTTGGGAGTACTGGACCCCTTGACTCTAGTTCTGCCTGCTGGCTGTACCTATTATTATTTATTGTTTTATATAGCGCCATCAAATTCCGTAGCGCTGTACAATGGGTAGACAGGGCATAACAAGTAGCATGTAATATAACAAATTTACTAACAAAGACAACAGGTAAGGAGGGGCCTGCTCAAACCGAGCCTACAATCAAAATGTAAGCAGTCACTTTGTATTAGTTATATGATTCTATATTATACACAAGGAACATTTGATTTATAGTGGAAATTATTTTAATAATGCGTAAACAAATATGAGCAATCAGTGATCAGCCTCTCTGTGGGGTTGCAATCATACCCTTCAAAAAAAAAAAAAAAAAGAAAGAAAATCAAGGTCACATTTTAACCCAGTAGTTAAAGTTGCTGTCCAAAAATTTCGTTTCAGGGGAACTCATACCCCGAAAAATATTAAAATTAATATTCAAAGTAACATTTTTAATAGTTCTAGTTTTTGCATCATATCATTTTTCAGATCTGCAGTTTTAGGCCAATGAAAGGGGAGCGTCCTGACTCCTTATCATATTGCCTCTGGTAAACAATACAATGGCTCATTGTTAACCACATAGGCAGACATTCTAACCAATGAAGGTCTGTGTAAGAAGGGACCACATTAGCGTAGCCATAAAGAATTAACTCTGTGTGGTAATTATGCAGAGCAGGTCACTTAAATTCACATGACAATGGCAGCCTTTTCTACAGTAAGGTTTATTGGGGGAAAAACCAGATAAAACATTTCATTAATTGTTACCCATGTTGCAGTATAAATGACTGTTTTATACGCGCAGATTGAAAAAATACATTTTTCCATGGGAGTTGCCATTTGAGCTGCCTTTGTGGAAACTTGCTAAGGAAAGCAAAAATTATTGGTTTCTACAAAAATTATTTATATTGAGGTTCTGCAGTGTTGTAGAATACAGGGAAAACTACATAACATGAACCACAACGAGGGCTGTGGTTATGTAAACGAACAAGTCGTGTTTCATTTACACTGCTACCTTGGCGCTGCAGCTTCTCCTACAAGTATGTGCTTTTACAAAAAGAAAAAAACGGTAAAGAATGCATATTAAACTACTTACAAAGTACTTTAATATGCATTCTATGTTGGTGAGGCTGCACAAAACTACCGCTTTAAGTGTGTGTGTGTGTGTGTGTGCGGGCGCTTGTAGACAATTTTCAAGCTGCAAGAATATAGATAAGAGTAATTAGTTGTACATCACAAAGTAATGTTGTATGAAGCAGACAGATTGGTTGCAGGCCGTAACATTCAGCTACCGCGCTAAACTATTACAATGTCTCTGGAAGAAAAATACATTAAAATAAGTGTTGTTGTTTTTCGCATGCCTGTGGCAAGTGGCCTTTGATATAAGAGAGAGTTTTTCCACCCCTGTACAGAGCGTTGAACACTCTCTGCCAAAATAGGGAGGGTATGGGGAGCTGACACAGCGTCCCTAACCGTCTGTGTCCCCAACACAGATAAACAGATGACAATAGATAAAATCACCACACTCCCCATCAGACATTAACACCTTCTCTGCTGGACGGCATTCCTGTCTGGTTGTTCTAAGCTGGGGTAAAAAAGTTAGTTTTAGGTTTTCAACATAGAAGAGGAACATCTAAAAACAGTACAACGTGCATCTGAAATACATGCTCCAACATGCCTTCTGCGACAGGACCAGGCTCATTGAATTGCCCTGTCTATCATACCCCAATTATACGACACTAAGGGAATTAATGGAGCGTCACATATACGTGCACACACACACATATATATATATATATATATATATATATATATATACACATTATATTCACACACAGCAGGGTATACAAGTATACAAAAGGGTCTTGAACCCTATTCTCTACGTAGGGGAATTAAACTGACAGTAAACCTTTATTTAGAAAAGGTTTGTGTTCTAGGCATTACCAGACACTTCCCATGGAGATCTGCTTGCAGACAGTGATCTGGTCACTCACAAGACACAATTCTTACTTAGGTTCACAGAGGGAATCTTAACTAGATCCCTTCTACAGTTTGTGAGCCAAATCAATGGATCCGAACTTCTGGAGAAGCGAGAGAAGATTACTCCATCAGCACCTGCCGTGATTGGCTGCATTGGCAGCCCATCAGCTTTCGGTCGGACATCTGTAAAAAAAATGAGGTGTATCTCAGTAGCTACATTATTTCCGAGAATTCCAAAAAGAAATGAAAAATTATTTTGGCTTCTATCAAAAAGGCCAAAGATGTTTTAGATGTTTACTGGACACATTAAGGGAGGTTTCGATTTCAGATGCTCCAGAATCCTTACGTTTCCACTAGCAGACCCCTCAGCACCTTTTGAATTTCAAACGTAAGATATGATATCGGATAACTAGATGTCTTGTTTATAAACAAAAGTGAACATATGCATAACGTTTCTTAATGTATCTATAGTTGCGCCAACCTGTGCGTCACATAACACGGGATAGCGGTAAAAAAAATAAATAAAAACCAAAAAACCCTAATTTTATTTATACACACGTAGACGCGAATAGAACCTAGTGTTACTCTGAAAACTGCTTATGACGACATGTTACAAATGTGCCACTAAATGTGCAAACTGCTTTTCCCCCCTGATCGTGTTTAATGCACCAGTGCAGGAATTCATACAAGACAATGTCAGTGGGGCAGCATGTCTGGGGGGGTTAAGCGGTTCCAGCTAAAACTGGAACACAGAAAAACAGAGATGAATAGAGTGGTGATCTGGGATGTGGCTAGTATAATGGCTTGTTTACGCTAACATACACTGGGGGAGGGTAGAGGTCCCTTAGCTGCTGAATACTTATTAACCCTTATCTTAAAGAATGAAGAACCCAAGTCTGCTGGCCAAACTCACAAATAGTTTTACACACAGCTACTTTAAAGGAACAGTCTGGTTTTTTTTAATAAAAAAAAAAAAAAAAAAACTAAAAAAGATGCTCCAGCCACAATATACACTTTAATAGGTTCAATAGTGGTGTGGCCCCCTAAAATTTGCATTGTGTTTCCCTTGCAAATGCATGGAAGGTTCTGCAGAGCCTTCCCCATATGCGTTTCCCCCTTTGCCCAAACCCCAACTATTTTCAGCGCAGGGGGTGTGTTACCCTTGAACACATGTCCACGCACAATGTCTATCCAGATCGTCACACGCATGTGCGGGAAGAGTTTTCATTGAAATTAAGCAGCAAATCAGCGGCAAGAATAGTTTGGCCATAGAAAAGAAGGGCAGCTGCAAAGTTTTTTTTTCTCTTTTGAAGAATACATTTTAACATTTCTTAACTGTCCCTTAAATGTATCAGTCCTCCAGGCATGCCCTTGCTCTCCAGAGGTTTTCTGTATCAAGCATTACAGATCCACATTGCCCCACCCATAATAAGTACTGAGCCATCACAATGGTTCCATTTGCATAGCTATCCATGAGATAAAAATAGGGCATTACTGGCAGTCATTTATTATTTATTGAATGATATAGTGCCAGCGTATGCCTTCTCATGGTGACCTGTGCAATGGATACACAGAACATAACAGTTTGGACTGAATAAAAAAGGTGGGACTGGCCCTGCTCAAACGGGCTTCCAAGTTATCCAGTAGCCTGTGCCGTCTGCAAGTTAACACAGTGTTGTCTAACTCCTGCCTCAGTTTTATGAGTTTTCTAATTAGCATGTAGGCAAATAACACACTAAAATATGGTGTATTTGCATATACTTCCTACTAAGCAGACTAGATATGCGGTCAGGAGAATGGGAGGAAAAAGGATATGTCCTGCCTACATCCACTAAGTGCCTGTGGTTTTGGCTGAAGTCAGGCATGCATTGGCCTGGGGCATACAGAGGGGTAATTGACCCCCAGGCCTTATGCCAGCTTCTTATGGGTGGAGGGAGTGCAGTGGGTTCACATAATGCACATTTTATTAAATGTGGGACAGGGGCACTCAACGGCGGGTGCGTTACATGACCCTATGGTATTAAGAAGAGGCTCAGCATGAAGTAAGAAGGGGTACTGTATAAGCTGCATAGATAACGGGAAAGAGAGAGAAAAATGAAAAAGTTAAATGGTCACTCAACATCATTTGCGATTTAATGCATATAATGCATACGTTAGAGTGTATGTATGTTTAAGTGTATGGTGTTAGAATGAGTGTGGGTATATATGGTGATAGAGTTTATATGTTGGTGAGTGTGTGTATTAGTGTATGTGTTAGTATGTGTGTGGTGTCAGCATGTGTGTGGGTGGGTTTTAGTGTATGGTATTCACAAAAGATTTGTGTGTGAGCATCTGTGTGGCAGTGTATGGTTTTAGAGAGTGAGGGGTGACCCTATAGTTAGTAGAGAGAGGGGGAGACGAGAGTGTGTGCATATATAGTGTATATTTATAAGTGTATTGCGTTAGAGTGAGTGGGTGTTAGAGCAAGTTTGTATGTGCATGAGTTTTAGTTTATGGAGGGAATCGCAGAAGAAATACTTCACCCAGATGTCACTAACTCTATGTGTGGGGCCACCAACTGTGTAAATCAAGCCATCCAGGACCTTGCAGATTTAAGCTTTGTTACATTCATCTCTATCATTGGCAAAACAGACATTTAGAAAACAAACAAGTTCCTTCCTCCTCCACTGCAGATTGCGCCTTACTTTTCAAAGGACTCTTTCAAGGTTCAAGGCGTTGTATGCAATGCCAGCAGTTGTCTACTATAGATGAGTACAGTCCTTTTTGCTGCGTGTCCAATTGTCAACTGGCTGTTTTCTGTAAAACATTCTCTGCATCTAATCTGTACAAACGTGTTTACTGATGTATATATATATACATAGATATTCAAACTGCAAACTGGTTTAGCAGTGGAATGTTTCCTTGTAGTTTTACATATGTATTTGTGAAAAAGTACTAAAAACAAAATTATAAAAATAATACGTTTCTGCTGTGGGACACTGGAGCAGTTTGAAGCCATCTGATAAACAGCTGTGGTTTTTCGCTGTGGTTTTGTTTTTGCAGGCAGTGTGGATCATGGGCTGGTTGGGGATCTCCTCTGATCTCCCTTGACTGGCACAGGGAGAGCTACAATTAATTGTCGGTGCTACTGGTTTGCCGCAAGATGGTTCTTTAGGGTAAGGTGGGCTAACCTGTGCAACTTGGCACTGTGCTATTGAAATGGACAGATAAATGGGGATTCTGGGGATGGAATGTTGGCTGATCAGAGGAGTATTTTGGCCTAGGCTGTCTAATACCAGGGCGGTAGATCTCATGGGGACAGCATTGCCTGTCCAACATTTTCATTGTGCATTGCCCTATTGGCAAACAAGCCAATCACAAAAAGAGGTATGCAGTTTAATCAAAGAATTGCTACCCCACCAAAAAGGGAACCAACATCATGTTTGGCTGTTAAAATGTTTTACATAACTTCTAAGGAAGCAAAACTACTTTAAACAATGTTTTCACTTTTCAGCTATTTTGTTCCTGGCGAGCTAAAAGATATCCTTAGATGTTCGGCCCATATAAATATTTGGTCTTAAATAAATAAATAAAGGTGTAGAGATTATCCAGCCTTCTCTTTGACTGAGCCCATTCACTCACGCTTACCGCATACACATGATTTGTGTGTACGTAACAAGGGGTGGATGAGGTTCTCTATATGGGATTGGATGCTGACTGGATCCTGCCCATTTTAATAACTTTTTTTTTTTTTGAACTGGCCCAAGCTGACATGCAGCTGTGTTATTGTGTAATAAGGCATTTGAATAAAATGGGTATTTCTAAAAACCCACAAGGAAAAAAAAATTGGAGCAAATTCAAATCGCTAAGGTGAGATGATTTATTTTTTCCATAGATCTCTGGGTAACCTTATATGTAATGGAACTAGGCTTGCAAACAAAACCTGGCCTGATTGAGGTCAGGGCCATAGGTGTGCCAGCATAGATCATAAATACCTATCACAAGTGGGTGGACATCATTTACAGGCGGCAGGGTATTTAAAGGGACACTCCAGCCATCATATGCCGAGCATTGCCTTCAAATTAAAGTATACCATCCCTGGCAGCCCCACTAAACAAGAATGCATATTAAAGTACTATTAAAAAGAAAAAAAACAAAACATAAATGAACCTACCTTAGAAAATGCAGCTGCCCTCCTCTTCCATGGTCTGATGATTTTTGCCGCTGTTTGAAGAAGCGCTCCCATTGAACTCAAACAGACATAGTGCAAGCCAACCAATGGGGGGTGTTAAAATGCAAAGAGAACGCCACAAACATTTAAAGGGACCTTGCAGCTATCATATGCATTAACGTATGCATCATATGCATTCAATCGCAAATGATGTTGAGTGACCATTTAACTTTTTCATTTTTCCCTTGCAAATGCATAGAGAGATTCAAGAGTATTCCCTGTATGCATTTGCACTATTTCCCTTCCCCTGCTCCTTGGCTTGAGGAGAAAGCTTTTGTTGACTGCAACTCCCACGACCTCACCATCATTTTTTGCTGAGCGTAATGGGAGTTATAGCACACCAAAGTAAATTCTTTCTCTCTCCGAATATACGGTCGTATCCAGGAGTTGTTCCCTGCAACGGGGACCATCAGGTAGTCAGCAGGGATGAACATATGGAAGACATGATGTTCCAAAGGGTTAAAATGCCTTCTTCAATATGCGGTGCTGCGGAGGAACACCCACTCCGTGGTCTGTTTTGTGCCACTGATTGGCTGCCAACCCATGGCAGGAAAACGCTCTTTAGTGAAATCAATGGGAGCACTTTTTGCGTTAGACCCCCCTGCACAACAACACAAATGTATCTCCTTCATAACAAATAACTAAGGAACTGGGAAAGGGGGCAAATGCATATAGGGGATTTTGCAGAAACGCCCCCCCCATAAACTTGCAACAGGGACCACAATGAAATTTAAAGGGACTGCGTATATGATGGCTGGTGTGTCCTTTTAACTATACGAGCTGCTGGGGGTGGACAGCTATACAAGCTGCTGGGTTTTTTTATTGCTACAATACATAGCTGATTATTCACCTATTATTCTAAAACCAATAAATTCTATTCTCATGCAGACAAGGCAAGGCCGACAACATTTGCCCTGTCTGGCCAAAAGGTCCAGTAATAAAGCAGCCCAAGGCATATTTGGCAGATAATAAACTAAATGTGCTGACAAAACCCCATGGCGATAAAAGGTTTGGATAGGAGACCAATAAATGGGGCACTGAGAGCATACAGTCAGAGATTATACCAAAAAGCTACAAGGATTTACATTAATCCCAAATTGATGATTAATCCCACAAGAATATATGTAGGTTTGTTCGTTAACAGTCCAACTAGTAATCTTAATATTACCTGACTGTTATTGTATCTAAAAGCCATTCCTACAGGAAGCTTTTTTCAGTGTAAAGTTAAATTGCTAGATTAAGAACATTCTTTTGTTTGAGTTATGATGCAATGTGTACATAGAAAAATAAATACATACATACTTCAGATATATATATATTTGTAATGTTAGATCATTGTTTGCTGTATAGGCCAGACCCAGGACAGAGACACTGTTGTTGGTTCAGTAAAAACACTTCCTACTGATGTCCTAAAGGAACACTCCAACCACTTTATTGTATATGATATGCGTACTCACTGCCTATTAATGTATGCATGTGCCATGTAAGTTTAAATTCCTTCACAATGTAAACCTCTACCAATTCTGCCAGGAGGCTGTTCCACTTATCCACCACCCTCTCAGCTAAGTCTAATCTCCTTTTGAATCTAAACCCTCCAAACCCTCTAGTTTTAGATAATGGCTCCTTGTTCTAACAATACTACTGCTTTGAAATAAGCTACCCTCCTGTACTTCCCTAAATTGCTTTATGGACCTAGCCAGGGGCTACTTTGCGCCTAAAGTTCTTTTAAAGAGACAGTTTACTGTCTCTAAAAGCCACGCTAAAGAAGTATGCATATTAAAGTACCCTGTGAGAACTTCAATATGCATTCTTTAATATATATATATATATATATATATATATAAAGAATGCATATTGAAGTTCTCACAGAGGGTACTTTAATATGCATACTTCTTTATTCAAGAATATATATATATATTACTGTATATATGGTAGTTGCCCTCTTCTGTGGGCCATATATCTTGAATGACAATTAGCTGGCGGTGGGGGGAAGGGGCAAAGGCATATGGAGGAATTCTGCACAATCCCTCAGGCATTTGCAATGGGGACACCAAAAAAATTTAAAGGGACCTCACAGTTGTTATAGTTGTTGTTGTTGTGATGGCTGGAATGTCCCTTTAAAACTTTAAGCTCTTTGGAAACTACATATGGAACACACAACAGGGAAAAAACCAAACGAACAAACAAACAGCTAGTGGCGCAAAATCCACAAATCGGGAAAAATAATGCTCGACTCTGGCAAAGTAATTGATTAGCTTTAGCAAAAACACATCTGCGGCATTTCTCAGAACTTTTTGATGTCGAAGCACACAGTAAATCCGTGTGGGAATCCGTCTTATCAATGACAGTTCACCTCCCCGTTCCTTTCAATGCCCAAAACAGATCTCAATGAGCGCTTATTAGATTTAGCTAAGTTTTGCTTGGATTATTTAATGTTGCGCAACGAGTGAGCGTGTAAGCAGCACCTTCCCCCGTACAAATACCATATACAGATCTGAACCGTTTGAAGGAAGGAGACTATGGTGGCTGCATTTACATTAGCACTTAGAATGTAAACACAGAAAGCCTCAGGCGGGGCGCCCCTCCTGGGACACTGGAATACAGTGAATGTTCCATGAAATGTTTATAATGCACGTTCCGCCCCTTTCTCTTTTGTACATACCGTTCCTAATCACAGACGGCAATGTTACATCACGAGGTCATCAGTTTAGTTTTTTTTTTTTTTTTCCTGGAAAGAGTCCCAGCTAAGCGCCCTCCTTGTTTGCTTTAAACGCCTTCTATCCTGACTTTTAACTCACTGCATTCTTGGAAGGGATCTCTCGTGCAGAAATACAAATGTAATCACATAAAATGAAACACAACGCTGCGATATTGTAAGGCAAATAATGTTTTTAGATGGGTTCGTAGATGTAACTCTGCCGGCGGGGCTGTTCTCAGTGATAGCGTGAACGTTAGGGTTAATGCCTCATGCCACACGTGACAGTAAATGTTTTTCGGACTCAATCCATTTGCCATTAACCAGCTAAGAATGTTATGTTTTGTAGTCAGTATACTGGTAAAATGTAAATGTAACCACCTCACCTGTTGCTTCTGTCAAATTGTTACGTTATCTACTACATGTTGTGTCCTGTCTACCCTTTGTACAGTGCAATGGAATTCAATGGCGCTATATAAAATAATAAATGATAACCAAAAAACTAATAAATAATCCATGAAGTATATATATATATATATATATATATACATATATATATATATATATATATACACACACAAGGGAGGGCTGACTGCATTTGCCCTGTGTGGCCAAATGGTCCAGTAATAAAGCAGCCCAGGGAATATTTGGCAGATAATAAACTAAATGTGCTGGTAAAACCCAATGGCGATAAAAGTTTTTTTTCAGTGTAAAGTTAAGTTGCTAGATTAAGAACATTCTTTTGTTTGAGTTATGATGCAATGTTTACATTACAATAATAAGGAAGGTGGCCAATTTCTCTGTATGTCATCACGTGCCAACCGAGGCCATAGTATGTTTCTGCAGGATTTTATAAGGATCCCGAACAAATGGCTTACACTGCGCTGAGGAAATAGAAACAGGTAGAACATTCATATTGTACATAAGGCATCCTCATACGTTTGTAAGTATTGTTCTGTGTCGCAGCAAAGCACCAGCAAACATTCATACATTGATGTGAAAAATAGTAAAAAGCAGCAACAGTAATCATGACAACGGTCAAAACAGTATATAGTTCAAGTGGCACAAATAAGTGCTATTGTGGCAGAAATTACACCTGGGCACAGGGGGTGGGTAGGTATAAAGGGATATTACAAAAGGACTGAGGTGACCAGGAGAGCTGCTTAGACCTCCTCCTCGAGATGGGATGGTCTTCAAGCAAGCTGATGATCAGTCTGCAACAGTATCGGACAGTGAACCACAATCAGGAGGTTCCTAGATGGAAACAGTAATAGGCATTTTATGAAGCAAACCATGTGGTCATATTGTCGTTTTCTACATTTTGCACCAAAACCACAGATTTTTTAATGGAATTTGCGGAGAGGGAGCATGGAAAGGTGACAACACCATAATTAACATACAACTACTAAGTATCCAGCAGCTAATTACTGGTCAGTAATTGCATATGAAAATTAAATTGTAAGCAGCACTGCTGGAATGGTCAAGGAAAGAGGCAAATCCAGAATCCCCCATGCATTTCAAAGGGAGACTTTTAAGGGGCAAGTATCATATGTTTAAATGCATATAATGGCTGAAGTGACCTATTAATCTACTTGAAGTTCTGTGTCAGAGCTGTAGTAAGGGTGAGGCGAGTGAGGTACTTGCCTCAGGCATAGCTGTAAGGGGACACGGAAAGCAGAGGTCCCAAATCTCCTGCCTCCCTGAGGACTCAATGTCTCCTGCCTTCTCCGCCTACGACTTCGGCTTCCCAGTCCCCTTTCCCACAACTCTGCTTATTTTCTTGCGTCTTCTTTTGCTTTTGTCTTCTTTCCTCTATCTTCTTTCTTCTGGGATCAGCTCCGTTGACAAGGCCTCCCTGTGATGTGTGCCATGGCTCCGCCATGCGGAAGTGCTTCAAGAAGCCGGAAAATTGCAGACGCATTTTCGGAGAACGAGAAGAGTTTCTGCAGAGGGCTAGAGAGAGAGTGACGACAATCACAGCGCAAAAGCTTAAATAATATTTTAAACAAAAAGAGCACGTTCATTCATGAAGGGAAACAAAGATACTCTGACCCTGGGTTTAGCTTACTGAGTCACGCTCAAGCTAAGCTGAGCTCACAAACAATTTATAGAAAGTTCTTTTAGGCGTCAATATGGACAAGAGCAAACTACTAAGTCAAATTAGCTTGCTCCATTGCGCACATCCCATTCTTCATGAGCTGGGTCAAGCCAACATGAGCTTGCTCAGCTATAGTTTTCTGGTGGCAAAGCAGTGAGATTTATATTTTTCCCGTGAAATACCGTTCACTTGGCTTGCTATTGTAATGCGGTTTTAGAACACCTATACTTTTGATGAGTGATCCGCATTTTTGGAATGCAGCTGGGCAGTTTCAGAACTTGTTTGCTTTTGTCAGTCTCATCCATTTTGATTGACATAACATTTCATAATCCTTCTTAAAAAGGCTGAGTCAAAAATTGCCAAAATATCTAGTGAAGAGTCATTCTTTAATAAACATGCACAGGAGCACTCAAAATGAGCTTAATCTAAGACAATTCAAAGTACTAACCCTTTCAATACATTTAGTGACTCACTGATAGTTGCAGTGACCAAATGGGGAAAACTACACACATATATATATATATATATATGTATACTACCGTTCAAACATTTGGGGTCACTTAAGAGACGTCCTAGGTTTTGGAAAAAAGCTAATTTTGTCAATTAAAAAAAAAACCCAGTGGATCAGAAATACAAGGTAGACGTTGTTAATGTTGTAGCTGGATTTTTGATGGAATATCTTCATAGACGTAGAGAGACCCTTTGTCACTCCCAGGGCATCTGCCTATTCACCTGGGAAGTGGGGGGGCAGCCATAGGAGTTCTGTGGGCAATTTATGCCTGGGCTGCTCTGAACTTTGGCTACTTCATGAAGCAATTTAATGCATCTCATAGCTTAGAGGTCCCTTTACGTTGACATAGTGTCCCCTTGCACATAAATGGAGAAATTCCGCAGAATCCCCCCATATGTATTTGTCCCTTTTCCCATCCACAGTCATTTTCCGTGCAGGGCCGAACACATCTCCTGACATGTGATATACTTACCGTGGGTCAGCTCACGTACTGGTTCAACGAACATTGCCTAAGGGGGTAATTAGACCCCCTCCCATGCACATTTGTGAGAAGCTCTTCCTTTGATTTCAATGGGACTGCTTTCCTGTCCCTGATTCGACCAGAGGAGGGGGAAGCTGCAGCTTCTGCTGAAAGTGCTTTTATTTTATTACTTTTTTTTTTTAATCTTAAGAAATGCATATAAAACCCATGAAGTACTTTAATATGCATTCTTCTTTGGTGAGGCTGTCGGGGACATAAATGCTTTCCTTTATAGAAAGTGGCAGATGCGCTTCAGTGAAAGCAAAGAAAAACTGTAAGTAGTTCCCATAAACCAAAAAAAATGACTTTGATCAAAATCCTTTGTACAATGTACAGTGTATCATGTAGTGTTTTTTTTTTCTTTTTGGATACTTAATAATATTCTTCAATTATGGAAAAAGTAGTAAAACACAGACTTTGACATATTTATATGTAAATTATATATCTCCATTGTTCATGTAGTACAGCAGTAGCCTTCAAAATAAATGTAAATAAAATGTAAACGCTATGATGTAAAGTTTTGAATGTGACGTACCTGCTTAACCAGTGTGTGTGACAGCCTGCTTTTTTGCCTGCGGCCAAACACGTATATAGATCTGTTTCGACAGGAGAAAGCACCAGCTACCCTGGCGCTATGGTCCAACTGCAGATTTTAACCCCTTAAGGACAATGGGCGGTCTCAAAACCCTTAGAAAACAATGCATTTTGAGCTCGAACGTGTACGGGCTTTGTCATTAAGGGGTTAAACAACGTATAGAGTGTACTAAAAATATTAAATGGATCTAGAGGCAAAGGTCTTGGCTCTAGCCGTTGATAGGTGTAAGAACGTATTCTCATGTGCTTCAGTTCTTATACCACGGACATTTTCATCACATGCCAGACACGCCTGGAAGCTTCAAGTAGACGTTTACCTACCATCCGATCAAACAGCGCTATTCAGATAGATCTACCAGATGCTGGTCAAGTAATGTACATAAAAACAGAGGGTGGAGGATGCATGGGATTTGTCAGTCTAGTTTGGGCTACGGGCTCCTATGTGTAGCTGGTCTGACCTGACTTGCGGGACCTGGAAAGATGCTTTTCTGTCGTTGTTTTTCATGTGGCTTAGACGTGTTAATATAAATAAAAGATATATTTTGCCAAAAGTTCTGAAAAGGCTCATCTGTTTTCTATCAGAGTAATCGTACAGAAAGAAGGAATGCAGAATGTTATGCATTATACATGCCTATATATATATATTATCATACCAGTATACTTGCTTAGGTGTCTGCAGACAGGGAAAATGAGTGATGAATTTAGAAAGTTTGGCTACAGAAATGCCCGCATTATTTATGCCATTCAAGGCCATATGAAATCAATGGAAAGAAGAAGATATTAAACAAATAAGAATGAGAAATGAGGCTGAAATGTAAAGGGAAGAATAAAAATGAAAACAGTGAAAGCGATGAAGCTTTCATTATACAGCCCCTTCTCCAAAAACAGTTCTAGGTGTTAACTTACTGTGTTTTCAGACAGCAGTATATTAGCCATTTGTATAATTAGTGTTTCTTTTATCTTAGTCCAATCTAGTACACAAACACCCAGACTCCTTATCATATTGCCTGTGGTAAACGATACAATGGTGCATTGTTAATCACCCGGGCTGGACACTCTGACTAAAGGAGGAAAAGACTTCATTAGCATTGCCATAAAGAATCACCAAGAAGCTGAGTGCGGTGTTTGAGCGGGGAAGTGCATCCAACTTATCACACGACGAACGGCAGCTTCAATGTCTGCAGGTAAAGGAAGTTATTGAAACAAAGTGAAATAAAAACGAGCTTTTGCTAATGCTTTATTTTTTTTATTCATTTTGTCTCCATGAGACTTCCTCTTTAATATTTGGTCCCCAGGTATAGGACATATTAAATATAAAACCTGCTTGGAGGATTGTGATAAAGTTTTACCTAAAACCAATGCAGGTCTCAAAATACAATACCTCCCAAGTACAATGATACTTTTTGATGTTAATATCATCCGTCGCAGTATCTGCATGTTAAGCTATAACACCTTTGCTTTGTTTTGACTTGTATATGTCTGCTATGCACAAAAATTGGAATATATATATTTTAGATTAGGTATATGAGTGGTCTTCATTAACTTCAAATTAGGTTGATGAGCCACCAAAGAGACTCCAAACCACAAAAGGAAAGGGTCATCTGGATTTGTCCTGTATTTATCATGTTAATAATGTAAGATGCTATCTCAGAGACCCAGACTTATGTGTTAAGAAAATATAAGAATATATAAATCCAGCAATAATTTTAAGAGGTTCATTTGCAATGAGGCTCTAGTGTCCCTTTAAAAATGTAACATACGATACAATACAAAACAACATAGAATTAAAGTAATCATAAAAGATGTTTTATGAGTCACTAGACTTACTTTTGGCAGGATCCTTTTCACAGGACAATCATGCTGCTTTGTAAGCGTCAATTATGAGGTTTATGGGGCATCACCTTAAAAAATACTGATGTTAGATCCATTAAAAACAGCTTTTCTAGCCTATCATTTTTGTAATAAAACTCATGAAGCTTTGTCCACAGAGACCTTAACACTTCACCCCACTATATTCCAGTTCTAATCACCCTCTTCATCCTTCACATGACTTGTCCAGGATTTATCATACTCCTACTTATTCTAAACTTAAATGAACACTAAAAACCCACCTAATTCGTGAAAGCATACAATGTAACTTCCTAATATCACCAACGTGCATTCTGAAGATCTTATTATTATTGTTTTATATAGCACCATCAGCCCTGTATAATGGGTAAATGGGACATAACAAGTAGGGCATAACATAATAATTTAGCTTACAAAAACAAGAGGTAAGGAGGGCCCTGCACGAGAGGTAAGGAGGGCCCTTACACTAGATAAAAAATAATAATATTTTTGGGCATAAGTATTGTCTGAAAGCCGAAGAGGGACTAGCAAAGATGAGCTAAAGGTAGGTGGAGGGAAGGAGTAAATGCATAAGTTCATAAATGTCCTAAAGGAAATGGGTCTTGAGTGATTTTTTTTTGAAGAGCTGAAGTCAGTGGCAAAGTTAGATAAACTGGGGAAGGGCATTTTAGAGACTGGGGGGTAGCCCTTGAGAAACCTTGTAAGCACGTATGAGAACTAGAAATCTGAGCACAGGCTGGACCAGAATGAAAAGCAACATCAGCTCCATATATTTAATTGTGTGGTCAAGCTTATATGCCCACACACCACAACAGGGTCGTAACTAGAAACCACAGGGCCCCAGTGCAAAAATTGCCCAGGGCACCCCAACTTCAAAAGCAACATGTCCCATAGTGTCACCTTTGCACCCAAGCAGCTTGTCTGTGCTATCTGTTCTCCCAAACATGTCTGTGCCAACTTTGCCCAAAGCAGCATGTATGTGCCCCCAAAACAGCCTGCCTCTTCCACATCTGCCCCATACACAGCTTGTCTGTTCCATCTCTGCCCCCTAAAAAGTGTGTCTGTGCCAGTAAGGACATATAAGTAGGTGAACTTTTATGAAGCGTTTTGAAAGTAAGTCAAGATTTTGAAAATAATGTTGAAGTGTACAGCCAACAAGTGAAGAGACTGACAAAAGGAAAGGGTGTTAGTATAGCAATGGGGAAGATAAGTCTGGCAGCAGCTTTCGTGATGGATTTAAAGGGGCAATGACAGGTATAAGGGAGGCCAGTTAAGGACCCAACAGACTGTGGAACTGGCAGCAGACAGACTGAGGAAACTGGCAGATGGGAATGGGGAGACTGGAAGATGACAGCAGAGTATGGGAAGACTGGCAGATGGCAGCGATGTCTGAGGAGACTGGCAGAAATCCAGATAATCACAATCAGGTGGGGTGCAAAGGCAAAAACAGGAACATCGTCAAAGACCAAGGCAAGAGGTCAAAACCAGAGCAATCTCACAGTATTGCAGGGCCAAAAAGGACAATGCTCCAGCAAGGTAGCTTGGGAGCAATGCTGGTATATAAAGACCCATAATTGCCTGACAGGCCTCAGATGTGCCAGGAACTGGCGACAAGTTAGACAGGGACGACCTAGCGACCATTGTGCCTCCTGGTGGTTACACTTGTAAGTGAACGCCATGCTCAGGATCAGTAGTTCCTGACAATTTTGGATATGTTAGCGTGTCTAGGTGCGTTAGTGTTGCATGTCTAGGTGCGAGTGTCGATGTGTGTGTTAGTGCGAGTGTCTGGATGTGTGTGTATTAGTGGATATGTGCGTGCATTAGTGTGAGTGTCCCTCTCGAAGTCAGGCTCTGGATGTGCCCCTGATTACAGCACAAATAAGTATACATACTGTATATTAAAGCGCACTGCACAATGCAAATAAGCTGTACCTATGAGATCTTACCCCCAAAGTGCCAGCGTGGATTCATTTAGTAAGAAGTAGAATATATACCTGTATGCAATAGCAATGTGTAAAGGGATTGAATTGCTGGATAGCATGAACCTTAAATAAGGAGAAACTGAGTGATAGAGCACACAGAATAGGACAAAAAGTGCAAGTTCGTACAAGCAGGAAGCCTACACCACCACCCTTTCCGTCATAATGTCTGAGTGCATGAGGTGGAGGCCGCCATAGGAGAGAACAGTGGGAAAAGCAGTGTAGGCTAGGTTTCAGTTAAACAAGAAAGTATTGAGAACTAGAGGTGAAGTGGTCATGCATGGCTGTTAGTTTGCTACACACGGAACATGCATTCCAGAGAGCATAGTTAAAAGCATGGCAAGAGGAGTGGCAAAGAAATGGATAAGATTATTATGGTTTCTAGGACATTGAGTGGTAGAAGGAAAAGAAGTACTAAGTAATAAGGGAGGCCCAGGATCTGGGGAACTGCTAAAGCTAGAAGAAGAGAGAGTGAGTGAAAGAGGGGTTGGGGGAGAGAGAGCTAGTGAAAGTGAATAGTACCTGGGATGAGAGAAGGGGAGCAGAAAGTAATAAAGGAGCAATAAAAATATAGTGTGATGGTGCTGGTAGCTGGAGACAGAGAAATGTTCTATTCACAGTAGAGGAGATTGAGCATAAAAACAAGAGGATTGCGGACATGGTGCTCAGAGAATCATGTGATGGGAGTGGAAGAGAAGCGGTGGCAGAAATTATAGTTCATGGACAAACACATTCAGCCAGTATGGTAGCAGTTCATAAAGGATCAGTGGAGTATCAATTGACACATAGGGGAAAGGGGAGGATAGCCTATACCTACTAATAATTCAATATGGCCAAATCAAAGGACAAACAAAGGAATGCTTTTTTAAAAAGTACTGTATTTGCTTTTTTTTCAGAGCAATATTTTGCAGTAATCCATTCCTGGATTTCTATATGCTCTGTTCTGTGCTTCTGTTTCCTTGATTCCAGTTCTGTTCTTTGCTTCAGCCCTGTTTTCTTTATAAGGTGTGCCCCACTGGTTTGTTATGTTTGTCTTAGTCAGCAGTCTAAAGGTATGTCCTTCTTGGTTTTGTGTTTAGATTCAATGTTTATTTTCAGTTTATTAGTAATTCAGTAGGCATGGTTTAGTGTTAGGACCTATTGAATATTGGAGTACTTTGGCATAGTGGTGGGCTAAGCATACTATGGCCACATGATGCGACGGAATCTCCAATTGTTATCACATAGTCCTAAGCTAGTTCCTGTATTCATGTTTGTCTGTCTCTTATGTACCTTTGCCCTCTTTTCCCTGAATCATCTGAGGATTTCGGTTCCTCTCTCCTCTCCCCATGTCCGAGTTAAGATGTCCTATCCTTGCTTAAAGAAGAAGTGTCCGAGGATTCCAGCTCATCACTCCATCCCTTGTGTTCCATGTTCTCTGTCCTTTGTTGTGTCCTGTACATGTTTGGCTTGTCTGGCTATGTTTCTTGCTCAGTCTCCCTGTCCCTTACTTGCTACGTTTCAGCTGTTCTCTGCTTAGCTTCCCTACTCCAAGCCTGTAGCATCTTGTACATTCGTCTGTAGAGCTATGTCTCATGCCTGCTCCAGGGTGCCTGCAGGATGTCTTCAAGTTCTGCTCTGTTCTGGACAACATCAGTTGCTATGTCAGGGCCCTGGTATGTGGCCGCACATCCAGGAAAAAGTGTAGTCGCCCTGCACCAGGCCCTGTCCAACTCCACTACTGCGTGATAACTCCTGAACACCATCTTTGGGCGCTCTGGGTCATTATAGTCGTCTGTATGAACCCAGATCCTGACACTGATTTTTAATGTCACTCTTATTTTTCACTGTCCCCCTATCGTAATAACCTTATTTTATATACTGGTGCTCTATAAACAGAACTCTCTTGCTCTTCTACAGCAATTATATAAGTATTGATTTATATAATGCCATCAACTTCAGCAGCACTGTACAACAGATAAACATGAAACAACAAGTAGTGCATAAAGTAATAATATGAACTTACAGAAATAAAACTTAAGGGAGGTCCCGCCAAACAAGCTTACAATCTTTGGACACAAAACTACGTGAGGACCCCACTGTAAGCAAGGAAGATGTAATTGCTGGTAGAAGATATTCAAAATTACCCATTGTCACCTATGGTGTACAATCCTAGTGCCCATCATACCATCATGTGAGTATGTAACTATCTCTGTGAAGCACCAAACTAAGCCTCAAGTGTACAAAATATTACTTTATTTTTTTTGTATTTGTCATCATGGTAACATAACAATTTACAGTATCAAATGTTTAAAATATAAAAGTAAAATGTCAGAAATTAGACCTTTAGTACACCATCATATTTATTCTCTTTCTTTCTCCTCTATAATCCTGGGTATTGTTCCACTTCTAATACATAGTTATTCCTCATCCCCTGTTCAGGTATCCATGCTTCACTGTTTTATTTGATCTTTCTTATTTTTATTACGTGTCTTGCTTGTTTATACCTGTACTCCTCATGTTTTCCATGCAACACTTTCCCAATCATATTAGCACAATCTCTCGTCCTCACACGTCGCCCACGTCCAGAGAGTGCCTGGAATATTTGGTGTGTAATAGGAGCTGAAGAAGAGCAACCACCAAGTATCCTGCCCACCAATATGAAGGAACATGAACACACAGAGAGTTTAGTAACACCTTAATCATGCATGCTGACGACCAGTGTTTTACAAGAACCTTCACCCCCCCACACACACACGCCCCAAGAAACATGACTGTATCATTTTCACTAGTTCACATTCTGTTAGCATTATACTTTTTATATAAGGATACAAATTAAATGTATCCAAGCATAGCACATTGTTCCCACAATACTAACACAGCATATAAAATGAGAAAAGAACAAAAGTCTGACACAGGCCTATGCAAGATGCACATCTGTCAATAAATATATATTGTTGCCTTTTTTATCAGAAGAACAATTAGGTCTCAGGGCTAACGAAAATAACAAAACAATAAATGGAGGATCAACTCTACTTGCTATTTGTGAGTAGTTGGTGCACCTAGGTAACTTAGCCTTTCAAACCTCCATGTTTAAGCTAGTTGCTAGGTCTCCTTCCAATTGAACCATATAGGACAGTTTAGGTGGCCTGGTAATCTCTAATAAGGCATTATAGCTAGTTGAGGTCGCTTTGGCAGTATATGGTGCTTGCTCACACAGGCTGTCTACAAAGATTGAACGGCCACCCTATACACACAATAAATGAGATCATTTAGCAAGGCAAAATCTGAGTTGCAGTGAAAGAAGTTTGTTTACTCCAAGGACATAAATTAAATAGGTCCTTCAATGTGCTTGCTCCTGCCAAATGAATATGTCAATGGTAGATTATACTGATGAGCACATGTAACATAACTCTTACATAGTTGTCTAAGAAATCCAATAAATCCCTTTTATACAGAGGCATTTAAACAAGGGTGATGGGGAGATTATCCCTGCATGCATCCCTCATTGCTAATGCTGGGTAGCAACCTCCTCATACCTACTAGAGTCTGATCTCGGGAGGGGTACTCACACCCAGGCACTCATACTAACACACATAGACACTCACACTAGCATGGTCACAAGCTCACCCTAACACATGCTATCTCACACTATCACGTCTAGGCACTCACGCTTATACACACTCTTTGACACACCCAGACACACACATGCTAACATACCCAGACCCACCGACATATGCTAACATACCCATACCTTCCCACACACTAACATTATGCACAGACACACACACACATTCGTGCTAATATACCCAAACCCACACACTAATACACCCAAACCCACACACTAATACACCCAGACCAACACACTAATATACCTAGATCCACACACACTAACATACTCACATACACACAGTAAGGTACTTACACACACACACACAGACAACATGGTTTTTGGCCAAAATGACAAAATGACAAATTTTCTGAACAATGCCTGACTATTATGAAAAGGTATACAGTATATTTGGTTACTTTGTTCTTTACCTGTACATTGTCGCTTTGAATTTCCTATAGTTCTAAACATTGGATATGCCTTTAACCCTTGCATTGCATAAAGCATAAAGTTGCAGGGGTTATGCTTAGGTGCTTTTTATTATATAACAACTTACCAGGAAACAGACCAAGCATAATGTCATAACCTTGTCTGGCTCTGTCTGTTACCTAAACCTTATTTTGTAACTCTATATTGATTCTCTTGCACTGTATTGAATTATCAATTTGGATGTTCTTTTGGGCACATCACCATTAAGAAAATAAGCAACATATATATATAACATAAAATATGTTTGAGGGCAAAGTAAATATTGTTTTTAACTAATAAAGCTTTTAACTGTATTTAGATTTGCACCATCAGCTTTTGAAGGCTATAACCCCCATTGCCCCCGTCACCATTCAGTTCTCTAAACTACAAAAGCTCATCAGTCCGCTTTCTTAATAAAAAATAAATAAATATGAAAATGCATTTGTGGGTTCTAGCTGTGTACGTAATGCTTTTCTTTTTTAAAGTCCGCCTTACACGTTTGCTGAGCACCCCATGGGCAGTCTTACCAAAGCAGTAAAATAAGTTTTATATTAATTCCCCCAATGCACATAACTGGCACCCTAAGGGTGAAATAATTGCAGGCTCTGCACAA
This sequence comes from Spea multiplicata, assembly GCA_009364415.1. Lineage (NCBI taxonomy): Eukaryota > Metazoa > Chordata > Amphibia > Anura > Pelobatidae > Spea > Spea multiplicata. The sequence goes on along the minus strand of VKOC01000001.1, from coordinate 24,387,394 downwards.
TTTCAATAATTGCCCTACATGCCCTATGGCAGTCCACGCTTGACACAGATTAGGGTGAGAAAAAGGGAGATATCACATTCTAGTTTGTTACATCAGTTGGTGAAATATGATAATAACCAGACAGTGGAATTAGAGCATTGCTTTACGGAGAAACGGCTCCCAAGCATTTGGCAGCAAACCAGCTAGAGATTCCAGGGCGCTACAGACAGACTTGCACAATTCTTTATTAACTATTTCTATACTTATTAACTATTAACATTCGCTCTGTCATTTGGAACCTCGGAGACAGATATCTCAGTCTGCCCCCTTTACACAGAGTTATTCTTTCTTGGTATGGAAGGGCGACGGATAGAGCATTTTTTTTATTTTCTCCTTAAATGAGCAATTATTATTATTATTATTATTGTTGTTTGAAGCCCTGTATTGTCTTTCATTATATATGGTATATTCACTGAAATGTTTTGTAGATTTTTAGTCTTTGCTTCTCAATGACATTTTTATAGAAAGTTCTTAAAATTCAAAATAATATTGGGATGATGGACTACAAGTTATGGTTTGATCCTGTAGTGGGTAGAAATTGGTAGTTTTGCATCAATACTCATTATTTTAAAATGTAGGAAGAACTCACGTAAGATCTTCTGCTCTATTTTTTTTTCCTTTTGAGAGCCCGAGGTTGTGCTCTATGGTCGTTTTCTGTCGGGCGTTCATCAAATCGTGAAAAAATGGTGCTGTGGAGGCCACAGTGGAGCCAAGCTGATCCACTAAAGACTTCTGGTCCTCCAGTACGAGAAACGTACTAAGGGGGAGTGGGGGCCAGAAGGCACACATCACTCCGCCCACCAATACTGGACTGAGTCTTCGGGTCAGGCGACCCAATGGTGCTTAAACTCACTTCCGAAACCAGAAATCAATTGTGCTCTGAATCCGAAAAAACTGAGAAATGTTGGTGCCAAAACAAAGTGCTAGTGAAAGTATCACAGGCCCCAGCCAATGGCTGGTAAGCTAAAAAATTCACCCTCCACCACCAGCCAATGGCCAGGGCAATGTAAGCGTGGGTATAAAAAGGGTGCATCATGCAACGTGCATATGAACCCGTGCAAAGTGGAAAACACACACTCGTCACAGTGTCGAGTGTCCCAGCTGATCCATGCTAGGGGATGCTATAAAGATCATCTGCTCATAGTATAATGGCCGACATCTTTGTTGGACTACCTGATATCAGTAATAAAGAGGCTGAGAGATGGTTACTTTCTGCATATATATAGTGTAGTTATTGTGAGTGAAGGATGCATTCCTATGTATGCTTCTTGCACATGTTCTGTTCCACTGCAATTTAAGTCAAACGAAGCTGAGCTGATATTGAAATCAATGGGAGCAGTACCAGTCAATTACATGTATGCTAGCTGAACGCTAGATGTTTTGCATTTATATGAATTGTGGGGAGGAATTATCATGTAGATCCTGATAATAAGCAGCTCCAATGGCATACGCATAAGGTGGAGTCCTAGCACACACATACACACAGGCCCAGACTGGCCATCTGCAACACCCAGAAAGTGCCTAGTGGGTCGACATCACCTCGTACATTTGCCGCTCCAGATAGCAATACTTAAGTTTGTTTAGTACATTGGCAAATCCACTTTATTCTTTTGAAATAAATGATTTTGGGACATAATAATAAAAATAATCAGGTTGTTCCCTGGTCATTGCTACAAAAATACTGGAACTAAGACAAGCCTATTTGTTGGAGGGAGGGTAATCCTTCAGAAACCAAATATCAGCAGGAGGGGCCCTATATTGGGAATGTTCCAGTTGTAACAAGAGCAGGATGGATGGTAACAAAGAAGCTTTGTATGATGCAGACTACAGATACAATGTGCCAGCTGCCAGTCTTTAACACTAAGCAGCAGATAAAAATCCCTACACGTGCCAAGAGTTGACAAGGGGCATCTGTGGTTCTGAGACATGAGGGGTGTTATTGTTTCCATCCTTCGCCAAGAAATGCAGTGGTTCCCAAACCAGACTTACTTCAAAAAGGAGAACTAAACCAAAACTCATCATTGGCCCTGTACTCTAGTATCACAGCTAACTGAGAGTGCTTAAATCATGGCCCTGGGGAAAAGAAGACTTGGAAACGAACTTACTTACCTGCCACTTACCTTGGAGAGGAAGTCAGAAAGAGAAGAAAGCCTAATGTTAATGTACAATGGACTCACTGGGGTAACAGAGGGCCCCTGCAGCTGTCCAGGGGGCTTCCAACACCAGCCAAGCCTTGCCAAACCCCTCTCCGCCACAAGGCTGCGCATGCTGCTGGGCCAGAGAGCTGTACTTCGTCAGTCCCAACACACGGAGACTGAGCGCTAGGATATGATGTCATTTCCTGGAGCTTAAGCGTAGCCAATGTGTGAGGACCATGATGGAGCAGAGGCGCTCTCGCTGCCGGTCTACAACAAAGGTGGGGGCGGTTATGGCGCGTGTTCTTAAGTATGCTAGTGTGTGTGCGCGCATGTTACTGTGTGTAAGTGAGTATACTAATATTTCGGCAAATATGGCAGTATGTTTGTGTTTTTAAGTATGCTAGCATGGGTGTAAGTATGTTACTATGTGTATGTTCTGTTTGTATGTTACTTTAAATATGTTAAAGTGTATGTTATTTTGTACATGTGGGTTGGTATGTTAGTATATGTGTGTAAGTATGTGTACAGGTATGTTACTCTGTGTGTGCATTAGTGTGTGTCTATTTTGGTATGTTACTGTGTGCATATAAATATGTTAAGTATTTTAGTATGTTAGTGTGTGTTTAAGTATGTTACTGTATGTGTAAAAAATGGGCTGGAGTGATCCAGATTCATTGTATATTAGAAAAAATGTTTGTAAAAATTGTGTTGTTGATATAGATACAGTTTAATATTTCAGCATTTGTGCACCAAGATTAGGGAAGAGTGGCTAACAGTATTTACATGTAATAGCACATTTTTTTTCCAAATTATAGGGTTCTTATATGCTAGCCTGCTAATATTTTTATTTATTATTATTATTATTATTTATATAGCACCAACAATTTATGCAGCGCTTAATACAATACATATATTCAAGGGGTATGTGGAGAGAGCCCTACTCGCATGCTTACAATCTTAAACTTGTCTTTGTTAAACAAACAATAGATAAGATGTGACTTTAATGTTTCTGCATTAAAAAGATTTTTTTTACAGATGACAGTCTGGAGGCTGCTCATATACATAATATGTCAGTAAGGAGAGGTTGCTTATCAGGCCAAGCATTGTTTACCTCAATGCACCGCATTAATGCACTTTACTGAGAAAGTGGTAGATAAATGGAACAGCCTCCCAGCAGAAATGGTAATGGATAATAAAGTATGCCATTTTAAACATACATTGGATAACCATAAAGCAATCCTGAGCTTAAGATGAAAATGAGGAAAATGGGCAAATTAGATGGACTGAATAGCTCTTGTCTGCTGTCAGATTCTATGTTTCTGTGGATAGCTTTTTAGTAAAGAGCAATGTACAGGGTACCTTAAAGTAATCAGAGTTATATTACACTAGAATCTGTCATCTCTACAGCAACAATTAATAAATACAATTCGTTTATTATTAATTAATAAAAATATAACTCTAAAATATAATATAAATAATATAAAATAGAATGTAAAAACATAATTACATCACTAATATCAGCACAATGCCTATGCTTTAATAATAATTTCACACACTTTAAAACTATATGTACATAATATTTATTTAAAGCTCAATTATCTTTTTAATTCCCTTACTGCCATAGAAGTGTTTTGGTGCTTTTGCACTGTTGAATCATTCGAAGCATGTGATCCCGTGCTGTAACAGAGTGACAACGCGGAAGAATGTGTAAGATCCTGTACAAGGGATTAAATGGAGCCGTGTCACCTGTTTTCACGTGCTGATGTGACCTATTTAAAAGCTGGTCTGACCACACGCTGTTTTGCTATTGGCTTCCTTGAATCATGTTATTTACCTGGGACACTCCTGAGATATGTGTAGGGGTTGGGCTAGAGGTAAACCGCAAAGGCATGATGACAGAAGATACTTTGCAGAAGATTTCACTAGGCTGCCTGACTGCTGTGTGCTCATAGGACATTAGACGGACAGACGTATCATGATTCCTTCTTTAGACTTTAAAGGGACACGCTAGTGTCACAGGTGGTCCCCTAAACAAACAAGGACTTTTTGCCCCCGACATAGCGGCTTAGTAGTCACTGTGCTAGTGGGGGACATCGGTGTCTTCAGCAATGAAAGTTTTGTGGGTGTACGTCTTTATCAAGGCTGATTTGGTTATAAAGCGTTTATTTGAATAGTATAAATTCACACTTAAGGCATGTGTGGTTTTGGTTTATATTAATCGATGTAATACACTTAAAACATATAATATTGTTTGGAGTTCACCGTAACGAACTACACGGAGTATCATGTTGTATTACAAGTTCGACCACCGTGGCCAATTATTTCCTCCAGCCAAAAAAAAAATATTTTTTAAAATAATACATTTTGTGCGTTTTCTTTATTGGCGTGTGAAAATGCCCTCAGAAGGTCCACCAGTCATGACACTTATAGGACACACAGGCTGGAAACCACCTTTGTTCCATTGCTAAATATTAAGCATGTTAATGTTTTAATTAAATATTTAATAGTTACCGTAATTAGTGTGATGCAGGCTCTTCCCAATAACATACAGATTACTAACCGCTTCTGATTTTTTTTTTTACTAGAACTTATACACAAGTGAAGCACAATCTGTCCCACAACACAAGAGAGTTTGGCTTATCTGTTCTTTAAAACCTTTGACTAGTACAGATTGTTCTTCACTAGCACTGACACACACACCTTATGTCAACAAGAGCAGGATTATTATACTGACATACTAAACTAGGAGCCGGGGACAATCTGAAGGGACCTTACAAACAGAAAAAAATAACATCCCAGGCAAGAAGCCCCTTTTTCACCCCAAAGCACGCACCATGTTTTTTTTTATACTCGGGTACCAAACTTGCATATTTGGAGCAGTTTCTGGGGCGACCTACTCACACCAGGCAGCTGCCTGACTCACCTGGTACTAAGACTGGTTACTGAAGAGCCGTCATAAGCTGTCACTGAAAGAGTCCAGTCCATAGCTCTGCACTAAGGCACAAATTAGTTAGTGTGAGTGTGACAAACTGGAGCACATAAATGAAAATAGACTAGCATATGATGGATGTTAATAATGCTCAGAACAGAGGTGGTGCTACAATATGCAATGCATGTAGCATACTCCCAATGTTTCAGGTGTCCAAGCCAGGACCTTTTTGGGACGTGTGTCCAAAGCTGATGATGGGCACGGCCAGACTGCCCATTTACCTAAGAGCGCTCGGCTTTAGAGAATCGTATGGTAGCCATGTTGAGCTGTGATGGAGGCCTGTGCTGCAACAGTTATAGGCAGCATGAGGGACACCTACTCACCAACAAATTTCTTCATAAGGACGTAGTGACATGTAACCACATCCATTCACCAACACAGTTCTCAAATATTCCTGCCCCCACTGCTAGTCATACCCACCCAACAAGCTCCACTAGTCCCAGATGCCATATGGAGTTCTGCTAAGCTTCATTGAAACTGTATGCAGAATTTTGAGTATAATTATTGAAAAATGCTTGTAGTAACAACCTTAAATCTTTATTAGAACAGAGCAGGTAGCAATAGTACATTGCAAACCATGTCGTTCAACGGGTGCTGTGCTGTTATTTAAAGGGACAGTTAAATATCTATATATATATATATAATAATATATATATATATATATATATATATCCATATAATATAAATTCTTCAAAACCAGAAGAGGGGTGACTTAATTCAGAATATCTCCAGGCAAATGATAACGTTCATATGAGCCATTATTGGAACCATTTGGCTGTCACCATTATCTAATGACCATAATAGAACCTGGGTGATGGACTACTAAAAGAGGGTCACCTCATTTTTAAATGAGAGATGTGAGGATTATATAAAAAAAAAACAGTTTTGATGCAAAGTTTGAAAGGTGGTCTTATCACCACAGCAATAAGGGACGCAACCCAATTGGCAGGAGCACTCAATGGGTTGCTGATGGGACCACTATCCAAACTCTCGTTTTTTAATATATAACCATGATTTTGTAGAAAAATAAATATTAAGATTGTGCCACCAAAAGATACTTGTTTCCAGAACAATCTTTCAATTAACCAAATTCAAAAATAATAACCATTAGGAATGAAGAGCGGTTATTTACTCTGTATTGGCCATCTGTGCAGCTTTCTCTACAAACAGGAGAATTACTTTATCTCTGCTTTCTTATCTGAGGTAAAATTCCTACAAACACGCTCGCTGTTGACTACTGATACTTGAAAAACATTTCCATCTGCAGTACACCAAGGTATGGAGAGTTGGTCATATGATGCAATATGTCCATGTTTGACATGCGAAAAGAAGGGTATCTGTTTAATCTTGTTTTTAAACCTGGCTCAGTACTCTCTTTAATCTACTTGCATTCTAGGCACAGAATATGTCACCTTCTAATAACAAAAGGATGTTGTAACATTATTATTTTACCTAATATGACTGCTTGTATCCATGGTAACAGTTTTGAAATGAAAGTGCCAGCATGCAGCCAGTTGATATATTGTGAGATCAACTAGATAGCATGCTGGTGAAAAAAAAAGAAACTTGATAACTGCTACAATGCAAGGATCCGGGATTGTTATGTCAGAGTTGACCCCCCCACACTATTAACACCAACAGAGAATAGATAAATCATCATCATCATCCAGAACAATGACTATGTTGATGGAGGTTGTATCCTCAAAAGCCAGTGCACCAAAGGTGCAAAAACGGGTACTGGTGCACCTGTTATTTTTACTAATTAGCAGAAATATGAAATTAAGCCCCATCAGGTATGGTAGATGGGAGGCTGGGATGGTTTTCGCAGTTTTTTTATTACAATTTTCCTAAGAACAAGTTAAGCTATTCAAGGATATCTAGTGTATCTAGTACATCATTGAAAAGAATAATAAAAAAATCCCTATTGCCCATTTTCTTCTTTTTTTTACATATTTACATAAATTAATGTTTCAGTGCTATTTGTTTACATTGTTTTTATTGAGGGTTTAGAGGAGGACGACGCATGTTAACAGGGATCAGGCATTTTAGCAGCACTTTATCTAGTTAATCTAACAATGGATCAGGAGTGCACTACAGCACAGAAAGTTTTTTTAGTTCTCTGTTATTGCTTTCCGTGACTAAGTGGCTAGCATCCTGTGTCCTTTTTATCAACCTTGTGTCATGGACATGTTAAGGGGGGATTAGAATCTGACCAGCCTACTGATTTATCTCACACTCTTGTAGAAGTAGTGTCTGTCCCAATTCTTGCAGGGAATAAAGGTGTATGTTAGTGTTGCTTTGATTGACCCACTGTGAGTTCCATCAGCCTAACACAATAAGTGTCATTACACGTTTCATTTATTTTTCTGGTCGATAACAAATTTCATATAGTCTCACTCAAAGTGTGTCTATGCAGTGCAGAATGGAAGCATGCAGCTGGTAGATAGAGCAGGTCAATCAGGGGGCTGCAGATGCTGTGTGGCAGCTCATGTTGGGAAGGGGCATCATGTTGCCACTCACTTCACGTTGCTATAGCTCTCTTAGCAGCACCCTTGTGGGTTGCATTCAACAACATCACCGTAATGCCGAAATTGTTGTGGCTCACAGTTAATTACTGAAGGCCAACCAGCCATCCTATATAGGGCTGCTCGCTACCATGGTAATCATCTTAAAAAAATAAAATAAACTAAAAGTGCCAGCATGCTGGTGTGTTGTAGGATCATTTGGCTGACATGCTGATAAAAGAAAATCCTGAGCCCTAAAGGAATCAAGGATTGCAACGTCACAATGCTATGTCTTCCCCCCCCAAAAAAAAAAATGTAACAAAAAGATAAAATAGACATGACAAAAAATGTTATTTCCAACACTCACTCCCCCCTCCTGATTCCCAGCAGGAACCAAGCCCTTAAATGTGGCCCCCTTTCCCATCAAATTTAAAAAAAAGACAATTTAAAAAGCACCATAAACACGAATGACATTAAACATTTTTTTAATTTACAAAAAAACATTTTGTGGACTAGAACTCCCATAAACATTAGCCAGAATGATGATGGTCACAGGGGCTGGAGTCCGCAACAGTGGGGTTACCAGTGGTTTAAGGGTATTTTAGTTTGACCCCATTTTATATACTGTAACATATTTGGGTTTAGTGTGGAATCTATATCTATGCACAATCCCGTCATTAGTAAATTTACTAAGTTTAAGAAAATATAGTGTTCATTGCTTTTATTATTTGGTTTGGCAGGTAAAGTGCGAGCTAATTATAAAGATTTTGCCCAAATCTAACTATACCAAAACTACCAAAATCATCCTCGTCTCCATGGGTGAAAAACATATGCTGAGCCCCAGCACTTATGGGGTTAAATCCTGCAACTCAGCAAAAAAAAATTAAAACCAAAGAATTTTGGTTATCGCAGAAGTTCAAAAAGAACAGGGTGATATAATTGACATCTGTTGCATAACACGGTTAAGATCATGCAAGGATAAAGAGATATTATCGTTTAAAGTCTTCACACCCAATCAGATTTCCAGAGGCCTTCAAAAGTCACATGCACACGGCAAACAGCTGAGGCGCCTCCTCCAAACACAGCTGAACACTACAGTAGTAGCGGCGGTTACAGGATGTGGGCCTCTACGTTGGCAGCTGTGGTGGAAAAGAAAAAGCCTGGCAAAGATCATTGAAAAGCCTAAAAAGTCCAAGAGAGCACAAGACTCTCTGCAAATAAAAATGCACTTTTTAATAATAGGTCGTAACAAATACATCAACAAGCTACACTGTAGTGTATATACAGTATATATATATATATATATATTTAAGGAGGTGTAGGTAGTTGGAAAAGCTTTTGACATACTTTCACTATTTATGAACATTTCCTGCCATTTGTAAACACTTTATCGTGAATAGAGATATATACACTGTGATATACCCATACCCAATAATATATATATATATGAACGCTGGGCAGAGGTCTCAAGAAGGGATTGCCCCTCCAAAAAGAGAGGACCAAGGTAACCCAAACATTACATTTCTATTGAGAGACTCCATGGAATACAACAGACACATGCAAGACTTCTAGGAAATGAAATTACTGGGAAATTGATAACAATTGTATTACCGGTAGTTTGTTTGAAGTTTTCTTAAACCATAATCTATTATGCATGTGATTTAGTAACACGCAGCAATGCAGATTTGCTTCTTGGAAGGCATGGAATATGTATGTGTAAAGCTGTGGAAGCGCTCCATCTAGTGTCATCCTGTGTCAGCGCCCATGTGGATTCTGTGATCAGGCTGAATCATGCGCAACCTCTGGCATTCAAACTATTTTGTACGACTCTTGTCGGGCACAGTCAATATTTAGAACACTTGGAACACCAGTGTTCATCTACTACAGGGGGGTTATTAGTAAAGACAAATTTGGTAAAATGCTCTTATTATTTGCTAACATTTGTATAGCTGTATTTTTAATATTTAGGAAGTTCTAAATAGAGCAATGATCAAGAATGAAAAACTATCTTAAAAAAAGGAAAAGAAAACTTTTTTAAATGAGGTTTGAGTCTTTAAACCAGGACATAAGGAACAAACTAATTTGGGCTGAATGGTTATCTTTCATCAAACACACGCTATATAGACAGTCTATAGATATAGATAGTATATAGACAACAGTATGGGGACACCTGACCATTACGCCGACAGGGACTTTTATGATGCTGTATTCTAAATTGGCCCAAATATAGGCCGCACTTTTCCCCTCCACTTTAGGGTTTAGCGCAGGGATGCGCAGTTCGTATCGCCCGGGGCAGCATGCCGGGTGTTTTTTTTTTTTCTTTTTCATTTAGCCCTGCCGCGGGTAAGCAGCAGGGTTAGGCTCCAGATCCCCCGCAGCACTGCAGGGGACCTGGATCCTCCTCGCTGGCAGCCGTGGACGTCTGCGTGTAGACAACATCTGCTGCCGGAACTTCCGCCGGGGCTTCTATGGTGGAGCACCGGCGTGACATAACCTTCCGGTGCTCCACCATAGAAGTGCCAGCAGTGGAGGTTGCCTACGCATATCGCGCAGACGTTCACCAACTTCAGCTCCATTTTCCATGAATAAGCAAAGAAGCAGTTTCTTGGATGATCCTGTCTTTTAGTGAAAAGAACAGTAAAGAGTGCTTTCAGGAAAAATAAACCAAATAAAAAAGAAGAAAACATAGATCAGAAAAAGATGTTTTATTGTATCATATTGTGCATGGTACACACACACACACACTCTCGCCATACAAAAAGGTGAGCCAGGCAGGTAAACAATGACATTCAATGCGAGTTTAGAAATGTGACTAGGAAAACAAAATACAGGCACTTGAATTATTTTCTCTATGTATGAAAATAGAAATATATATATTTTGCATGAAGTATATCAAGATAAGAAGGACAAAATACAAAAATAAATTAAACAAGCTTTCTAACAGGCATAATAAGTGGGAATGATGTAGCTATTTTACACAACTATTCATAAGTCTATTAATTGTGCATGAACTTCTCATACAGTGAATCATTTCATACATACATTTTTTTACATTTATTTATGTAAACATTTTGTGCTACACTTCAAAAACAAAGGCATGGGATTAGTGGTTCTAATTAAGAGTGCAATGAAGTAATAATTAATAATAAAAGTAATAATTGCCTAAGCCAGTTGTGTGATTTAGGTCTGTGGGAATGTGTATATAATATAACCGTGATTAAACATACCAGCTGCCTATAGGTAGCTTTCCGCTGTGGATTGTGGCCAAGCTCTGTGGTAGTTGTAGACCCTTAACTGGTGGAGTTACAGATTGGGTGTTCAAACACATTTGTATGTTCCCCAGCACTTGACTTGGAAACATTTTGCCTGCATATATTCTTGGACTAAATGTTATTGGTTACTAGCTCTCCAAGCTATATATACAAGTTAATTCAAGACTACAGATACCTTGTATACATTTGTAGGCCACAACGAATAAAGTGAGACAAACAAGACCAGGAAATGATAGTATGACATCAATAAAATGTACTGTATTTGCAAGCACATGATTTAAAAAGTAACTCATTTGAGCTAAACCCCGTTCCATTAAAGGCAAATCCCTTTAATATAATTGAATGACTTTCAATGCATTACAACAGTTCTGTAGTTACAGGGACTGTGCATCGTTTGGTTTTTAAGGGATCGGAACAAATGATGCTCTGCGTTTGAAAATGCATTTTTTTCACTCTATGCACTGGCATTTATGAATCACAATGTACATATGATTAAAGCAGGGATCCCCAAACTCGGCCCTCCAGCTGCTGCAGGACTACATCTCCCATAATGCTCCTTCAGCTAAGGGGCTGGCTGAGGAGTATGGGAGATGTAGTCCTGCAGCAGCTGGAGGGCCGAGTTTGGAGATCCCTGGATTAAAGGCAGATAAAGTATCTAAACACAAGAATGTTTTGCTGTTTCCACAAATTAGTATAAATGTATAATTGACCCAATGGAATCTAAGGGAATAGTCAGCACCTTTTTCTTTAATTGGTTTTTTTAAATAAAAGGATAGGAAGGATGTTATTTTAGAGATGGGATACTTAAGGAAGTTATTCGCGTGACATTGCGGAGTGCCTGGTACTCTCTCAGCTAAGGATTCCCACGCTGCTGGTGATCGTTTCTCACTGCTCCTACAAGCTTTCACGAGGACCTTAAAAGTACAAGCTATTTTTGTAAGAATTCGGACACATGAATAAAAAGCAATGCAAAATAGCGTACCGCTCTTCAGGATGCTTTGAAATAGTATTTTGTTTAGTTTCTGTACAACAGCTTTAAAAATAAAACAACCGAGATCCATGACAAGCAGTTTTAATCTGCCATAAACACCGCAAGACAGTAAAGATGACTAAAAGAATCCTACAAAACCTCATACTAGCTAACCATCCAGAAGATCGTGCCTCCGATCGCAAACTAGGAAAAAATAGGAACGAGGGTGCAGTCAGAGATGAAGCCATGTATGTGTGGTTTCCGTGACAACAGCATGAAGCTCTTAGGTCACTTGGATGTACAGCGCTAAATGACTAGGAACAAAGCTTAAGGTGCTTGTTAAATGCTGAAGCAAACTTCTATACAGAGGTGCCACGGCCACTCTCTGGTGAACATCTGACGATGGTGTAAAATGAATTGCAGAGCATACAATCTTTTTATATCCGACGACATTCCTCCAATCCTACACAAATATCTAACATATCTTTAAATTGAATCTCATAAGTTTAAACATTCATTTATATATTTTTTTTTGAACGGGTCCGTCTCACAGGAAGAACTAGGTGGTGTTGGAACTTCGCAAGCCATGCTGAAGTCGGTGGGATTAAGACGGTCCACCTCACGAATAAAGGAGTAAAGTTGCTCTTCAGTGCATTAACCCTCTTTGCCTACACAAACACTGGCTGTATAATGAATGTACCATAGTGAACTGGAAAGAAGATATAAGAGGAATTAAACAGTATTTCAAAGGATGAATATAAGTGTCAAGCAAAGTATACTCTAAGTAGAAGAGTAGACCAATGGGGGTTACCAAGTTACAAAAATATATTTAGAAACCGATACATTTTTGTAAACAGTATAGAAAAAAAAAAAAAAGTTTTTTTTCTAGAAGTATCACAGCTTGGATGAAGTGCTAGCTATTCGAAAAATAGATTTTAAAAATAAAACATCTATGCTTATGAAAAACGCAAAGTGTCTTATCCCGTGTGACCTTCCTGGCATCAGGCAGGTACACATTCAGCAGTTGACCGACAGGCTCCACAGGCAAACATTAAGTGAGGGGAAGGACACCCCACCTCAGTGGCACATCTTCGATGTCATTTCTTTCTGTGAATAATACAACACAAAAGGGTGGTTAATAGTGTGGGGGGGGGGGGAAATAGGTCAATTGTTTATTTTCAATTAAAACATTCCAGATAATGCCTACATTTGGGCTATATTAAAACACACATTTATGATCAGGTGAAATTCATCCTCCAAGGTCAGCACGACCAAACACTGCACTTGAAGGTAAACACAAGGATCATTCTTCATTATCAGAGAGAGGATTAAAATAACATTACCTTCTGACAGAAGCAATGAGATTTATCCAAAATGCGTAAAAATCAGTGCAAAGTTAAGTTAATCTCAAAGGTCTACAGCCCATTATTATTATTTGACCACTTCATGCTGTCAATACTACACCTAGATTACTTAATTGTACAGGGGAGGAAACAAGTGATCTGATTATTGTCCATATATTGCATACTCACCAATGGCTCAAGTTCCTTTGTGTCAATAAGATTAAATTCTGTGACAAAGTAATAAAAATGCTTGTAGCAGGTGTTCACGTGAGCCTCTGCTCCCATCTGGATGATTCTGTCGAAATGGTGAATGTAGACATGGACAAATACCCGGAACAGCCTAGATAGAATCTTTTTCACTACCTGCAGGAAGTTCTTTGGGAAGGGGGTACCTGTTAGGTAGGTTAGGAGAGATTTTATAGTAAGGTATGACCAATATCTAAAAAGGCATGACATAATAAGCAACGGAGACAAGCTCACCATAAATATATTCAATTTAGTTCTGGAATACCAAGCAACACCAAATCCAATACCCTCTCCTTAGTTTTTACAGAATATTTTCCTTTTCTTAGCATTAAAACCCTGGAGACAGGAATGATTTGGGCAGTGGGGGGAAAAAAACCTTGCAATTGGTAGTGCATATGAAAACAATATATGCTGGTAATGCGATTACAAGAACAGCACCCACATTATACATGGAATACCTGCCATGTGCCTTCTACGGGTTTTGTGTTAAAAGGCTTTATTACAATGCCATACATCAATAATATCTTAACAGATAGAATGTGTTGAGTCTTCCTTAAAAGGCAGCAAAATTACTTTAAGCAGCAACCGCTGCTACCTATTTAAAATGCATATTCCCAATATTTTAAGGAAATGAAGAAAATGGGAGGAAGAAGAGGGAGGGGTAGAAGAAAAAATATGTATGTTTATAATTTCCATAAATTATATGTGGCCCAGTGAGGTGTGTGTAAATATAACCCCCCCCTGTCCAAATTACATCATTGGTACCCTTACGCTATCTGAATGCATATTCAGATATAGGAGAAAATTTTAATTTATAAAAAAAAATAACGTTTTAATGTTAATTTATTTAGTTTGCATGTAAAGTATATCTTTGAATATAAACATATGCCAAGCTTGATAACCGTAATTCTAATCAATACTTTAGTCACAAAGGATATGAAAAGTAGACATGGCACTTTTTATAAACAATCCCATGCTGGGGACAACAATAGGTCAGAAAGTTAAAAAAAAAAAAAGTTTTAAAGAGCAGGATTATTTTCCCCTCCAGTGGGACAAAATGTAGTACAAAAACCCCTAAAACTCACCAACGTTTGTAGGGAATATTCCTTCATTGTTTATTTGAACTTCTATCCAGTCCATCAGAAGATTCATGTATTTTGGAGCAGACAGAGCAGTGGGTTTCCGGTACCGGTTATCATCTTGCCATCTGTATTCATACTTTGGACCACCAGACATGACAGGACAAGATTGCTCTGTGCAACTATCGCTGATTGTACCATAGATCAGATTGATGCGGTTAAAGAAGTCAACTACATGGACTGCCACCCAATCATTCTGGTCCTCCCCGTGTGGCAGTTGGACGGCCACCTTTAAATCAAGTCCAGCATTGAGGGACGCTTGAGCTTTCTTATGCAGTTCAAAGCGCTGTGTACCAGGCTCAAATTTCCGTTTTGGACGGAAGGTCCTGTCCTTGTTGAACACTTGCTTTAGCGGGTTAGACATTATGGGAGCAGAGAAAACGTACCCCTTTTTTCTTTTATGTTTTGGTGAATGATAATATCCAAACTCGTTAACACTGTAATTTGAACAATATGGAGCAGTCTCATGTAGACTCTAGATGGAGTCAAACCTGTAATAAAAAAAAACAAACAAAAAAAAAACCTTGTTATATAAATGTTATAATTGTGCAAAAGTCAACGATGACACTGTACAATTTAAACAACACAAAGCTTTTTTGGTGTATAATGCAGGCAGTGAGGGGAATCTTAATGCTTCAGCATACCAAGACATTTTGGACAATGCCTGCTTCCAACTTTGTGAGAACAGTTTGGAGAAGGCCCTTTTCTGTTCCAGCATTATTGTGCCCCACTGCACAAAGCAAGGCCCATAAAGACCTGGTTAGATGAGTTTGGTGTTGAAGAACTTGACTCGCCCGCACAGAACCCTGACCTCAACCCCATCAAATGCCTTTGGGGTGAACTGGAGCGGAGATTGTGAGCCAGGAATTCTCATCCAACATCAGTGCCTGACCCTACAAGTGGTCTACTGGATGAACAGGCAAAACTTCCCACAGAAACACTCTGAAGTCGTGTGGAAAGCCTTCCCCGAAGAATGGAAGCTGTAAAGGAGACTACATAATAATGTCTATGTATTTAGAATGCAATGTCATAAAAGTCCCTGTTGGTGTAACGGTCAGGGGGACCAATGCTTTTGTCCATATATTGCAGTGGTCCCCAACCTCCGACCCTCCACCTGTTGCAGGACTCCCATAATGGATCTTCCATTATGGGAGATGTTGTACTGCAGAAGCAGGAGGGTCGCAGTGGTTGGAGTGGTGGATTAAACCCCTATAACATAGTACACGATGTTCAGAGCTTTATGTTCACATATGAACTGTACAGGTTTAAAAGCTAATATGTCACACTTCCTGTATAACATTTAAATGTTTGCCTTACACAGTATAAGTTATGCGATTTATAGCAGGGCCTGGTATGATGCTTCATACTAGTAAGCCCTTTAAAAGGGTAACAGTAGCAGGTCCCTCCCTCCTGCGTGACACATAATGTGAGACGATTTTAGAGAAATCTTACTGATTTACCAAGTTCTTCATAATGTACAGTGAAATCAAGGGGCTGAAACCACAACTTCCCTACAAGCTCACCAACTAGTGAATAACCCCGGATGTTTTAATCTACGTTATGAAGAACTTGTAGTGCAGAGGACTGCCTCACACTCAAGGCAGTCCTCAGGAACCGCCATCCATGATCACCCTGTCACACAAGATTTTTGTTATGAATGGATGCATCGCCTTCTCAATTAACGCATTGCTCCATTCATGTAAAGTGAGATGGAGAACAGGAACTTCAGAAACGTAAAGAAAAAAAAAATGTTTTAAAAAAATTGTGCCAACAGGTTGCCACCTGATCCATAGTTAGATCAGCTGGCTAGTACACTGAAAAAAAAACGTCTGATCCTTGCTGTCATGCAGCAGATCAGACATTATGGCACAGCCATAAATAAAATCAATAACATTTACACACATAAAAATACCCTAACACCCACGTATTTTATGAATTTTTATAGAACGGGCTGATGCCTTTTGCTTTTCTTATGCAACTGCTTTGGTGGATTACCACTCCCATCACCATCAGCCGTGCTGATCAGCGTAATGAGATGTAGCCCACAAAAGCAAGATGCTGGAATACTTTTGCCCCATGATCCAAAATTCAACTAAAAATGTAAATATATATATATATATATATATATATATACACACACACATACATATACACTTTTTTTTCTTCCATGGGGCAAAGTGAAAGCTTTTGTCAGGAATAATGGTAAGATAAAAGGATAAAGAATGCTAGAATTGTTGAAAATGCCAGCACGGCTTAGGGGCAACCCTAGTGACTGTAGAATACGCGCATGGCAACGCTGTTGGATTTAGAACAAGCCAATATATTGTCTCCAAGGAAGACGAAATATCTCATCCAGGATGCAAAAAAGGGAAGCAAGATGACAGCCGGAAACAAGCGGCAGGATATGCAGTATTAAAACTGTTCCACTGATATGCTAAAGTTACATAGTCCAGACCCACAGACATAAAAAAAAAAGTAATACAAAGTAATACATTAGGATTTTTCTTACTTCACATCACATAAAGCCCGACCAGTTTGTTTAATGTGCAACACATTGTAGACCGAATGCACAAATTCAACTTACTTGCAGGACACGCGCAGTACATCTACTAACGTAAGTGTTACGACGTAAAGGCGGTTTGGATTTTACTTTATAACAACCTAGAGCGTTACAGTGTACAGTATTAGTCTTCTATTGATTTATCATTTTTGTTACTCTTACACTTGATAACACAAATGAGCCAAAGCACTAATATTTTTGCCCATCAGTGTAATTAATACGCAATTAGCAGCTCTATTCCTGCGCCAGCTCAAGAAGCCAAGCGTGAATACACAGAATGACTCGGGGTATAAAGGCACCCAGCGCATCTCCACGTCCTTTGCAGCTACATTGTCTCTGACTATCGATCCACAACCAGATGATAATTAAATGTCACAATTCCAACCCGCAACAACCTTCGTCACTGAAGAGCAATACAAACTAAGCGCAGCGTGTCACGAGCATAGTCTTCGGTGAAAGCGAAAGCACAGTAACTTATGAAATCTCTCCTGCGCCAAAGAACGGGAAAACACCTGCGATTTGCTTCTGTATTTAAATTGACCCCACTGACTGACGGGCGGCGGGGCAAATTCTGAGCCTTTCCTGCTTATTTATTAATGGCATTGTTAGCTTGCACACAGGTATAGCAGCAGCTGTCATATCATACAGGCAGCTCCTCCCTACTAGCGCATGTCTGGGGCCGGAGACTGGGCTAACCCCTACCCAACAGGGAGAGGGCCTGGGTCAGCCAGTAGGCAGGGGAGTGAGGTGGGGACGGGGCCTTCGCAGGGGACAGCGGAAGAAGAGACAAGAGAGGGAAACAAGCATCTTCCGGAGTACCGCAAACACATTCACACCAGCTAACGGAACGGGCATTTCCGCGTCCCCACCCCATCCTATAGAGACGCACGCTCGGTGGACTTTAACTCGCCTCCCCATTAAACGCTCGCACTGGGGGGGTTTATAAAGCTCCTTCCGTCGCAAATAACATTCGAACTATTGCGACACACACCGTGTGCCCTCACCTATGACTCGCCGCCTTCCGGGACCGCAGCTTCCGTTTGCCAGCGCACGGATGCTTTGGTCTCTCCGCTCCGCCGCCGGCCTGGGTGTATCGCGCCCTCTCCGTGTCTGCCTTCTTGAAACGCGTTCTCCCGCCCAAAGTGTCAGGGCACGCAGTTTGCGGCTCTCGCGTATCCTGTGCTCGGGCCCCTCCGCTGCCGGGAACTGCGAGGAGGAGACGAGTGAGGGAGGGGGAGAGCGGCTTCCGCCCCGGGATCTGCCCCTTACTGATAGGAGGGCGGGGGACAGTGCCCGGTACTTCTTCCTGCTTCATCCATCTCACTTCGCCGACTAAGAAGACTGAGTCAATGGGCAATCCAGTTTAATTATGAGAGAGTCTCTTTTTTTGTTGTTGTAAATATAAAACTGGCGAGATATATAGATATGAAAATTAAAAAGTTTAGTGAGCAGGCCCTAAAATTAGTGCTGTATCCTCACAAAAATCCTGGCACGAAAAGAGTTACCTGAAGTACAATTTGTGTGGAAAAAAAGACACAAAAAATAGTAGGGTTTTTTCATTAGCTTTTATAGATGAGTAAAAGATTTTTCAAATACGGTAAGAGTCAGAAAAAGTACTTTTTTATTTTTATTACTATATTTTATATTTTTTATAGTAAATTAGAAATGACCAAAATAATAGAATCACCTGGAAAAAATGTAATTTATATTATGGGTACATTGAATGAGAAAAAAGAACGTTACAGCTAAACACACATGGCGGAAATGTTTAGACATTGTCACGAAGGATACAAACCCCCCGAACAAAATGAAAATACGCTTATATCACTATTCTGCATATAGCTGTTTTGATCTAAATAAATAACAAACATTTTGGCCCTTGCAAGTGAATCTTGCACTGATGTCTAGACAATAATTCTATATGCATATGGTAAGCAGAAAAGTGACAAAAGCATACACTGTACAGAGCACAGTAAACGTAATAAAAATTAGACTTGCACGTTTGTATTCGGGAGAACATGAAAATACACAAGAATACCGAATAAACTACATAAAGAAAAAGAAACACAACGCAAAGAATCGTCTTCCTAAATATTTTCTAGCTAATCTCCCTGGTCCCTTCCCCCCCATACAAGTCACTGCCTTTAGCCTACCTTAAGTCTCCTTAGAATCACAGGGGTTAACGGGAATCAGTAGGATCGTCCATAAGAACGACTCTATTAGGTAGCTGCCCTTCATGGGTTAATGCCAGAAGAGGCCCCTGCGAGTGACCAATAGGGTCACTCTGGCGTCATCCCACCCCACTTCCACTGCATATGAGGAACTGTGTGTTAAAGGGCCCACAATGACATCTGCTCTCACAGTTGCACACACTCTACTTACTGCCTCTGACTCAAAACATTTCTACTTATGGCTTTGGGAAGGCGACTTAAAGATCGCCTTTCTACCAACCAATAGCGCAAGGTATTAATACTTACTCTAAAGTGTTCTATCTTCAGCAAGATACAGTAGGCTTCATACAAACTCCTTACCAGAAGGTATTGCACATCTGCACATTCTCCCCATGTGTCTCGAATTGGTACTGGAGATGCCAGGCATCACATGGAGGTCTTATCCAAATTTGGCAGCCCCTTGCTTTCCCCATTTTAGGACAAACTCCTGACAGTAGTACAACAAGTAGGTGACTCCTCTTTAGATAACTCGGCAACCAGGATTTTACTCCACCGCACTCTATCTCTAAGTAGAAAAAATCCCTCATAGTTCACCTACCAAAAGCCGTGAAGAATGACATAACAGTGTATTGGAAACAAAATATCATGCCTTCCTTCCAACACTGGTTAGGTACGGTTGAGTTCATTAAAAACATGGAAGGTCTGGTACATACCGCTCAGGGTCGAGAGGCTCAACATGAAATGAATGGTTTTACTGAAATGCCGTCATGACAACTGGGGCTCTGAAATCCATTTTGTGAACATATTTTCAGAAAAATTAATATTGCTGTGGCCTCCCCCAGGCCAACTGAGAACTATCCAGGGCTTATGAAGTACCCCTCAGTCTTGTGGCCTCTAACTGGTTTCATCAACAATTCCCCTCTTGCCCTTCTTTCTCCCTTATTCTTTTTTGAGTCTCCTTTATTCTTTATATAAAGGCCGTTGTTTATCGTAATGTAAATTCTATTATTTATATTTACTTCATCATGACTTTTTTCTGTTCTATATAAACCAATAAGCATAAGAATATAAAAAAATATATCTGGTGCCTCCTTCCTTCACATTGTTTTGTCCCTAGCAATGCCTGCCCATTATTATTTACAGTGAGTACAAACTGTGTAATACAACCTATTTATCTTCATTGTTTAGTCTCAGCCACTTAGAGAGACACAAAATGAAGTTGATGTAATGTGATGTCATGTTTGGGGGTAGTAAATGCTACTATACATTATATGGCCAAAAGTATGTGGAAACCTGACCATCATCCACATATGACCTTGCTGGACATCCCAGTCCACTTTGCCCACTTTGGGGCTATAGTATTCTGGGATGATTTTCCACAAGATTTTGCAGTATGTCTGATGTTGAGTAAGAAGGTATGGCTCACAATCGGTGTTACAATTCAGCCCAAATGTGTTCAATGGGGATAAGGTTAGGCCACTCCAGTTCCTCCACGCCAAACACATTAAACCATGTCTTTATTTACCTTGCTTTGTGCACAGGGATGCAGTTGCTGGAACAGGAAATGGCCTTCTCCAAACTGGTGCTGCAAAGTTGAAAGCATACAATTGTCTAAAATGTCTTTGTATCTTGTAGGATTAACATTACTCTTCCTTAAAACAAGAGAGCCAAGCCCAAACCCTGAAACACAGTCCCCAGCAATTATCTATCCTCAAAACTCTACAGTAGGCTCTATGCATTCTATTATGTAGCATTCGGGCATCTGCTATACGTAGTTTTGTTCGTCAGACTTCCAGTGTAACATGATTCATCACGCTAGAGAACACAGTTCCACTACTCCAGAGTCCTATGGCAGTGTGCTTTTCACAACTCCAGCCAACAATTGGAATTGAGCATATTCGGCTTGTGTGCACCTGCCGGCCATGGAAACCTATTTCATAAAGCTCCCAACGCACAGTGCTTGTAAGGGCACAGACCAGCTGTTAAAGTTGGGTGACCCCTGGGCAATTTTTGCACCAGGGCCATGTGGTTTCTAGATACACTACTGGTGCCGTGGAATAACTGATAATAAATTGCATTTTCACTTGCCACATTTTGCTTCAAAATAAGAATCTAGTTGTTTATCTCTATTGTATCTGCCACAAATAACTCTCTGAAAATGGAAAATCATTTCTATTTCATGGTTATAGGCAGAAAATATTTCTTGTGTTTATGAACTGACATAAGGTCATTTTACAGGTTTTAAACAGAAATGTTCTGGGTGTTATCCACTGGCAGGAGTTGTGACATTATACAGAGATCTGCTAGAATTTCTACACATTGAATTCTTTCCATTAGCAAAACGTTAATTATTCATACACTATCATGTTAACTAGCCACTTCCACACTGTTTGAAAACCACAAATGAACATGTCATAGTAAACCCCTGAGGACACATGGGGGTAGGTTTGAGTTTGGGAGGGGGCACTGATGGATTCATGGGGAAAGTCCTTGCCTGCCTGCCCAGTCCGATCTTATGTCTAAGTCACCCTGTGCCCCCCATCAGTGCCCCCCTCCCAAACTCAAACCTACCTGTCGTAACCAGACTCACATGGACTAGCGGGCTATGGGGGCTTTGTATGGGCAGAAACGCCCCATGTGGAACTGTACAGCGACTAGGAACCGCGGTGATGCCCGGCAATTGGAACTGCGTTGATACGAACATCAGTTGTCCCATCAAAACCAAAGTTGCACCCCCCATCTTGGTTAGCAAGATCACCTTTTACAGGCTTAGGAGCCCATCAGGACTTGCATCTCACGGCCAAAACAGCTTTTTCAACTGCACAGCAAGGTAAATTCTAAGCCTTGGTATAAATGAAAACTTATATGTGAAAACTAAGAGGAGGGGGGTCCGGGTAGCCGGAGCCAGAAAGTTCCCAGGTGTGCTCCACCAATCGCTCCAGGGCCAGCGTCAGTCCTGACAGGTCCATACACCTCAACTATTCCACAAAGCAACGATCGGGTTTTGTGAGGTGCAGCAATCACCCTCCCTAACCAACACTGTGCACCTGGAAATTACTTCTCAGTGTGGAGCGTCAGTGAGGGAAGATCAATGCCGGACCTGCTTGGATCACTGCTCAGTGAAAGAGCTACAGGCTACAAGCAACATACAAGAGGGAAAGGGAGGATGCTGTGAGTGTTTGTGCATGTGTGTAATATATATATATATATAGGGTTTACAGAGAATGGTCCGAAAAAGAGAAAATATCTAGCCAGCAGCATTTGTGTGGACAAAAAAGCCTTGTCTGAGGTCAGGGGAGAGTGGGCAGACTGGTTTGAGATGGCAGAAAGGTAACAGTAACTCAAATAACCCCTCATTACAACCAAGGAATGCAGAACACCATCTCTGAGTGCACGTTGAACCTTGAAGCAGATGGGCTACAGCAGCAGCAGACCACACCGGGTGCCACTCTCCTGTCAGCTAAGAACAGGAAACTGAGGCTACAATTCGCACAGGGTCACCAATATTGGGCATTGGAAGACTGAAAGAATTTTGCCTGGTCTGTAGTCTCGATTCAGATCGTCAGAGTTTGGCATAAACAACATGAAAGCATGGATCCATCCTGTCTTGGTGTAATGGTGTGGGGCACAGTTTCTTGGCACACTTTGGGCCCCTTAGTACTAATTGAGCATCATTTAAACACAGCAGCCCGAGTATAGTTGCTGACCATGTCACAAAGCTCACATCATGTCAAACTGGTTTCTTGAACATGACAATGAGTTCACTGTACTCCAATAGCCACCGCAGTCACCAGATCTCAATCCAATAGAGCACCTTTGGGATATGGCGGAAAAGGAGATCCGCATCATGGACGTGCAGCCGACAAACCTGCCGCAACTGCGTGATGCCATCATGTCCATATGGACCAAAATTTCTGAGGAATGTTTCCAGCACCCTGTAGAACATATGCCACGAGGAATGAAGGCAGTTCTAAAGGCAAAAGGGGGTCGAACCCTGTACTAGCAAGGTGTACCAGTGGCCAGTGAGTGTGTATGTATATACACACAGGTGTCTGGTCAGGCTCTGATGTTGGACGAAAGGGCTTGGCTCCAATCTCCATTCCAGTTCATCACAAAGGTGTTTGATGCAGAAAAAACTTCACTGGCCTGCACAGAGCTCTGACCTCAACCCCATCAAAGTCATCCAATCACATTTTATGTATGTTAACACTCTGTTAGTGGCACACTCAAAGCTTGCATGTGGAGGGGTCTATCGTCTGAAGAACCCACCTATTTCTCCACTGGGAAGCTATGTAGTTGATGGGGTCTGCCCCCCCTTGGTATTGGTCTCTCAGGATTGGTTCCTTCGCACCCTTAATCAAATTAAGAACATGTCACAGCCAGGTATTGAAACTCATTCAGGTTGTCAGATGTCTTATGCTCCTGGATTATTTGCATGCTCCTGTTACCCAGTTTGACCTGTATTTGTGTTCTGTTTCTTGCATAACTCATCTGGATTGTTTGCTTGGACTCTGTTGATAACTGGTTCAGACCTGGCTCCTGGATTACCACTTGCCTTGGTGTTCTGGAATAGACTGACCAATTTCTGACTTTCACTTCTGGTTTGCCAGTTCCGACCAATAACTGGTTGGACCAGGTTTTAATCTGGGATGAATCCAATTTAAAATATACATGTCAGTTGTAATGTCACAATGCATTTATATCTTGAGACAGAAAGGAGTGGTTCTTGTGGAAATTCATTCAAGTAAATATGTGCTTAATCTCTAGACTAGATACCAATGTATCACTGAGTTTACTTTTATATACATAGATATATTTTATATAACCAATATAAAAAGGTATGCAACATACCGTCAAGCCAAATACACAAAATGAGGAAAGAAAAAAAACTTGAACATTGTGATACTTTATTGTGGATCATCTTGATACAATTACAGCAGCTTTAGTGGTACCATTTCTGTCCTTCAAGGGAATGTTTTTTTTTTTAAACACATACAGACTGCAAACTTCTAGTTCACCACACGGGGTTCTGGGAAAGAACATATTTTACATGCAAATGTAACCAACCAAAGAGTGGCAAAACAAAATAGACATTTTGTGACATGTTTGAAATCTAAGACAATAGAGTGGGCAAAACTAAGAAAACCATATGTTTCTGATGTCAGATGAAGTGTACTAGGGAGGGATACAGTATTATCTGGCCATTTAGATGGCTTGTGTACAAGATGGATGATATATGGAGATTGCTACAATACTGAATTATACCGTATATAGCGTAGATCTATGACCCTGTTCGACCTATCAGTCCTCAGCATCTATCATTTTATTTCTGTCTACTTTGCAATTTTGTCTTCAAATAGAACTCTCTCTGTAAGCAATGTAAAGCTCCAAGTCTTAATTTTTGTAAAGATTATAGACATTAATGCTCCACCTGATGACATACGTTGAAAATGTCTAGAGAGGTTAAGATACACACCTTCACAAACATCTCCAATACACAGTGGAACGCGTTGGGTCGCCTGAAGGTGCATTAGCCTTTACTGGAAAGCAGGGTTTTAGTGTTTCTAAGTATACAGTATTCACCTTTTCTGTTGCACACTGACAGATTCTCCCTGTGTCCACTGTTATGCTCAATTTGCAGTGATTGTACAGGTAAATAACCCAGGAATCAGAGCATACTTCTTGAAGGGAACCTATGGGACCAGCAAGCTACTCCAGCAAGCTACTCCAACTTCTATTCTTTGATGCACTGAACATGTAATATTTCCATAGCCATTTATTAAGTGTCAATAAATAATTGAATATTGGTCTCTCGATCCCAGAGTGCTGTCCTTGTTGTACTGTCACACCTGGGTCACAGAACTCTTGAATAAAGAATTTAATAAAGGTTCCACATTACTGTAGTGCACTTAGTCCATCTGAAAAGATGATCAGGAGTTACATTAAGGCACCACCAGTTAGATTTCCCCAGAATTCACATGATTACTAGTTTTGCAGTTAAAAGACCTGCAACTTGCTTAAGAATGGATTGCTGAATGCCTATTTAAAAGCAAAAAAACTGTAGAACCATTAATTTAATGATACTCGGACTGTACAACACAGACTATAGTATTTTCCAAATATATAGTTGGACTTAAGGAGAATAGCAAAAGTGAGAGCACACAAAACCAAAAGAACAAGAATCAACACAAAAAAACAACAAAAACAAAATCACACAAATAAGACACTCAAAAATAACTGAGATATGGGTTTCCAGTTACTGGAGGTAAAAGTTCCCCTTAAAGGAATGTCTTGTTGACCTTCTTACTTTAGGGAGGCCGGCCATCTAATACACAGGGAACATAGAGCCAAAGAGAGGGTGCAAGGCTTGTGGCAAATAAAGGAAGGAAAATAAACAGTAACATAATGCAGTATTCTTTTTCCTACAAGCAGTTCATGTATGACATGGAAAACTGCAAGACAGGTTGAGGGAAATTTCTTGTTGCATTGTGAACACTTCTACTGAGCTACTCCTCAACACTGGTAGACACTTCATATATAGGTTTAAATATAGGCCTTCTATCCAAACCATAGCTGCACAGTTGTTTTTTCTTTCTTTCTTAAAAAAGGGATAGCAGCCTTTGCATATTGCAGGTCATCGTTTCATATGTAGGAGGGCCCAGTGAGCTTCACTGCAAGTTCACAATCCATAATAAAAGCAGAGTTATCAATTTCGCAGTCAAAGTATAGCTCCTATACGGCAGCAAAAAAAGTTAAATGAATGGCATTGTAATTAAAACAGCAGCCACGAGGCACTGTGGGGTTAACATTGAGATCTTAAAAAAGGGGTAGGGGTGAGGAAAGAAAAAAATTGAATTAGAATCCACTTTCAGGGGGACAGAATCATATTTGGGCCTCCTGCTGCATAGAGCTGCAGAGACAGAACATGCATTTGGATCAGAACAATTACATTAATATTTTGGGGTCTTTTGACTTTCTGTTCTATTGAGTGCTTCTGGCAGGAGATGCAGAGAAGAGAGGCGGTAAAACAAGAGAGATCCTTCTGTTCAAGATTCTATCAGTGTTGCTTTGATTTCGCTGAGAAGGCTGCTTAGTAGAGATGCTTCATTGCATTTCCCATCAATGGATATTGACTTCTCACCCTTTAAAGACACGAGAGAAGTAATCAACATAAAGAAAATGCAGTATGCGTATCCACGGAACTGACAGGCCATCCTGAAAAATGCCTAGTTGCAAATTTTTATTGAGGTTTGTAATTCATATACCATCAACATGTGCTTCAGCAACTTAAAGAAATTAAAAATGTTGACATACAGTTTATAATCTAGAGGAGGCAGGACAGAAGGCTTTTGAACTTGATGGTTTTTACCTGGCGAGAAACTCATAACACTCCTTACAAAGAGCACTAGGCTGTTTTGAAGGGAAGGGATGGAGATGGCTAGGCCCAATGGTAGCCCTGAGAAGAGGTTATATGAGGCAAAGTAACAGGTCAGTGTAGATGAAGCATGTGGATATTTGAGACGGTGGGGGATTGGAAGCAACATTCTTAAGAACAGTGAAGGCCATATCACTCAAAGCTTCAGGGTAATGCCTTCAGAGATGCCTATATCCCATCACAAGTAGTGTCAGCCTTTGTATTTTTTGTAATGTAACTGAAATAGTATCCTGTGTCAAAGTAAAATTTAAGTTTAATATTCAGACCTCAAAAGGACAAGGTAGGTCACACCTTAATAAACTGAAGCTGCAAGTCTCTTGTGTTATTAGTACTTAAACGTTGTATTATGACTGCTCACCTTTTTCACCAGTAGACAAACATGGTGACCCTGAATAGACCTGCTGTACATTGACGCACACGAGTCAACTCGCTCAATTACTAGAAAAAGAACAGTGAGATGTAACTTTGGTTAAAAACAATAACATTTTTTTTTTGCCAGGAACCTCTGACAGCTACCTGTGAAATGATGATAAAAGCAAATCTTTGCTAGCAGATGGTGGAAAGACAGACTAGTGGAATCAACTTGGAGAGAGTTCATCTTCAGGTCTCCTGATTCCAAAAGCTTGGCATACGCATCACTGTGGATGGAAGAGCAGGACATTTTATGACTACAAATTCCACACCCACCAGACCTAAAAGTTTAGATCTATTGGCCTACACAGCTACCTAAACTAAATTCAGGCCTCCACTGCCACTAGATGCATTCACCATGATCATGACTAAAGGTAATCTACAGTCCTTTAAAAACTTGCTTAAACCTCACCACAGTCAAATGCAATGAATTGATTTTAGGTGCTTCTTCTCTTGGCAATTTCTCAGAGAACTAACCCACTAAATAATTTGAAGGGGGCAGTAAGTTGGTTATTGTCATCAGCAATGCACTAGCTTATCGTTTATTTACTGTTCCCTACTGATTCTACAATGGATTCATGCAAAATACACCTAAACCCTCTTGGACAGATACTGCATTCTCTGAGTAGTGGAGGTGGTGAGCTGGGTTTGACCTACTTATGTAAATCCAAGACATTTTCCTCACTCAGGCCTCTGGTACATGTTCTTCTTGGAATACTCCTATTACCAGGCCTATTGAGTTGATATATCTGCTGTATGTATAGATAGCTTTGCTTTCTTATCCTAATAAGAGTGATTTATAGGTCTTAAAATGCTGTTGCTTAAATATGGGTTTTTAATCACCTTAAGGATATTTTCACTCTCCTGGGTCAACACTATAGGATTCTTTAACATCTGCGCTATAGTATATATTATACATTATACAGTGCCCTCCACTAATATTGGGACCCTTGGTAAATATGTGCAAAAACGGCAGTGAAGATTTGTCTTTGTTGTTTAACCATTCTTCTCAAATAATATATAGATATCAAACAATTGCACACAAAACACAGGTTTAGCAAAAAGATAAAGTTAAATGTGTGGCACAATTATTGCCACCCCTATTAATTCACATGAGAAGTATATTCCCATTGATATTTTTAGTACACCTCAGTGACTCGAAACAGGAAATTGTTCAACCATGACTTTCACAAGGGTAAGACCAATGAATATAGCTGTGATGTCCAACAGAAGGTTGTCTAGCCTCACAGAATGGGAAGCAGCTATAACAATCAGGACAATTATTAAGAAGTTCCAGTCAAGTGAAAATGTTATGAAACAACCAGGAAGAGGACACTATTTCTGGTTCAATGGCCAAAAAATCTCCAAGGATCAATGCTGTAAAACTGCCGGTTAGTTGGGTCTTAGGGCAAGTAAGTAGAGCTACAAGTCGACGTCACCAACATCACCACAAGTGGTTTGGAAGAGTTTAAACAAAAATAAGTATCTACTCTCATATAAAAAAACCCAAAACACTCAACTGTCTTTATATTGCCAGACACTACTGGGACATAAAATGGCATCTTGTTCTATGGTCAGATGGAACCAAAAAGAGCTTTTTGGCAATAAACACCAGAGGTGGGAAAAGTACCTCATGCCCAAGGTCAAATATGGTGGTGGTTCTTTATGTTTTGGGGCTGTTTTTCTGCCAGGGGACCTGGATATTTTCTTATGATACGTAGCAGCATGGACAAAACATCCACAGATATTAAACACCTGACTGCCTCTTCCTCTAGGAAGCATAAACCATGCCATGGTTGCATCTTCCAAAACAATGATCCAAAACACAAACATAAACCTGACCATAAAATCAAGGTCCTACCATGGCCATCCCAGTACATGTGGGTTGAACTGAAGAGGAGAGTGGATGTGATTTCCTGTATATAAACTATGGGATTATCTTTACTTTCGGATTACCAAAACCATGCCTTATAGTTATTTCAGAGGTTTATGAATGTATAACACGCACCTGTAGCAAGGGGTCATAATTAGGTAAGAGGAACAGCTGAAGAGTAGCTTGAAGTCCAATTTCTCATGAGATGATCCTTCCTCATCCTGTATAAGAGGTAAGCGATTTAGATATTTCAGGGAAAAAAATATGATCCTACTTCTAGAAATATTGCTATAATTACAAATGAAAAAATGAGCACACTAATCAAATAAAGAATGGGCAGACATGTCCTATAGAAATGTAATAATCAGGGTTTTTACACAAGAAAAACTCACCTTTGCTATAAAGGACAATGTTCCTTTAAGATTTTGGGGCATGATAATACTCTGGACTGTGAACACAAACTGAGCTTCATTTGAGACACCTGCAAGCAAAAACAAGAGATTCTTTCATTTCATGATTTAAGGACAGTTATTTTTTTCTGCACCCTTCGTGACAATTGATGTTTTTAATGGTGTTTGTGATTATTATTATTATGTATTATTTTCTTCTCTCTCATTTACTGTACCCACACACATATATATATATATATATATATATATATGTTTTTTCAGAACAAGAAGGGATTTCTTTTGATAATATTTTGATATCTATAACTATTAAAAGTTGAAGAAAAAAAATCTTTTTTTGCAAGATGTAGGGCAATAAAAGTACAAGTAGCATTTTACTATGTCTATTTTTCAAATCTGGTAATTCTCCCCCCATGATCTATTCGGGACATCTTTGAAGTTAGATTTATCATATCAACCATATGTTTTTCAAAACTAGACAACACAGCATTTCAAATGCCAGTTATTTTAACGTTTTCAAAGCTCTTGGTGTTACTGTCAAACACCACCTCCTATTTATTGGTTTGCCCAGTTGTTTGGGGCTAAAAGGCCACATTTGAGACATGAGCAATTCAGCTTTTCATTTTGGAAATCTGGCCATCATTCATCTATGTCCTATTTGGGACATCTTTGAAGTTGCCCAATTCGGTTTACCCCATGAAACCATATACTTTGAAAAATTATACAACACAGGGTTTTTCAATAGTCAGGTCCTGACATGTGTCACTGCCAAACAACCCCATATATGTGTTCACCAACATCTCTCGAGTACGGCGATACCACCATGCATAGGTTTGTCTGCTTTTTGGAGGCTGAAAGGCCACATTTAGGAGGTGCTCATTTTTTTTTTTTTTTTTTTTTTTTTTTTAAGGGGAAGGATTTTGACATCTGGTCAGTCTGCCAGAAGTTACCCCAACAAACCACACATTTTTGAAAAGCTAGACTTTTAGATTTTAGACGCTAGTTTTTTGTATCTCAGATACAGCACTAATTTTAGAACTTGCCTATAAAAAAAAACCTTTATTTTTACATTTAGTTTTAACTGGGTGGTTCCCCTGATGGTGACATCACTAGATATTTTTTATATGTTACCACATTCTTTTGTTTTAACCATTTTTATTTTTTTTCTATTTATTTTACTTATCACTAAGCTGGGCTCTATTGACTTACATGGTTGAATGCAGTACCCGCGTTGTGAGCGGCAACAACTGACGCTAAGTGAATTGCTGAATTCTTTTTTGATTGCTTTTCATACCCGTTTAACCTCATGACATGCCAGGCACATCAACTGTTGCTAAGGGCAAGCATTTCCGTCATGTGATTGGCATGCTAATGGTTAATAAAATGATAATACAGAATGCTAACAAATTATCCATATCAAGGGCAGTCTACTGAATTCTTGGCTACTGCCCAAAAGCAGTTCTCATGGGTCTCACTGGAGAGTTACAAGTTCAGAATGAGACAATTAGCTCAGGACAGACAACAGAAAGTATGTCAGTTCTAGATACGCTTAGTACGAGCCACAACCATATTTAGGGATCATTTTAAGAAGTATGAGACTGGACTTTGCTAGCTAAGATTAAGACTCACCTGGGGGCAGTTGGAACGGCACAGGGATCCCATCATGAACAGTGGTTCCCTCTGGCCTTAGCATTTTGGTATTTAGAGAGTCTAGAACATTAATTTCCATGTTCTTTAGGAAGCTCTGACTTTGATTTTCTAGAATGATGGAAACTGTGACCTGGCTCTGCTTCTGTAGATCTGCTTGCACATCATACATCTGAAACAGGAGAAGTGAAATTTCTTGACACTGATATTTCAGGACATTTTAGGAATATTCTATATTTCTGCTGGTTCTGTGTTATCATACTTTAATGTATGAAATGTCACAATAAGCCATATAGTAA
Organism: Spea multiplicata; assembly: GCA_009364415.1. Lineage (NCBI taxonomy): Eukaryota > Metazoa > Chordata > Amphibia > Anura > Pelobatidae > Spea > Spea multiplicata. Next base: position 24,355,951 of record VKOC01000001.1, on the reverse strand, counting down.
TGTTTATAGACTGACATTTTATTATACGCTAACTCTAAACTACGATGTTATGTACCGGTACACCTGTTAGTCCTTAATAAATATATACATGCATACAAGTATCACTCACCATCTTGATGTACGAGTTTTCAGCCAAAATTCTATAACTGGACATTGGCTAAAAGACAATAAAAACAGCAAATGTTGGTTGTGCAAACTGAATAGGGGCAATGGATTCCTATATAGGTTATGTCAATGACACAAAATGGCACCCTGGAAATTTAAAAAAGTAACAGCTCTTATTAATTGCATGAGTTTACATTTTATCCCAACTTCCACTCTATATGTGTGGGGTGTTAAACAGGAAAAATAGATATTGCCATATTAGAAATGGAGAAAATGGAGACTGTTATTTTTGTATTGGCTCAGTAAATGTATGTTTGTTATATAAGCTTTCGGGACCTCAGAGGTCTCTACTTCAGATGGAATTATGGTGCTTAACAGATAATACCTGTGGCTCCACACCAGTATTTATTCTTTCCTTTCAAAGTACACTTATAGCAATCCCCCCTCTGCTTTAAGTAGTTGATCCCCGACTTCTCTAACCGGCAGAGGCTCCTCTTCATCCAGGGTTCCATTTTGCACAGACTCTGTCTGCTCCTCCTGAGAATGGCGATGATGATGATGATGGTGCTTCTTCTTGCGAGCTTTCTTATCCTCCTTCACCTCATCTTTCTCCTTCTTATGCTTCTTCTTGTGTCGGTGGGATTTCTGCAAGAATGAGATGTATAGCAATGTGTAGCACAGGCACATATATATAGTACACATCTTAGGACTTAACTTCACAGTGTTTAACAAATTTATGTTATGAACAACACACAGTCTGGTACAGTTTGGTAGCAGCTGGTGAAGTCTATGAAACTCAGAAGTTCAGTTTTTTGTCATAAAGGTCAATGATATCTTGGTTCACACACATCTCATATATTAGTAGGATGATCGCAAAACTAATTGAACTATAAATGCTGTTCTCCAAAGGTTCTAGTAATCATGGGAATAATATTGTTGCTGTGGTTTTCTGACCTAATGCAGCGATATCATGCTTGTAAGAAATGCAGCTTATGTGTGTAAGTAACATCAAGAAAAATATGATCAAGGATAATGTGGAGAGCGTAAGTTACCTTTTCTTTTTCCTGTTCCTCTTCATTTGCTTCACCTACTTGCTTTTCATGTTGAGGTTCCTCTATCTTGGAATCGACGGCAGAAGGAGACTGTAAATGAAGACTTACAATATAACCTGACCCTAGAAAAGTACACTCAGGACCCCCCAGCATCCCACCCCAGAGCAAGACCATATCTAAGGTTACTGCAGCTTAAATATACATAGCATTACAGCAGCTGGAATATTATATTATTTACATACATCAGAGAACAAATAAAATACCCAGTGTACAGACAAGGACTGCTTAATATTTATACAACTGTGAAATTGCTACAGAGCTTTTGCCATTTTTACCATGTTTGCTAAACCACATAATTTGGCTCTCTATTCTTCTCCTCCATGCTGCCAGAAGATGTCAGCATTGACACCTGCCGGAAGGGAATGCCCAGGCAATTAGGCACTCAAAATAGTAATTGTTACACCATGGGAGAGTCCAGGTCTGTCATTCATATTAATACATCTCAAGGGTGATACCTTGATACTACAGCAAAAAGGTAACTCCATACAATGTCAACAGGCTAATCTGTAAAATTTGTAATAGTTCCTAAACCCCCCAAAAATACAGAGGGCAGGTGACTCTACCTACTAACCTGAGCCTGTGCAGGTGTCTGGGTGTTAGCAAGCCAGAAATCCATGTCCTGAAATGCAATGACAGATCTGAGGAATGGGTTGACTGCATACAGAAGGACGTTGTAGTCAGACAATGCAAAGAAACATAGAAGATGACAGCAGAAGAAAAATGTCTAATTTAATGGCTAATGTGACCCTTGGTCATGCCATATGTTCAGGATGGATCACCCTACTTATGTGACACCCTCTCAATGAAATAAGTACGGAAATCTCTGATGTTTGCATTGCAGTTTTCAATAGCCACCCATTTTGTTATTTTAAACAAGTATGTGACTGTGCTATATCCCCTTTTGCTTCTTTTTGACCCTGACCGTACATTCATATTCCACTAAGAAACCAACTTGAGCCAACAGCTTGCAGGAAGCATAACACAGCATTATACCAACACCTCAGAGAAGCGTCCAGAAACCTAGGACAAATACTTTACTGCCAGCAAACTGCACTTCACTAACCAATTGTTATGGTCCGACATTTAAAGAGACCATATAAGTTTCAGTAGCTTACATTAGATGGGTCCTCTGCTGTTTTCTCCTCTTCTATGGCCTCATCTTCCTTCACAATGACCTCATCCTCCTTGGCTTTGCTAGGGACAGATTTCTTGCGTTTGATTTTCTCTTCTTTCTCTTTGCTTTTCTGCTTTGACACACACACACGGGAGGACGCAAGGGGAAAACTTCAGTTAGGAGTGAAAAAAAAACAACACTTAACTATGCAATGGCGGGAATCAGAGACAAAGGTGCATGCCTCAAGACGCTTAACTATAGTGTTGAAGCAGTTTTTATAAGAAAAAAGTAGGATACACAAATATTACTGCTTGCTTTCACAATCTTGAGCAAGCACATTCAATGCTTTTGTTCTACATGGTGCATTATTGCATACATACCTAACACTTTATTAATCCATTATATAAAATTATATTTCTCAGCACAGTTATGTATCGCGGACTTACTTTCTTTTCTTTTTTCTTCACTTTGTCTGTTTCCGACTGCTTTTTGTCCTTCCTGTTGGATTTCTTTGTTTTTTGGTCTAACACATTGGTTTCATTTTCTGGTGACTTGAGGCTTTCTGCATTTCTGTGCCTTTGAACCGGAAGCTTCTCTGTGTCTGCTAGAGGCCTGACAGGTAGTATGACAAAATTTAGCATCCCAAAAGGTAGCAAAAGTTCAAATCGAAATTTGTCTTTTGTAGTATTGGAAGATCACAATCTCGGAGTCCTTGTTTGCACAATATTTCCATTGATTCAGCATTGTTTCCGGCTGATGGTATGTAAGCCCATTCAGCAGAATTACACTGGTACCAATGGCTACCATCAATGTTAGGTACCTCACAGAGAACACACGTATGTATATATATATATATATATATATATATATATATATATATATATATAGCAAGTGTAACTTTTTGTTCCCATATTTCTTAGGGTTCTGCCAAGCACAGTGGATCATGTCATAAGCTTCATAAAACCTCACAACGATGATTAGAAGTTAACAAACATATTAAATACCAATGTTTCAAAGTCATAAAAGTGGGTCATGCATATGATTTTTATTTAATTGAAAGATTTGCAGCCCACTCCTTTTTAGCTTATTTTTTTTTATAATAGTTACAGGAGGTGCATGACAAAAATATATCTGTAGGCATTCACTGGGAAAATAGAAAACCAGGAAAATTTTATATTATAAATGTATTTGGAGACAGGTTTTGATTTTCCAACATTTTCCAACAGTAACAGGGATAATAATGTAAAAGAAAAAGAAACATAACATTAATGCAATTCGGGTACTTACTTATCCAAATCTATATCTAGAGCTCTATAAGGGTCATTTGGGTCCTTATCATCATCATCACTGGGCAAGGCATTCTGAAACGATAGAATGATAAATATTCAGCTGCTGAACAGAAAAAATGTTGTGAAAGTTAAATTGATTTCAAGTTAAGTTGTGGTATTCAGATTTCATACTCATATACATAATGGTTTGTCTGGTAAATTGGTATCCATATTTTTTCTATGGATTTCAGGTAACAGGATACAATTTCCACAAATGACTTCCCCACTCCACTTAAGAGCATACATATTTTTTGGAATTCTCTGATAAAATGTTCCCACAATTTGCTGTAGTAAGCAACGATCTAGTGTACAGAATGTGTCTCATATCCCAAGCTAAAGTCATTCAGTCTTCATGAAGCTTAAAGAAAATCACATTAAAGCTCAATATAACTTTACATAAACTGTGTGGGGTGGCTTGGAAAAGTTTGCTCTTGCACAGTTCCCACCACATTGTAATTGGGAAAAGCAGCAGATAAACTCTGACCTCTGGCATCTCCTCAGTTAGGATGTCCACATGATGGGCAGGGGTGATATCCTCATCACTTTCTGTATGCAGAGAGCGATGTCTCCTTGTCTTCCCTCCTTTCTTTTCTTTTTCTTTCTTGCGTTTCTTATCCTTCTCTTGACGTTGCTTGCTCCGCCGCTCCTCTTCTAGTTTCACATATTGATCAGACATTGGGAGTCCTGTCCAAGAAAAGTAAGAGGCGTTACAAACATATGACCAGTCAGGTAACTGATGTCCAGCAGCCATACTTAAAAAAAATACTTGAACACCAAGGATCATCAGAATGGAGCCAGATTGAAGCGCCACCTGGCCCTAGTCAAGGTTCACAAATACACCACTAGATTGGTGTGTGCAGACAGTATGCATACCCATGTAACAAATACTGTGGTGGTAGTTTAGATGGCTTTGTAGACACTTATTAACATACCTGGGACTTTGAGGGGCACAGTCAGATCTATCTGTACCACAGGGATGTGATCAACACCAGGAGATTCTTGATAAAGCTGAGAAATGAAAGAACAATATGATCTTGAAATATCACTTTAGGTTGTTTGCTTAATTAAGCATAGGTAAGAAATCTCTACAATACACATAAAATGTTTATATACAAATCAAACTACCTTGTGTTGGGACGGAGAACTCTTGATGTAAAATGGATTATTGGCTTGTTCTTCCTTACGGACTGCTCGTCTCTACAGGGGGAAAAATTCTTGCCTTTACAAAATTCATGTGTTAAGTCGTGTTATACGTTACTATACACTTTAGAAACAAACTACATGATCATAGCTTATGTTTTCTACTTTTCAGAAAATTTTTGCGATTTTTCATGAGTCAACACAATTAAGATTACCCATTTTGTTAGAGAAAATTACAGAACATGATGATTACCTGGTAATATTTGCCCAACAACAAATCTCTTGGCATATGAGAAGTTTCCAGACTCAACAACTAAACAGATATCGGTTTCCTCATTACCATTAATCTGTGTACAATTTATAATGGATAAAAAAAATGTTCTGATATATTTCTGCTATAAGATCCAATACATATTTTAATTATGGATATGGTTTCAGAATAAAACCCTATGAAAACAACGTATAATTTGTGTGGGAACCCAAGTGTAAAACAGGGGTTAAGAAAGATTGAACAAAGACATAGAAAAATTGCTGCAGATGCTTCCTTATGTGAAGATGAAAGACCTCGACCTAAAGGTGTTTAGGGTTATTGTGGCTACAAACACCATCTATTTGGGCATTTCTACCTGAACACTGCCAAAGCATAAATGTAACCTGAAAAATTCAGATTAAATAAAAGCAATACCATTGTGGCAAACGTTGGTTAGAATGAGACAAAGAAAAGGCTTGAAACACGCAGTAAGTGTGAGTATTTAGGAACAAGTTGACAAGATGGGACAACTGGTTCTAATATGCATCAACCAGTGTATGTTAATAGGATGGGGATACTCCACGAATCCATACCCGTGCCAGCTCTTCCTCATCTACTTCTGGCCGAGTTGACCTTCCATGTGTTTGCTTTTCCTCATGGAAGATGGCCTTGGGTTTTTCGTCTTCAGATTCACTATCAGATGGTGGTTCATTGATCCACGCGTCCAGGTCTAGGCTGAGGAACAATAAAGGAAAATAAAGGAATAATAAAGTAAATATCTAACATTTAAACACGTTTTTCCTAGTCTAGTGAGTGCAACCAATATTTCAGGGTACAAAAATATCCTAGTGTTTTGTCTGTAATACAATTCTTTTTTGAAGTACAGGATGGATTAGTCTGAATATTTTTTTTTTCTAGCTGGTGTGTTTTGTATTCTGAAAACACATCATACCTGTTCTTTACATAGAAAAAAATAAATCCAATTTCTATTTAAATACTTCCATGTATCACAGGTTTGATAATCTAAACAGTTGCCCTAATCCCAAAACCAAGATGGTATTAAGTAAATCTACATACCCCTCTGGAACTGGGACCTTCTTCTGGGCTTTGGGGGCAACAGGATTTAACTCTCCTTCAAATAGAGCCATCACCTCCTCTGCAACTGGGACCTCCTTGGCCTGTAGCTTCTGGATATATTTGATAAGTTGCAATATACACGAAGCCTGTAATAATAAAAAAATAAAAATAAAACAGGTTATGTACAACAGTCTGCAGGAAAGGCATTTAAGTTGTTTCGGTATCTTATAGACAGGGGCAATTGTGCCTAAAGCTTAGGGACAACAGGTAACTTCAACCAAAATGTTCAAAGTTCTGCTCACAGTTACACAAGGAGGTGCTTACAGCATTCAACTATTTATCTAGTCTGGTTTAAACCAAGCATAGGAGGAGAATGCTGTATTTTTTTCCTTTTATCATACAAATTTTGTATAAAATGTTCAAACAACTGCACCTTAACCATAACCAAAACACAAGGAAGCAAAATATTGGTGTGCTCAGTAAGATGGTTTACAGTAAAAGTTGTGAAGACAGACTACATTACTCACACTACAAGAGATATACAAAAAAGCCTTTTTTTTAAAAAAAAAAAAAAAAAAACACCTTGTACCCCAAAACGTTGGCTTTCTTTTGGTGGATATAGCATTACCATGACTGCATAGATCAAAAGGAATGGTATACCATTCAAAAGGAACACCAATCTGTATCAATACCTATACAGGGCCCACCAAAAGAAAATCTGCATTACCCTCTCCTGAACTTCAAGGTCTGCATTCTGCACAAACTGAGGGAGACGCTCAATCATAAGCTGTGTGATCTCTTGGGCTCCTTCATGGTCTCCTTCGTGCTCTTTGCGCTGTAGGATACAGGAATACAGCTTCACCACATTCTGCACATACACTGCCTGGATGTGCCCTGGCAGAGTAGTGACCTTCGGCCTCAACATGGCCTCCAGCGTCTGTTGTGGTTCAGCCAAGTGTCTGAAGAAGGAAATTTAAGAAATATATTTAAGAAACTAGCAATTTAGCAACATGAATAGTTTATTACTATCCACTAGTGAAGCGTGTGAAATGAAAATTCTGGACCGAGACGGAAAATGACCCCCCCAAATGAAAAAAAAATTACCACACTTTTATTAAAAGTAAGCACACCAAAACTGGACCATACCCTCTCTCACTTGCAGACTTTTGCAGGGGCCCTGCTGCTTCCGACTGTGTTTCTCGCACTCTGTACGAACAACTTCTCTTGTCCCGCACAGTGGAAGAAGGAACGGAGCAGAGTCATGTGACGTACGTTCACGTGTCTCCGGTGGGTTCCTGCTTCACCTAGCAGGTACAAGGTACACACAGCTAAGCAGCAGAGCCCCTGCGGACGATTTTTTATCGGTCTTTTTCTTATTTCGGCATTTTGCCGATAATGCCCTTTCGGCCGATACATTTCACAGATAATCCCAGACAAATGTGCTATTTTAATTTTACTGGCTGATAGCTAACATACCAGTGATAAACCAAGCAAAAATATGAATGTGCTGATCTCAACTCAAAGCGTCGGAAACTAAATTAGTAAACTCTAGCGTCTTACTCGGCAAACTCTCCACAGATCCAAGCAGCAGCATAGAGGACTTCACAAATTCCATTCCGCTGGGTGTTACTGGCCAGCAGATGTGCGTTGTCCAGGAGTGTTGCCATCTGAGATACAGCAAACATGCGAATGGCCTTCACTCTGATCGCCACATCAAGCATCTGAGCTGCAATCAAATGGCCATGACGAGTGCCTTCCAAACGAGTGAGCTCAACAAGGATGCTAATATACCTATAAAATAATAGTCAGACATTTAGTCTTTTCTAACATATCAAACATCCATGGCTATGTCAACTGTTCTACATGTACTGACAAAGCACAAACAAAAGCATAAAAACAAACAACCAGGGAAAAGTACTAACCACTCAAAGTTAGTGATATACTGATAGTTGGACTGGCTACAGATATCAATGATTTTGGTCAATAGCTCATCCCTGTATGCAGTGCCTTCTGCTTTGTCAACGTGAATCATTAGCTTCTTAACTATCTCCATCAGGTTCTTTTTGGACACCTATATGCCGAAACATGGAAGAATCAAGCAATGAGCGAAAGTACAGCGTAAAAAGTATTACAAAATACAAAGATTGTGAATTGGTTTGAAATATTTTACAGTACAGACAAGCAGAATACTGTGAATAAACCAATTATAGGCAACAAATGCACAACACTAACTCTAAAACAAACACAATGGTGTTTTGAGTAGGCTTCTCTAAATTTCTCAACCAGCCAAGATGGGTCCATACTGTCTGCCATATTGGCAACATGACAAACTTTGGTCTGCAGCACAAGTATGAACTGTATAAAAATAGAACAATATCCAATAACCATTGAGCACTAAGTGTTGGTGTTGTATAAAGGTCTACAGAATCCCCATGTTTGCAGCCAGTAGACTAGAAACAGATTTTGTTTGCTTTTATTTTTTTATCTTGTAGCGATACATATGATTTAACTACTAAAGCCATTTCAATGATTACAAGACTGCCCTATTTTAAACAATACGAATCAGGGTGTAATTAACAGCATCTGTTTGGCCAGAACGGAAGAAAATCTTGCAGAACTCTGAAGCCGCCTTAATTTTCTTTGGAGCTTGACTTCTGTTGGGGTTTACTTAACACCGTAGGAATTTGTTTCAGCTCATCAGTTTCACTATGGATTATGAAGGGCTGCCACCTGCGATCTTATACTAAACTATTATTATCTTTTATTTATATAGCGCCAATAGTTTACGCAGCACTTAATATAATACATATATTCAAGGTGGAGAGAGCCCTCCTCGCAAGCTTACAATCTTGAGGGAAAAATGGGGTGACAAACATAAGGCACAGAGAAAGGGTGAGAGGTAGTGTGGTGGTTGTATCAATGACAAGGAAGTTCTAGCAGCTAAGATGTGCGGCTTCTCTGAAGAAGTGAGTTTTGAGATGTTTCTTGAATGTTGGGATGGAGGGTGGAATGCTCAAGGTTGGTTGGGAGTAGATTCCAGAGATATGGGCAGCTAGAGTGAAATTTTGTAGATGGGAAAGGGAAGAGGTGATAAGTGAGGAGGAGAGCCTTAGCCCATGGGAAGAACGTAGGGATCGAGTAGGAGAGTATTTGCTTACTAAAAGCTGGTCCTGCACATGTATGAAACCTTTTTGGAGGAGACAAGTGCCTGGTTTTGGCCATTCATAACGTATAATGAATTTGGTGAAATCAAATTAAAATTCTCCTGGAAACACCCACGTTAGTGAACAAATCCAACTGATTACTAAGTACTAAGGTGTGGTGTACTTTACAGCACAAGAAAGACTGATATATAAGCAACAATGAAATACAACCAAAAATGAATCACTGAAGTACTCCATATTTCATAATATGTAAGCACATAAAATAACGTTAGTTCATCATACCATTCCGTACAGCAGATCAAGTGCTCTAAGTCTGATTGACTCGTCCTTGTCATCCAAACACTGTAGGATTAGATCCTTGTGGGACTGAACAGATTTGGGATGAGTCTTCAGAATCTTTGACATGGCTAGTAAGCCAAGGTACTTCACTAAGGAAAGAAAACCATGGTCAAAAAAAAAAAAGAGAACAAAAATGCAGCCGACTTAGTCCCACCAAAAACAAGTGTCATACTGGGATGTGCTTCAAAATTCACTCACAGTTCTGATCAGAATCTTCAATCAGAATTCTTAACTTCTGCACACAGAGCTATAAAAGAGTGAAGCAAATAAATTAGCTTTTATCTCTCTAGTGGTATAGTTGAAATTGGGAATAAAATATTAAGAATATACCTGTATACTAGCACTGTGGTTGGGCATTCCCGATGAGAGAGATATCAAAACTTTAAAATAAAAAAAAAAGAATATTTTAAGTATATAGTACATAACACATACACAATTACATGGTGAGGCCTTGCTGCACAGAGAAGGACTAGGAAGAAATACCCAATGTCAAATACAAAAGTGACTCTGCTGGATCCAAAGTTTCTTACCTACTATGACAGTGTTCACACATTCATACAGAAGAGACATCGCAGATGTGCTGTAAAGGAGACATGAGGATTATAAAGGGAAAAGTGAAATACCGAAAGGATGTCTGGGGCGTCATTAGAAGAAACAACATTGAGAGCCGAGCTGTGGATGCCTCTCTTCCCTTTCATTACATTTGTTGTGGAAGTGAACCCAAGGTAACTAAGAATTCTGCAGCTTTGGGCAGCTCAGTGTTGGACTGTTAACACAGAGAATTAGCCTCCAAGCTTGGCAAGTTTATTGTAGATGCATCACAAAATTCAAGGGCAATAAACAGAGGTCTGAATAATATGCAGGCCAGGACTGGCCATCCAGCACACTTGGCAAACAGCCAGTGCACTGGTGCCCTACAAGCCCACTCACCATCAATACTGCACCACACACTGCACTTCTACATCCAGTAAGGGTCTGATATGAAAGAGTGGCGGGCAGTTGTGCGTATCGAGCATGGGACAACTTTTGGTTACATACACACAATGAGGAAGGAATGAAGCACCCATACATTAGCTGTAACCAGGCGAGCGTGGGTGCCCAAGCCCAACCATTAACAGTAATAGTGTAGTGCAAAATATCACTTTTATTCCAAAGGGAAATTTTGGGTTACAGTCTAGCTCCTGATTATCTGTATCACACAGAAAAATAAGAGTAAATGTACAAGGACAATTCACCTGTGTATTAGGTTCGTGAGTGGTTCAATCAGTTTCTTCCCCAGCCTCGGCTCCAAAGGAGTTAGTGCACCAAACTAACGCAAGGGAAACGGTAAGGTCAGACATCAGGGAAAAAATGTATTTTTATAAAAAGAAATATTAATAAATAAAACTTGGTGTTTTATTTATAGATGTGACAATATCTTTACCAAGAGGTTAAATTATTTTAAACAATGTCTAAAATTTCTCTCTGGAAAATGTCATGATTATGCACAGGATATTCCTGGGCTTTTATCAAGAGCTTATATATACTGAGCTTGTCTGATTTGGCCAAGGGTACAACATGAAGAATGACTGGTGACGCGTTGCAACTAAACGGTGGTTCAATGCACAAAATGATTAACAGGCAACCATTGCACCCAAGAAAAATTACCTTGGTGGCTCCACGCTAAAAAGTTTGGCTTTTGTGTGTGGCCAGCTTTAGCAAATTGGTTAAAAGCAAGCTAAATGCTAATCTAAGACATAGAAACACTCTACGTGCGGTTCTTATTTCTGTCTCACTTTTGATGTAATGTATGAATATAACACCTTGTAGTGAAACTGTTAATTAGGAACAAGACAAGTATGCCACTGTGCTTACCAGCTTTATTATTTTAATAAGAACCCAGTTGTTGGTAGAAGAAGTCATCAACTTAAAGAACAGAGGCGCTAACGACAGGTAGTTTTTAGGGTTTCGGCGTGCAAGTTCACATATTACATTAACAGCAGCAGACTGGACACCTAGAAGACAGGAGTGAAACATTTCACAGAATTAGACCTTTGTTCCAGTTAAACAGAAATGACTAAAAGGTTACGGGGTACTGGATGAGACTTGTGATGCCCACCTGGGTCAGGGTCTTCTAGCTTCTCCTTAAGGCGAGGGAAAGCGGGACGTAGGGACTCTGGGTACTTCAGAAACACTTTGTACATTATCAGAACTGATTTCTTCCTTATGTAAGGCTTAGTGTGGGACATCTGAAAGGCATAAAACAGTAGCTAGGTAGAGAGATATCCAAAATTTACCAATAACGGTCAAGGCTTGGTAGATGTAAAGATGTTATCTAGCCTCTGTAAACCCTCAATGGTTACCTATACATTCTGACAAATTTTGAAAATGCCAAACAACTATTATATGAAATTACCATAAAATGAAATCCAAACTTACTAGCTAAATGTTATGAGCCAGATAATAAGGTAGGGGAGGTGGGGGACAGCCATCCTGTAGTTGGGGGCTCCCCTACCTACCTCCCCTAGGCGCAAGGAGGCAACCACCCTTGTGATACTGAGCTAGTCACACATTTTTTAGGGTGATTTCTTAGAGTTATAGGGGTTTTAGTTTCAGAACAGTTTGAGAGCCGCTTGTTGGCTGATACACAAGGTATCACACAAGATTTAACTAAATTTGCACCCCGGCACTCACTCATATTTGTTTGAATATCCTTACACTTACCAATGTCATGATGTCATTAGCCAAATCCCTGGCCAGATCAGGAGTGACAAAGCATGACAAACCAGTAAGGGCAACTCCCGTATCATACTGATTTGGGCTGCTCAGATCCTGGAACGAAAGGATGAAATTTAGTACGGACACAAACATTTAACAGCATCATATCGTCCGCTCCACATCAAAGCCAGGCACAATCTACTACAGGTCAGTTGTGGCAATCAGAGATGTCACTTCTAAGTGGTACCTTGAGCAGCACACCGTGATCATGATCACCCAAAAGGGCAATTTGGCCCCAGACCCTTGTTTTGTAGACAAGGACCTGCCTTTGTGTAGGCCAGTATTCTCAACTTGGACAGGGAGGTTCTACGTTATTGCCATTCAACTTGGAGCACTAGTGAGAACTGAGTAGGTCAGACGGACAATGGTACATCTGATGCCTCTGAGCGGTAGAACACTGCACACTGTGGTGAGCATTAAAGGCCACATCTTTGGTGCCAGCCCAGGTCAGGTCAGAAGGAAAACTGCTATTTGCCAGTAGGAAACACCAATGAATTAGTCATTTATTTAGCCCAGACAAACTGTATGTGTTAGCTGGAGCAATCACCTTCCGAATCTGGTTTGTGGTCAGCATGATCACATCTGTCCCCTCGTGAAAGCACTGTGAGGCAGCAAGGTATCCGATCCTCTGTCAAAACAAGAATATATACAGTCAGGACAATAGAACCCTTACTATATAGTAATAAGAGGTGTCACATGGTATTAAGGTACTTACCTTAAATGTAAACTTCGATGCACTCATCACTTCGATGATATTGAAGGCAGCCCAGCTGATGTCATAGCCCAGCATTTGTAACTGTTAAAACACAAAATATTCCCCAGAGGCATACAAATTAGCAAGCATCTGATTTACACCTCCCAACGCTTCTCGTGATTATATTTCCTGCAAAAGCAATTTACACTTTTCAAAAGACAGGAACAAGGCTGAGGACAGAGACACATACAAAGGGGAGAAAAATACAGACGGAAAGGCGGCAAGTTAACCTAAAAATAATAAATATTGTAAGCTTTTTACACACACACACACTATATATTTATATATATATCGTAAATTTTAAGGGGTAGGTGATTCTACCCTATAATATACTTCCAAATAAGTTCTCTATTACACGACTCCAACAGAGAAACAGAACAGGATTTTGGAGACACTCAAACAAGAATGAGTGTCATGCTCATACATAAATAACATTTCTTCTTACCCACTTTTGGCACTGAAACTTAATTGTAGACGTTTTTTTCTCGAATTTCATCTCACTCCTATAACAATACAAGATGCAGGGCCAACAGCTCATCGTGCAGCGGAAGCTCAGTGTAGTTGATCACCAAAATGCTCCACCTAACTGCTACTTGCTCATGGTTTAGCGAATAAAGCCTACTGTGCTCTAAAAGTTAAATATTGCTTTTTTATATATAACACAATTAAAATGTTTCATTGATATTCGATACATGGCAAACGAACATGAAAGAAACAGATATCAGTAACTAAAAGCTAACCTATATAAACCTTTCCTGCCAATATTTCACAGTAACGACGACGATCCCGACGAGAAGAATAAAAAAAAATAAGAAACACTCACATATGTAAGCTTGCAGACGGCATTGGCTTTCACGGCGATGTTGTCCTGCTTAAGCTCCTGTTTGATTTCATCGATACAATGCGATATATATTTTGCCTGACAGAATAAAAAACAAAATCATTGATAAATATATACATTCTTTCACTGACCAAAGACAAAAGACCATTGTTTAAACTGACATTCCAGTAAAGATAAATTAGAGTCATCACATGTCCTGCTTCCCCGACCTTCCACCAACAAAAGTCTTATTTTATAGAATAAGATTACGAATGCACAATAAAATTTGGACCAAAAATACAAAAAAGGGGCAAATATTCTGTACATGCACACAAACACATCCCAAGACTAAGCGTCATTAAACAATGAAGGCACAAAGGCAGAAGGCAATACTTCTTGAAACACTTATATAAAGTTTTTGTTCTTCATTTTTAACCTAGGCGAATAAGTCGAAGGAATCTGATCTGCATGTGTGAGATTGGGTGACATTTGTTCTCTTGGCAACATTCAGCTGTCATGAAATATTCACACCAACTCTCATCTGTTCAGGAAGAAAACCGAGTGCCAGATCGGGACAGGGGTCTCACAGCGAAGGAACGATTTTTGTTCCTCACTGCTGGAAAAACATCGATAACGTCATCACCAATGCCAAAAACACTGGTAATGTCACCATTTGGGCTAGAAGAATGTGTCTTATGTCATCAATGACTCTAGCCATCATATGAACTACTGTATGTGATAGCTGAGCGGTCTCTTTAAATGGGGTCAGTCTGCAGAATTTGCCCCTTTTGTATTTGCCCACATCCACTCCCCATATCAATTTGCTGCCAATTATAACAAACTCTAGTTATCACCAGACAGTTAACTTAAAAATTGGCACGCCACAAAATACATTTTAATAAACATAGTTGACAAGTGATTAAAGTAGAGACTTAACTTATCTGGAGCTTGGTTTTTTTTTTCCTATTTTTAATCTAATTTTAATCCACCCCCATTGGCTCCAGTAAAGCCTTAAGGCCCCTAGTGAGCTCAGGTAGTGTGCATTATGTGACAACAAGGTGGATGTGTGTATATGTATAGTGATAGAGTGTGTCTACTGTATTCTAGTTCCAAATTCAGTAGTGTTGTGTGTTGTGTGTTTTATATATGCATAGTGCTAGTGTGTGTATGTGGATAAGAGTGTTGTCTTGGCGTAGATGGCGTTGTGTGTGTGTTATCATAATGCATTGGCATGTGTGTATGTTGGCATATGGTGTGTGTGTGTGTCACCACGTGGTGTTAGAATGTGTAAGTATGTGTTAGTGTATGGCGTTAGTGTTAGGTCCGTACAGAATGTTGTGTGGATGTCTGTGTATGGTGTTATGGCAAGTAAGCAGTGGCCCTGGGAGATGGAGAACAGATGCGCAATATACGCAGTCACGCAGCATCATGTGACGCAGGCAAGCATGAAGGATACACAGTATAGTGAGCTGCATTCCCAGAAAACTCATATTGCTTCATTTATGTTATACTAATAACATACTAATGCACTTATCAATTGTATCTGATGATCAATGAACCTCCACTTATTTCATGCAATATTTTTAAATTCTTAACTTGATTTACCAATAATTTAATGTATTAGTTTATCAGCTTATTAAATAGATTGTTTAAACCAATATATATTTGTGAAATGTTTAATGTATTGATCACTACATGAGACCTATACATTTAAAAAATTAAAATTATATATATATATAAAAACCTAAAAGAAATTTTAAGGTGGTTAGCGTGAAAGGAGAGGGAGATATGATCGAAACTTACATTCACCTGCCTTAAATATAACAATATGAAAAATGTGGCTTTAATAGTCTTTTAGGTTCTTCCAAATGGTGCTCTTTCACCACAAATCCCCATAATTAGGAATCAAATGATAGGGTCTTTCCTTTTAATGAGAGGCCAAAAATCTCTGGAAAACTTTACATTGTTCAAACTCGAGACCACAGGCACGGATGAGTGACCACTGAAGAAACCTAATAATTTTCTTAAACAGTGGACAGCTCAGAAGCAGAGAAAAATATACAGGCAGCAACCGGTGCTAGAGTCGCAGCCAGCAAAGCGATTATTTATTACTATTATCAACGATCCAAGGACAAAACAAAATAAGAAAAAAAAAATTAAAATCACAGAAAGCAGTAAATGGCATCTCACAAGAACGGTTGCCATCAACATATGCGAAGCAGGATACCCGTTTGAAAAAGTCAACGGATCACACAGCTTTCTACAACAACGTGGCTATCGCCCACAATTTCATTAGTGAAACCGACGGCCTTAAGGAACTGAACGTTAAACGCCCACGGCAGCGACATTGTAACCCAGGGGTTAACCGGGCTATGTATGCTGAACGTCTCTGTTCTGACCATTAAAATAATTCAATTAGTGTAATTAAAATCATCTCAAATCCAGCCAAAACATAATTCGATCCCTGAGTTCTCATTAGCGCAGCAATACTTCTTTTGCGTTTGTAAGAAATAAAAAATGACAGCAAGCCTATAGTTTATTTGCGACTGTTATTTTTCTACCCCATATAATCACAGTAGTGCTAGACAACCATATTTGAAAATAAATAAATACATTTATAAATTTATTAGACTATACAGAGCTATATAGATTGGCGACACCGAGAATTGGAATCATTTAGTTTAAAGATGCACAGGAACTAGAAGAAAAGATGAAATTGGAATACAAGAAAAAAAAAAAGTTTAATTACGGGTGTTCGACAAATACGCATCGCTGACTGGAAAAAGTCCTATTTTGATCTCGCTCCTATTGTATGAACACCCTTTGAACTTATTATATGAAACACACACACACAACTATACTTATCACTTGGTGTATTATACTGTTGTGTTTGTAAAGCTGACTATACCCATTAGCATAATAAACATAAAATTCATTCATTTCATATGACTCTGTAAGTACTTTCTTACGGTCATAGTGGACCCTGTCACTCAGAATAACACACTGTCCATGGGGATAAACATTATTCTAAAATGCTTATTAGAGTTCCTGGTGGTTTTATTTCTATCTTAAGGATAGAAATCGTTTAATAAAAAAATAGATAAAAGCAGGAATGTACAGACTAGCACCTAATTTCCATGAAAATATAACTTCATCGTCTAAAGGGGTGATATAGGCCTTGTTTCCCCTTCAGACATTGTACCCAACGGAAAACTAAAATGTGTGTGTTCTGACGGCTGCCACCTGAATCTGTGGCAAGCCGTCAGCTGTGGAAGGCTAGACAAACCAAAAGGTACGTCTTTGGCTGCATATGGCTCTTTATCACAAACCAAGATTCATTGTAAGCTGTAGGTCTGAGAGAAAAAAAATAATTAAAAATTATTATAAGAACATATGGTTTTGGGAATTAGTCACGTACACACAGACACACACACACACACACACACTAACACCTAATTTTAGAAATATACGGTAATACATGTTAAGAACTATTTTTTTTTATTTTTATTAAACATCAGAAAAAAGGGCCAGACATTACATTTGTGGACCACTTGACTGGTATTGTCAGCACACAAGAGTTGATTGGGAAGGTGGGCTTTTCTGTGAAGAAGTAGACCAAGAAATTGTCGATGAGCTTCCAGGACATGCTAAGCAGCGTACTCTTGGAGCAGAGAACCTGTCTAAATCTGTCAGAAAGCGGACAATACCACAAAAACCTGAAATTGTAGAAATGCTGTTCAAACAATACATACATTCTTCAACTGTGTTGGTTTAGCCACGTCAGCCATCACTCTATAACAGAGACAATTTCCGCTGTCACTATAGGTAAGACTATTGCACGGCTGGGCCATTTAAATGGCGCACAATTACAAAAAAATCCGTCTAATGACCACTGCTACTAGAAACCGGACACCGTTAAAGAGGTGTATCCAACTGTAGGCCGCAGACAAATGATACAAAATATTGTGTGTATTTTTATGAAAGGTGCCATTTGCTAACAAAATATATATTAAACTCAAAAAAAAACCAAAAACAACAAAAACCTAATCTCAGAAAATCACAGTAAATGTGATTTGTAGTAAGTAGTTTACGACCAGTTTTAATAATCACAGCTCTCAAAAGTGGATTTTTTTTTTTAAGGTCTAAATATCAAAATTTACGATAATCTCTCATTCTTTTACTACTAGTAAATTTTAAAAGAAGAGAGAAAGAAAGGAAACGTCTTAGGAATGAAACCTTTGTCCTCGTGTTTGTTACTCTCTGTTCCATGGGGGTTTTGGAAAGCCTGATCCTGGCTCTGATAGAAATAGAATACAAGTAAGGAAAAAGGGGAGGCAGGATCAGGACCGGGATACATTTAATTGTACATGAAACTGAGTATTTTAAATGATATGTCTCCAGCAATTACATTAACAGCGACATAATATCCACAGGCCATTATTTTTTTTTTTTGCTGGTTAAGAAATGGATGACGCTATAAGACCTACTTTAGGTTTCAAAGAGAATTACAGGCTAACAAATAAAAAAATGCAAGATTTTGGATTATTGCATGATGACGGCAGGTGTAATGAAGAGCACAGAACGGATTATGCTAGAAGAAAGGTAGAAAGAAAGATTATTCGGCATATGATTCGCACTATATCAGGAATGTGAACTATATGACACATGGGTTATCCGGATACTGAATGTAATAATACGTCCAGCACTAGCAAAGAAGATGTAATGAAAGCGGAGGGTAAACATTGATATTGTAGCAACTGGGGATATGCCAATGGAATTCCGGGTGTCCAACTTCGGACAGATAAAATATACACTCAGCAGAATATACCATATGGAGTGAATAGCCAGGTACTGCCTATATACTGACTGCCGACTTATGTAACCATCTACAGGCACTAATTGCTTGCCATATGTAGCCTTCTCTGCAAATTAGTAGCATCAAGTAATATGAACTGGGTGTTAATGGCCCCATATTAATGTGCATTATCAGAATAGTGTGTGTGTGTGTGTGTGTGTGTGTGTGTGGTGTGTGTGTGTGTGTGTGGTGTGTGTGTGTGTGTGTGTGTGTGTGTGTGTGTGTGTGTGTGTGTGTGTGTGTGTGTGTGTGTGTGTGTGTGTTGTGTGTGTGTGTGTGTGTGTGTGTGTTCTGCCTGCAAATCTTCATTCAATTCTCTCAATAGGGTGTCTTGCATTAAGACCAGAAACACACAAGCCCCTATAGCCTATCCTACACAGAGACAGCAGTCACATCTTACACGCCACCCTTCTGTATGTAACACTTTCAGGACTGATCGCAGTATTAATACCCCCCAGAAACAATTCGTTCTGCACATAAAACATCCCCACACTCTACCAGCCTTTCCATCTAATCTGATGCCTTCTCGCCTCCACCTTACTTCCCCTACCGACAGATGCGGTGTGCAGACCGCCGCTCCGTCCTCTCCCAGCACTACCCGGTACCTGCACACCCTCATACCCCACCTGTCAGATCTATCAACCCAAACCGCCCTCAGATCTGCCCATTTTCCCCCAAAGCCCATCATTCCCTACCCCCTCTCCCTCCACTCACTTCATCCTCCTTGTGATTTCTGATCCCCCGCACCAAGTCCTGCAGGTTCTTATCGAACATGCGATCAATGCTACCCTTCACTATGCGGAGAGCCATGTCCGATTAACGGGCCGAACCCCGCCGGATGCTGCTGTCACCGGACACGGACGCACAAAATGGCCGCCACTCAGCTGACTGTGCGCCACGCCCCCCAAAACCACGTGACTGTCAGCGACTGGGCGGAGTTTGTGGAACGGGCGGCGTGTCTAACATTCGCCGACTTCTCAGAGCCTGGGCAATGTCGTGACGTCAAGAGGGCAGATTGAACAACGGGTGCTGGATGATGGAGAACAGTCGAAGCAGGTTGGGTGCGAAAATGGGCCACGTTAATCAATCCGGAGCTGTTACGTTTTGAATTGAATATAAAGATTGTAGTAAGGGTGGTGTCATTGTTTATGTTTTCTGAGAAGGCCCGTCAAAAACGTATATGGCTAAAAATAATTCTGGAGTTCACAAACAATGACGTAAGTGGGGGGGCTCCTAATTTGGCGCCTTGGTATTACACAATGAGTAGTCTGGTTCTGGTAAGGTACCTGCCGTTTTTCGAGTATTAACCTAATTAAAGGGACACCGCAGCCATTATATGCAGTATGACAGCTGAGTGGTCCATTTGAATTTCCTCATGAAATACATGGAAGGGCTTTGGCTTGCAGGAGATGCTTTTGGTCCTGCAGAGCTTCTGGCGCGTGGGATAAATAACTGCCAGTCAGTACCACCAGTCCCAACCAATATGCAGAAAGTGCTCCCATTGCTTGTAATGGCAACACTTCACACCACCGAAGATTTCAGTCAGTGGCATGACAATTCGGACTGTGTGGTGGTGTTCCTCTGCAGCTTCTGATAAAGGTTTAATCTTTTTTTTAGGGGTAAAGGTGCAACGTGCATAACCCCCTAAGAACCAGGCTGTTTTTTTTTTTACCTTTTGT
>VKOC01000001.1:24289362-24325374 GCA_009364415.1 Spea multiplicata | reverse complement strand
CATAGCTTTTATTTAAAAAAATAGTTTACATGAATTAACATTTACTAGTAAAAAATTTTTCCTTTAGGGTCGTCTTATATTCAGGCTTTTTCTTTTTTCCTAAGTTAATATTATTGTTAGCAGTGTTTCCAGTTATATATTATTGTACTTGTTTGCACTTGCACATAAATAATCTTTAATTAAAACTAGTTGTTTGTTACAAGATGTTTTCCCTTTCTTTTTTGTCGAGGGGGGCACCAGAGAAGTAGTTCGCACATATACAAACACATACATACACACATGGGTGTGTATATATATTATATAATATATCTATATATATATATATATATATATATATATATACAATGTAAAAAAATCTGAGTATTGTAGAGTATGCGGTGATACCTTTTTTATTGGACTAACATAATAACAAGCTTTCGAGAGTTATCAAGAGTATTGCTTCAGACCTGATGAAGAGAGGATAACTCTTGAAAGCTTATGTCTTTTAAATATTATGTTAGTCCAATAAAAAAGGTATCACTGTATACTCTGCAATACTCTATACTCTGCAATACGGCTAAACACATTGGAGTACTTCGGCGTAGTGGTGGGCTTAGCATAATATGGCCATATGATGTGACTAAAACTCCAATTTTGTCATCTTAGAAAGGTATTTTTAAGTAGCTTTAACAAGGACTACAGTTATGAGAGTTTATAACATATTTGATGTGAGTGTGCTGATTTAGAGATCATATATATATATATATATATATGCCTTGGTGTCACCCTTGACTCTGCTCTCTACTTCATCCCTCACATCCAGTCCCTCACCAAATCCTGCCGCCTCCACCTGAAGAACATCTCCTGAATCCGCCCTTTACTCACACAAGAAACCACCAAGTTACTAATCCACTCCCTTGTGATATCCCGCCTGGATTATTGCAACTCCCTACTAACCGGTCTCCCCCTCTCCTGCCTTTCACCGCTTCAATCCATCATCAACACTGCAGCTAGATTAACTTTTCACTGCCGTCATTCCTCATCTGCTGCTCCACTATGCCAATCACTTCATTGGCTCCCCATACCTTTTAGAATCAAATTTAAACTTCTGACCCTGGCCTATAGAGCTCTCAACAGCTCTGCAGCTCTGCACCCCCTTACATCTCTATCCTCCTATCTCATGACCTGCAGCTATGTTATCTCTTCCCACTCCCGTATTCAGGATTTCACCTGCGCCGCACTCCTTCTGTGGAATTCCCTTCCCCGTTCCATCAGACTTTCTGCTTCTTACGCAACTTTCAAAACCTCTCTGAAGACCCACCTGTTCAGGGAAGCGTACAACATTCCTACCCATTACTCCCAACCATCATCATAATCAAGCCATCTGAACAATCAACAGCTTCAACACATCATCGGAACCAGATCAACTCATCCCCATCCAAGCAGTCCTCTCCTATTGTCTCACTTCCCCCTCAGCCGACTAGATTGTAAGCTCGCAAGAGCAGGGGCCTCTTCTCCTTTGCACCAGTTTGTTATTGTACGTGTTTCTAAATTGTTCTACTGACTGTAACAGCGCTGCAGAATCTGTCTGCGCTTTATAAATAAATGTAATGTGCAACAATCATCCTCCTTTACATACACTGTGTGCCGAAAAGTGATGTTATTTCTGGGTGTGCAGTTTCAGTGAGGGGGGATGATAGGATTGCTGCTCTGTGGGATAGATGTGGGTCCATCAGTACACCGGGGCCCTGGACAGGCTCTGCATGCTCCGCTGTTAATCTGCCTCTGTACATGTCTTCAGATTCAATTATATATTGTTTATCAGCAGCGTAGAAATATTTATTACCAGCAGTTGTATATCATTTTCCATTATTGTCTTCAAACAATTAATCATCATTATTGATCACAGGAGTTTTATTAAGTGTGGATAAAATCTCATTATATGTCCCAGTGTGATTATTACCTTTATATACTAATCATCCATTTCCAAAGGTTTTCCATAACTGTTAAGTATTGTTGTGTATAGCCATTGTTTGGTTGATCAATATAAAGATTCTTGGTGCCATTATAAAAGTGTAATTAATCACAATTTATGCTCAGACAATTCCACACATTTGTTCCATTAAATCTGAAAGTGAAGAGGCTGTGCAAAACATCCAGTAAGAGAATTGAAGTAACCCCATTGCCGTACAGATTCATATCTGATCTGCAAATTTTTCAGTCAACTGAACTTGAAAAATGTCTACTGGACCACAAATTCAGATCAAAAGTGGTATTATTATTAACAAGCCAGGGGAGATTTTCTAAAACAAATGTACCAGGTTACTTCATGCATAATAAAGACTAAGGAGCAAACAACTCTTTCTCTTTCCACGTGTATCTTTTGACAAGTAGGGTTCCTTAGGAGAACAGTGTTAATTTGCACAGTGATGTGCCAGATTGATCCTAGATCCTTTTCGTGCCAACCTAGTAAGGGTTGCAGTGGAGAGCATTACTGTGTCTTCCTGCAAAGGTAGCACTTTATGCAGAAGATGTGATATTGTATTCCTTAGTGTTTTGTATTGGCAGGGATATCCCTTGGGCAATGCACAAAAGATTAGGCTGCCTGTAGGTCAGCATCACTGACCTTTGCTGATAGAAACGATGTGACAGCTTGATTAATAAGTAATGTATTTAAATGCCCAAACTTCCCGTTTTGCATTCGTTGCTTGCATTGTCTTCGCAAGGGGCATCTATCTCAGTAATGGATGGGGTCTCTGATAACCCATGCCACTGATCACCCACAATGTGGTAGCTGTGTAATCGGGAGATTACTGAGAAATATATAACATTAAAAACATAATTTAAAAATGCAATGCAAACTAAATATTTAAATTCATAATATATTTCAACTACTGTGATGTCATCATGATATCATCAGGAATACCCTCTTATGGTTATGAGAGATCATTGGGGTCTGCAAAGTGACCTAAGGGGAGCTTTAGTCATGTTACACTAATTTTAGAATGTAAAGTAGTAGCAGCAGTAAAAAATAATAAAAAAAAAAAATAGTGTCATATGTAAAGGAGTATTTTGGTATTTTAAGCTCCTCTGAAACACAGAAAAATACGTACGACTGGGATGAGAATTTGTTACCCGGTGTTACCTATATGTCAGTACGCTCAGGGACCACAGCCAGTTATCAAGATTAGTTAGTTTATTAGTTTGAGTAGTTGTTTCATATATTTTATTACAGTTTGTTTGTGTTAAAGTATATTGTGTCTTTATTTTTACATGATTTAATGATCATATTGACATTGTACCCATCAAGAGGGTGCTGTCGCTCTGTGTATGCTGATGTAAGCAGTTATCTGTTTTGTTTTTGGCTAAACAAAAGTCTACGCTATTTTATGAAACTTGCCTGTAAGTGTCTGGGCACAAGTTCCTATGGTAAGCAAAAAAGTTAAATTGTGCTACATATAAATTCAGTTTACATATTATTTATGATTGGATTCAATTAAGTAATGCAAAGACATAATGATCACGATCACATAAGAAATGTATAATTGATCATTGTCATGGCAGATTATAGACATTATAGACTTAAAAACATTTGTATGTATAAAAGTAGCGGAAGGCTCACAGACAGAATTTTCTGTGTTAAAAGTAGGGGATGGCTAAAAGGTAGAAGTTGCTGTATTCCTGATTACAAACCAAAACAATTATATTAGACTGCATACATTTGATTTTAACTTGGAAATTGTATATGTCTTGTGATGTCATTATATTCATGATGACATTAACTCCATTACAAAATATATTTTGTATATTTTTTATAGTCAAGTAAACTATGGGTTTCAGCAGCTTTGTGTAGCAAAGTGTTTTATTACCAAACTATTGCAATACAACATCAATTAAATAAAGTACCAGTGGCTAGAAATGCTTGCTATCATTATAGAGCACAGCATGATCATTATAAATGTAGAGATTCAGCGTCACATTAAGCTGTTTTCATTATCAACATATACTGTATGCATTTGTTACAATTATGTAGCACAGTGTGCTACATACTTAAAACTAAAAGCTTGCGCTAGATGACATTATTATCATTATATTGATAAGTCAGCAGTTTTCTGTGTTAGGATATGACGAAAAAAGTTTCAAGAATACTGTCAGCCATAGAATAACCTGCAGGCCTTTCCACATTTGAATCCCCACAGCCTATTGCAGGGGCGAGTCACTCTGCAGTTCTCTGCCCAAACTGAAGGTCACCCAATGTCACCCAGTCTGGCGTGAAGAAAAAGCGGCAGCAGAATCGCTAACTGCTTTCATAATGAGGCACTCCGTTATCTGCAGGAGCTCAGCCTCCTGTTCCCTCTTACTCGGTACAGCTGGGTGTTTTCATCCATTTCGAATTAGCTCTCCACTTTAGGAGACATAATGCATACACAATATTAAAGATAATGTGGAGTGTATAGTTGATGTTACTACACAATGAAATTAAAGAATGAATGGTTTCCTTGATCATGAATTGTAATTCTATTTTATTAAAACTATTTTTAATATTTAAAAGGAGCACAAGAAAGTTGTCTGCACTGACCTTGAGCCTGGTGAGCAGCAGCATGACAGGTGAGTTGAAGATGGCATGGAAGAACTGATGAAGACGCGCCCTGTTGTGGCTTTTATTGGGGTAAAGTTGCCCTATAATAAAGACTGTAAAGGTATAAAGTGAAGCCTGGTGGCTTTTAGGCAAGTGGTGGTTTATTGTTTGTTGGTAAATTCAATAAAAGACCATGGCCTGTGTCAAGTGTTTTATTTAATAAGTTCGGTTTTTGTCCCTTACAACCTCATGCTGTATTGGTGGGGAGGTTAGTGGGCTATAGTCAGATGAGTAACTGAAGCTTTCAGGAGCTCAGAGATAACATTATTTGTGTTACTTTTTAAAAGGGGACCTCTAGAGTCTGGAAGGCTAATGAGGATGTAGAAACAATAGCCACATGCAGTTTCCTAACTCTGGGCTTACCTACTGCAGTTTGGAGTCAAACTCATGGGAGTGTCAGCTGTCGAGTTGTGTTGTTCATAGACTATTGGAACTTGAAAGCTAAATGTGATGTTGTTTCATCTAGACAAAACATTAACTGCACTCTATAGTATGTTATTTAAATAAACTTAATATCTCTTCAGCAGTTCTGTCATTTTTTACACACCTTTTCCACTTTTTATTACTATCAGTGCCTATTTTTGTGTCACTTGCCAAGTATACCCAGCAAAAATTATGATCAAGACAAAATTTTGTGAATAGTTCTGTCACTTGGCCTTGTTTCCACTTCCATAAAGACCACTTCTGACCAGACTCCTCCAGTCAGTAGATCAGTGTGCCAAGGTCCCACTGCTTTCTGCCAATGCTCAGCTGATGCCACTGCTGGACATCGGTTTTTTTTTTGGCTGACCCTACATATTGCCTGTTTCTTTGGGCTGATTCAAAATAGCTTGGACAGAACATCTGGAAACCACCTGCCTTGAAATTTCTGCCTGGGAGAGACTTTGTTGACTCAGTATACCTACCTTGTGTCTTGCTGTCCCCACTCTTGCCACGGCAAATAACTTTTGACTTTAAACTGCACATTGTTTGGCTGTTCCTAACCCAGTTTTATCCAGATGTTCTTGTTTCAGTTAATGAATGTGTTTCAGTCTACATATTAAATTGGCGATCATTAGCACCTGTTTGATATAATTACGTAATCATACATCTTACTATACCTCACTTTGTGTAAATGTAGCTAGACAAATTAATGCTGTTTTGAAGGCAAAGGGTGGTCATGCCAAATATTGATTTGATTTAGAATTTTCATCTGTTCACTCACTCAAGGATAAATAAACTTGCACACGTTTTTAACACAATGGTTAGTGGCCTGGAATGTAAAAACGTTGTTTCTAAATACATCTGTTCTCCTAATTATATCAAAGCCTGTGTACATCGCTTCATTGTGGCTAAGCTCGTTGCAGAGGGGGTAATTAGCAGATGCTGAAGTCATCAAAGAATACTTTGGGAAATAGATTTTTAATTTGTAATATAGCACCAACTTACACAGTGGTCCCCAGAAAGTATTCAGCATCGCTACAATATTTAAATGAATTACTAAAAATAAAAAATATTGTTGTTTTATTGTGAATAAAAATGGAGAAAAGAATTGGCAAAATAGAAACAGAATTAACTTGTGCCAAAAAAAACAGGAGGGGGATCATCATTCCAAATGGATAATGAGCAAAAAGCCCAAAATGCAGTTCAGAATATAAGTTGGAAAAAAAAAAAAAAGAATATAAGTTGAAGATGGACATGTTTACTAAATGCACATGGAAAAGTGTTGCATATTATTGTGTAGAAGGGAACAGCTCATAAAAAAATAATTTTATGGAATACAGCAGTACAGAAGTAGCGGTCAGTTTTGGTAACAGTTTAGACTCGTATACATCCCGCATTATACCTGTATCACGTTAACTAGTTGTGTTGATGTTGATGTTGAAGTGTCCGTGGTGCTGAAATGTAATGTGAAGTTAATGCCTGACTATATCCCACTTGTCTCACTATGTATTTCATAAGAACAATAGAAGCGGGGATGTAGACGCAAATAGTAAGTGAATTTAAACATGCATGTGGGTAAGAATAATTAAGGTTTGAATCTTAAAAGCAGGCAGACTCGATGGGCCAAATGGTTCTTATCTGTTTCAATGTTTCTAGGTGAAATAAGGGATCAACAAGCCTTTTGTCAGCGTAAAGGAGAGGGGGACAATGTGAAGCTAAACGATGAAATAAAACAAGACAATTGGGAAAATTGGATAAGGGGAGAGTAAAGAGAATGCAAGTGGAAGCTCGAAATGGCTTGAAATGGCAAACAATAGGGAAGAATATAGAGGGATAATGGGTATGATGAGAGGGAGGGCTAAAGAGGAAGTCAGTGACTGAGATGCATGCTGCAGCTCAACATTGTGAGAGCAGCAAGGGAAGAGAGCAGTGTGACTGGGAGGAGGGACAAGGAACAGACAGACCGGGACATAGAGCCAAAAAAGACATCCAGGGAAACGAGGACTGCATCTGAGCAGGATGATAAGGAGGGAGAGGAACGGGCGGGAGAAGAAGCAACCACAGTGAGTGCAGTTACAGCAAGTGTATGTGTGAAGGAGTGGGTGCTCCACAAGCAAAGAGAGCTAAATGGTTGGATGGAAACACAGTGACGGAGCTATGTGCATGTGAGTTTTCTACAGGAATGGCAGGGAAGGCTGCAGTATTGAACTGTGGAGCATTGAGCATGTGCTGGGAGAGTATGAGGTAAGGGGTTAGCACTGCAACAGCAGGAAGTCCCAAGGTACAGTGGTATGTATACAGGACATATACATCATATATCTCTTTGAGAATTGAGGGTTAACTGCCTGCAAACAGATCTTTATCCACTCTTAAGCTTCCCTGTTGCCTTATACTAGTGCTCCACTACAACAGGCACAATAGAATACTAGAGAACTGTTACACCAAATACATCTTGATGTTCAAAAATCCTCATAACTAAGTCATTGCTTGTTGATTTTGTTATCTGTTTGGGTGGTGTATACGTGATATAAATATTTGGATGCCTTTTGAAGCATAATGTGTTTAGAATTGTTGCATTGTTGGTGTTAATGGCCAAGTATCTGCGGTTTTAGTTTGTTGTGTTGTTTTCACATAAGAGCATTTACACAAAAATTTGGACACAAATGGTGACCAGTTTGTCTTCATCCATCCAGCCTATCACTTTTGTAAAAAAAATATACATTTTATTTGCAAGTGACGCAAAACATTAATGTATTCTGACAATTATTTGTCACGCTGAAAGACGTCTATTTATCTTAATATTTAAATCACACTGTCAAAATAAGAAGAGATAAGACAGCAAGTCACAACATAAACATTACATTTTGTTCTGGGCATCACTAGTTTCTCATTCAAAAAAAATCACAGTGCAAGCAGAAATATGGTATTACGCAAAGACATTGCTATTACTGCATGCCAGTGCATACAAAGCAATTCTGACCTTAAAGTGGCTCATGATTCCATTGATTTACCCAATAGCCTAATAAATCCATACACACAATTTTATATTATTGTAATAATGGCAAAAGGATAAAATAAAACAAGGGGAGAGTAAAGCGAATGCAAGTGCAAGCTCAAAATGGCTTGAAATGGAAAATAATAATAATAATTATGTAATAATGGCACCATGCACACAGATACAGTATTTACCACAACCCACTATATGTCACTTCCAGTATGTTACAGCTATTGAGTGATACTCTACTGATAACAGTATTCTGTTCACATTCTGTCTGGTAATAACAGTATATCACACAGTCTGCAAAGAAAAAACACTGACAGCCCACCAATAACAGTATTTCACTGACAATAAGCCTTACACTGTAACACTTACAGTTTCAGCAGCCTATACAACTGATCTGGTTTATCACAGTTCCCCAATAACAACACATAATACTCATACTGCACACATATGAAAGCACAACCTATAATAGGAGAAATGTTTTCAGCCCCATGTTGTAATATAACCAGCATATTACACACAAACACTGCCTATAGAAAATATACCTTAAGATGACAGAATGCAAGATTTGTGGCTAGAAGAACCCAGTTACCCACATGTCAGTTAACATGATTACATAGGAGTGGAGAAACAAAGTAGAACATATTCAAGCACAGGCGATACAAGCAAGCATAGATCTGCAGAGGAGGATCTAGCTGGGCTAGCAGTGGTTTTGAAGCTGCACTCTAAGACACCATCATTAAAATCAACTGCTAGCCCTCCTTTTCAGATCAACATGTTTAAGTTAGTGTAAGTCTGATGTTGTAGCCTTACACTTATTAGCCTTGGAGAGATAGTCATAAGGTTAAACAGCTTGGATAATATTACATACTACCCAAAGCATGGTAACCTAAGATGGACTGAATGCAAG
Organism: Spea multiplicata; assembly: GCA_009364415.1. Taxonomy (NCBI): domain Eukaryota; kingdom Metazoa; phylum Chordata; class Amphibia; order Anura; family Pelobatidae; genus Spea; species Spea multiplicata. The sequence goes on along the minus strand of VKOC01000001.1, from coordinate 24,316,422 downwards.
AATCTCCCATAGAACGTACACATGATTATGAGTGGCAAGACATGGTTGAAGGTCTAATGTCCAAGACAATATTTAGGTGCACCTGTCATGAAAACATGAGAAGGCTGCATATTTAAGAGCGCATCAACTAATATGTTCATAAAATTAGCAGATGTATAGATGAAATCTCAATGGAACTAAAAGTTTTGATCTTATGTGTGAATGCCATCTCTACACATAGATAAGCTATAGCTACACTATAGTGGGGTGGGTATGCAGCCTAGCACTTTCACAAAGTACTCTTTGATCCCAGACAACCAGTGTGTGTGGCTGTCCACAATCCATTCAGACAGCATGTATTGTAGAGTATAGTGTGGATGCATAAAGATGCACGCACAGCCCATCGACTACCATAGGAATTACTCTCTATCTAGTAGCTACTAACTGTAGAAAGTGTGAAAAGAGATATTCCTGGCTCTTGATTAATTGATCTGGGTGTGCACCGACTATGCCATCTTTTCTGATTTTGGAACACTCGGATACTACCTAACTCTTTTGTTTAACCCAGTCCTTGCTATACCACTGCCCACGTTGTACAGTACATCTTATGCAAAAAAAATAGAGGCTTGTATGTTCATTTAGGAAAATACATGTTAAAAGCACAGTTTTTTTATTATGTTGTATTTATTATGTTGTATTTATAGTATTTATAGCGCAGTTTACCACAGGCATTCCAGCATACGTTTTTTACTCACAATGTGTTCTTTAATAATTATAGAATCTTTAAAATGCATTATTGGTTGCTGTCTAAAAACCCTGAATCGCCCCAGATAGGCTTTATGTGAACATGACCAAAATTCTAAATGCGCCACAATCCGCTAAACCAGCTGCATATTTTTTTCATAATGAAACCCAACACTTTAAGAATAGGTTTTTACAAATGGTGCAATGTCTCAAATTTGAATGAGTGCATGAATATTACTTAAAGTAAAATACATGCCAGCTTTAAATACTGCTATGTCTGAGTGAAATACAAAAACAACCCACAAAATGGTTTGTCATGCTGCTTCTAATTTAAGATAAACAATATACATAAAATCTATACAATGGGAAGTATAATAAGTATCTTGATAAACAACAACCATGTCTGTAATTGTGCAATTTACCAGCAGGGGAAAAAATGCCATACGACTTTATACCTTGGAAATCTAAAAGTCGGCATACAAGTCATCTTGTCTTAGAAGTTTAGGTACAATAATGTAACCCAAAAATTCATATTGACGGAAATCCATAGAAGCACAATACACTTTATGGCGAGTTCAATATTATTAATATACATGTAATATCATACTATTATATAAGACCTGATGACTTTACGGTAAGCTGCTTGACTTAATGCAGTGCGGAAAAAGGTGGCAAACAAAAGACATGTAGCCTGCAGATGTACAAAAGCCATCAGCTATATCATTGATTAATTATTATCAGCGGCAAGCCCTACTGCCAAGTCATGCCCCTAAAATAAATCATTTGAGTCCATAAAAAACAAATAAATAAATGAATACCCAATTTAACTAGAATGAAATTTACATTTATTCTTAGGAAGGATGGCCTTAGAATTTAACAAACATCTCAAATAATGTGATTCGTCACTATATATATATATATTACTATATATATATGGACTCATAGTATATATATATATATATGTTAATATACATGTAATGACAAAGCCCGTACATGTACAGGCTCAAAATGCATTGTTTTCAATGGGTTTAGCGACCGCTCATTGTCCTTAAGGGGTTAATGCATGAAATGAAAGGAAAAAAGCCTAACTATTGGCATAGAACACATTTTTTTGTAACACTGTAAACATTAGCTAAAGAGAAATAGAACCCTAACCATGTTTGGGATGCTTGTAAGGGAAGATTTTGTCTTGCTTTTCATTTACAGAACATAGCAAATAGCAATATGCATTTTTGGTTCTTTTGTTTTACTTTCACAAGCATATCAGTATTTGTGATAGGTTGCCTAAAAATGTCTAATGGCAAAATCATGTATCCCTATGCTGTGAAGTCCTAAAAAAAATGAGGCGATCTGGGATTACAAAAAATAATAGGAAATGCTAGGGTCCGTATTAAAGAAGGCAGTACTTGTACAAAGTGTTATTTTTGCTACATTGGCGTTTTCCTTAGAACTGTTTCAGCTTTGCCTTATTTTTCCTTACAGCTCAGTGTTATAGATGCATTAAAAAATATATAATTTTATTTATTTATAATTTATAATTGATGGAAGACATTCTCTCATCTTATTTGATTGGCGGGCTACCTCTAAACCACATAAAAGACAGATAAAAATAGAATATGTTTTACAGGCCTCAGTGACAACATGCATGTAAGACTCCATTCACTGTGGAGGGGAACACTGCTTGTGACCCAGGGGGTAAGTAATTATCACAATGGAATCATTTTACTGCTCATGAATAATAGTATGTACATCAGATAGAAACATCCAATTGTGCTTGCTGTTTATACCTAATTATGACTGCCTGAGGCAATCAGGAATGAAAAGTAGACGGTTTGCGTACGTACTGTCGTTAATGATGCAAGGACTGTCACATTTGTGCAGTCCAAACAACAGAATTGGTGAAGATCCAAAAGATGGGCAAAAATACAAAAAAAGAACGCTTATAACCGATGTAATGCCAGGGCACCAGCTCCCGGCCTCTCGCTTTCTGTACTTTTGAAAGCTCAGGGGGTTCAATCGTAGATCAGATGACAGAGACACCTGCATTAATAGATGGAATATAGAAAATAAAACAAACATGCCGTGCTATTGCTGACAACAGAACAAATACCGGTACATTTTAATTTCCTAGAGACTCCACTGGGCATTGACCCACCTCGCATTTGGCCAGAGTCCCCAATGGTCATTCAAGGGTTGTAAGGGATTCTTTGATGGAATGGTACTGTGAAAGTGGCTGTTGAGAGGAGAGAATAAAGAACCTGAAGCATAGGGTGCTTAGGGAGCGAATGGGGACTATCACCTGATCTTGAATTTTCAGGGGACTGCATATCACATTCACATAGTTTGGCAAGGGCATGAGACTTTTATCCTAATCCCTTGTACCATGCAAATAGATAAAAAGCTCTATCCATTTCTAAATTCAATCTTGTAGCAACCTCTCTTATAACAATATTGGTAAAAGTGTTGTTCTTGTTGATGTGCCAGTCTTTATTTCTGGATTTATGTTTACTGTAATTATGTCTATTCTTTACATTGAGAATTTGTGTAAACATAGTTAACCTTAATAACATCATCGAAAATCATGGAGATTGAGATTTTATTTAGGGTCAGCTGGAGGTACCTACTTGGTACGGGCCTTTTTTAATGATCCAATGCTAGTTACATACAGTAACATTTTGTGGTTATTTAGTATAAGGAACAGTCTTGTTCAGGTGGAGAGTGTTCATAGAAGGCAGGTTAATGCGTGTTAAGTATAATAATCATTTACCAATGGTGTTTCATAGGTACCAGGGATAATGGCTTTGCATCCTACCTGCATTTACTCTAAAGCATCTTAATAATAGCTAATATAACCACTTTAATTTGGAAAAGGGTAGCCTAAATACCTTTCCTTGTTCTTTGAAAGCAACCCAATCATTCTTATAATCCTAATATTTAATCCTGCAGCAGTAGTATTTCTGACAATTTAGACCCTGTAGATCAAAATAAATTGCAAATAAGAAAGCTTACAAAGTATTCCATTTTATAAGTACCTCACTCATCCTATGTCTGTCTCTGTAGAGTATTTAACTGCCCATGTTCTGGTACAGGGTACACTGTGAGGGCAAGTATAAGGTTTCAGTCTCTTTCGTGTATTACATGATCTCCTATTTCTTCTTGGCTGTCCACACAATACAGCAGAGGGACCAGAGTGACTGCATCTGTTTGCCATGAATAATTTCATTCACGTTTCCCTCACCGAGCCCTTTGCGAAACAGCCAAGAGTTAGGTTACTAGCTGGCTGTTAGCCTTCCATATGGAATACAAGTCAAATAACAGAGTACCTTCGCTGTTTATTAAATATAACATCCATTGCTTTTTTAGTGAGGCACTTGATGTTTTTTTTCTTTTCTTTTTAACCCCAATATTCACGATTACTAATCCCTAGCCTCTAGAACCTTTTAAACGCCTACCTAACACCCTATCTAACACATTTTCCACTCACCACACCAACTAAAACAAATTTAAAAAATGAACCCCTTAGGGTTTTTCATTAAAAAATAAAATATAAAAAAATCGTAATAAACCTGGTACTTTGGATACAGGGAAGCACTGTTTCTTACAGTTCTTGGTCTCTCTAAATCAAGAGAAGAGAGACAGAGAACAGAGACAAAAGTGGAGCTTGAAAGCATTGTCTTTGTCATCTAACCTTACTCATGCATTTTATTTGCTGTAGAAGCAAGAAAATGCGCAGAAATGCAGGGACAGACTCTAGACTGACCACTCAGGTCATACAGCGGTCAGCAACAACAGTGATCACATTGATTGTCGTGATGTGGGAGCTCTTTTAACTAATGACATTCCAGGTAGCCACAGATCATATAACACAAACGAGTTAAAGATAGATTTCCAGTTAGTCATTGTTTACCTGTTGAATAGCACTTTTGAGACTATGGTTCCAACAGCTGGAAAGCCATGGCAGGGAAATCCACCCTGCTTAACATTGAAGTGGCATTGAGCCTCTCTCTTCTGAGGCACCAATTCAGCTACAACAGCTGTTCCTTGCTTTTCCGAATTAGTGTGATATTTTCAGACCATTCTGTAACATAACACAACAGTATGTGTCCCTATTGACAGGAAAACCAGGGCATCTGCATGTGGTTATAAGGGATATGTAACACATATCAAATCGACACATCAATCGAGTAAAAACAGGCTGTGGTCTTTTATTTAGCATTATACGTAACAAATGTAACAAAAAAATCAACCAACAATATTGATATTGAGATCTTGGTCCATACCAAGAGTTCCAACAACTTTAAACAGTTCAACCAAAAAACATATCCCTGGAGAGTTTTTGGATGTGGAAGTATTTTTTAGAATATGGCATGCAAGCCAGTGTTACTTGTGCATATGTTGAATACTTGGCAGTGCTGCTTGGTTGGCGCTAGGACACAGCCACATGGGAAATACCCTAGAACATTTTTAAGTGAAACATAAAATGCATGGAAAAAATACATTTACTTTCCCTTAGAAGCTCCAGAGCTGCAGCGCACCACCCTCTGCATGGTCTGTTTTTTATTTTGGCACTTACAGGGTTAACTATGAATGAAGCGCATCGCTGATGCTGCTTCAGTCAGTGCCAGGATAGTGCTCCCATTGAAATGGGAGTGCGTTCTGCACATGCAAAGAGAGCATATATTACACGTTGAGCCGAACGTGTAAGAGATTTTAACCTCTTCAAGACCGGGACGTACCTGGTACTTCGGGGTCAAAGATCACCGGCAGACTGGGACGTACCAGGTACGTCATCGATGATACGTGATCCAGCGTCGCTTTGAACGCTGGGATCACGATGGCGAGGCTGCTACTGACCGCTGGGTGTCCCCAGCGATCCGTAGCAGCCACTTCCCCTCAATTCCGTGCACGTGATCGCTTTGCAGCGAATCACGAGCACCGACTTGGTACTTCGGGGTCAAAGATCACCGGCAGACCGGGACGTACCAGGTACGTCATCGATGATACGTGATCCAGCGTCGCTTTGAATGCTGGGATCACGATGGCGCGGCTGCTACTGACCGCTGGGTGTCCCCAGCGATCCGTAGCAGCCACTTCCCCTCAATTTCGTGCACGTGATCGCTTTGCAGCGAATCACGAGCACCGACTTTGAATATTTATAAAAAACTGCGGTCTTCAAGGGAAGACGCAGTTTGCCAACACCGGTCCGGAAGGGGTTAAGAGAAAGGCATAGACCTGTGGAGCATCCAGCTCACAAGTGCTTCCAGGTCAATTGATGTGAGTTAACCAATCAAAAGTGGGCTGATGATGATCAGATAACTCCTGGCCAATAGGAGTGATTTGATCATTATGGCAGCCCTTGCATGACCCTGCCCTAGAAAGAGAGAAGGGTCATCTAAGATAATAATGAAATCCCCCACAAATTATTAATAAAAAATACATAATTATTACCTGATTATTGATTGGTCCCCCTGAGTGGCCTAAATGTCAGTGGCCTAAACTTGTCACTTTCAAGTGACCATACCTGGGAACTTCTGGGCTCCGGCTACGCGGAGCCTTCCCTTGCAGGACACGGCTGGACCGCACGCTGACGTCAGTGTTAAAACGCCCCTAGTAAAATACTTTGGGATGTCATCTTTAAAAAAAAAAACTATACCTTTGTTTAGCAGTTTTTCTTTTTCTGGCCGCTATTGGGGCGCAGCACCCAGCATACCACATTTTTAAAAAATCTTGTTTAGAATCAGCGATGCGCTTCATTCATAGTTAACCCTGTAAGTGCCAAAATAAATGAAAATACCACGCATATGTGGTTTTTACAACAACAGGACAAAAACCTAAATACACTTTAGGAGTTTTTTTTTCCATTTGCACAGGTTATATTATTTTTATATTGAAACTGTGAAAATGTTTCCTTTTTCCAACCCCCAATATTTAGATATACTTAATGATGGTATATATATATATATATGATGGTGTATATATATATATATATATATATTTAGATATACTTAATGATGTTATATATATATATGATGGTATATATATATATATATATATATATATTTAGATATACTTAATGATGGTATATATATATATATATATATTTTGATATATATATATATATATATATAATTATTATTTCAAAAGAAAGCCCCACTGTGCTGAAAAAAAAGCAATATATGATGTGTGGGGTGCACTAAATGAGTTAGTGAGCAATCAGAGTTGAATAAAGTCATAGCAAAAGCACAAAAACTGCTCTGGTCATTTAGTGCAAAAACTGAAGGGGTTAATAAAATGCAATGGAAAAACATTATTTTGGGGCGTTTGTCATCTGTTTCTTTTGTCTATCCTCTTTCTCATGCTGAGATTCTTCCATGTATGTCCTTGCCTCTTGTTGCCTCTTGTTCTGTGGAATGACCCTGCTCTCTCTATCTTGTTAGTTGTCTGTTATTAGAAACCGTGTCTGTGTATTGATTACATGTGCTGATTTCAGGACAACATTTGCATTAGGATACAGTTACCTAGACAAGTAGTAATCTTTAACCCTTTGCTCTAAACAGGTGCTCCTCACACTTACATAAAGTTAGTTTCCAGGAAAAGATGCTATACATTCTGATACGGACATTTCCTAGGGATAACTTACACATTGATAAACCTATTTCCTTTTCTAAAGATTTGATTTTCTTGAAGTAATGAACAATCATACAACATATAATCAACTATATTAGCAACATAAAGCAGGGGTGGGCTTCCAGGATTCTGCTTCTAGGGACACGCTGAACCAAGTGGCCCAGAAATAAAGCAGGTAAGGCCTAAACACAGATACTGCTCTCTATGTGCACCCAGTCCTGTCAAATATAGTTCATATTAAAAGTTTTTTTTTTATCATTTACCAAAATTGCACAGTTAATGAATAGAAGAAAAATGTAAATCAATATTTGGTGTGATTACAGTCAGGTGGAATCACAATCATTAACTGAAACTGAAACTAACAAGGTGAGGTTGCTAAAGACAAATTAATTAATGCCAAAATTCATACACCTTGGCAACAAGACACACGGTAGTTATACTACATCAGCAGGCAAAACTTTCAAGGCAGGGGTTGCCAGATGTTCTCTCCAAAATCTTTTGAAGAAGCACAAATAATTTATTAATGTTGATAACCGTAGACGCAGTGGTTGGCCAAGGAAACTTAATGCAGCAGATGAAATCATGCTATCATGCTTGCTTCCCTTCATGAGATCATGCTTGCTTCCCTTCATGAGATCATGCTTGCTTCCCTTCAGCTCAGCATTGGAGGAAAACTGTAGGACCCTGTTTTACCCATCTACTGCCCAGAGAAATCTGGTCAGAAGTGGTCTTGACTTGTGGCAAAAAGCCATACCTGTGACTTGGAAACATCAGCTATCATCAACATTTTAAACAATGAGTTCTTTTTATAATTTTTCTTTTTTATTAGATTATGTTTAAAAAAGGCCACGTTTTACTTTTATAAACCGCTACTACAATTGCATTGCTTTTTGTGTCTCAGTCAGGGTTCATACACAAAAGTAGCTAATTAAAGGTCAATTTTGAGTTTATTACCTTCACACTAATAGCCTCTACAATTTCTTCACCCTCTCAATAAAGTGAAGCCTCCTTACATTACAGTTACACCTTCCGACCCTCTAGTTTTATATTAAGACTTCTTGCTCTGACATTTCTCCTTGAAATTAACTTCCCTCATGGTAGCCCTTACCTGAACTCTCTCCAAATGTCAATATCCTCCTGGAGATGGGATCTTCAGAATACTCTAGGTGAGGTTTGACTAGAGAACCACCTCTCTCATTCTGCTACTAAAGGACAGCCCTGGACTTAAGAATTAATGTAAGGGCTGCCTGATGGTGCATGCAATGGTCATTAAATATATCTAGGTAGGAGACATTATGTATAGCTTACTAGGTAGTCTGTATCAGTGAACAGTAGGACAGACAATATAGGGAGCAGTTAGGTAGGCTAGGCGGCTGAGCCAGTTAGCAGCATTAAGGAAGGACTACCCTACTGCATCTAAATATTTTCCAAGTAAATGAAATGCTTCATGGTACTTAGAGCTTGCATATTGTTTAAAAGCTCAGGAGTTGTCATTAACAGATATGCTTGAATGCTCAGGGACACATTAAGATAGAGAGCTATAGGATAGGGGTATTGGGCTGTAGTGTTTTAGATAGCAACCCATGATTCAGCACTAATGAATGGGCTAGGATTTGGTAGAAGAAAATAGACATAGGAGGGGGAAGGGTTTGTGAGCAGGAATCATAGGAGGTTTATAAAAGGTAGATCATCACTGATTTTAGACCTCTTTGGATAAATGTGCCATGATTTTTCCCTTCCCTTTTTATTTTGTTTTGGATTAAGATCAGCACAAGTAGCTAAGTGCAGGAGTCAGTGTGGGCTGGATCCCTGGTGAGTCACAAGCCATTTGGCTTGTCTTTAACAGGAATCCCTACCCTGTTGCAAACCTTTGGGTCATCTACAAAAGCAAAGCAAGAAACATGGCACACACACCCAGCAAATACCATTCAAAAAAAACACCTGTACTGTAAGGGATAAATATTGGGTATTCCGTCTCACTATATGGCCAACATTCCTAAACATTTGGTGGTTGTACTCCAAACTCCCCAATGTTTCAGGTGTCCTTACCTGAACCATTGCAAGGGGCACACAGCTTCTGTGTAAATGGTCCAGGTGGGGGATATCTGAGATCTCCCTGGTAACCGGCGCATTAAGCAGATACACAGCAGAAGGGCAGACCGCCCAAGAGGGCAATCTGTCTCCTGGTTTTCCAGCAAGGGACCTAGGCCAGAATACAACTCTGGGTGGGAAAATAGCTGAAAACTGTGACTGCCCCATTTGAAATGGGACACTTGGGAGGTATGCTACTCTGATCAATACATATTTCTTGAAGGCATGTAATAACAGTATTGACTATTTACAATGCCTTTCGAACATTTAAGCTGTTTAGAATATTTTGCAGTCTTTCTGCATGTATCCGCTTTAGTTTACACTATAAATAATATGGAAATTCACAGTCTCGACCATTTTAAATAGCACAATATCTGCTACCCATGTCCAGTCAGTTTTATTTAGTACAGTCATTGGGCCTCACAGCCTTTGGCTGGTTACCTGGCAACAGCATTAGTAGACTTGTATGTTCTGTCATGTTGTTTAAATATCACTTCATCTATTCTGAAAAGCAGTACAAAGATCTGTGGCTTCTGGCATGGTCAGCAGATCAGCTTGATGTGGCATGTGACGAACAATGTTTCGGATCTGACATTTATAATGGCTAAACCTAGTGATATAATAGCAGGAAATTCTTGACTAGGATATTTGGGCCACACTTTAAACTTTCAAATTACTAAATGCATTAACCTTCTAATTTAAACCATTTAATTGATGAGATGACTAGGGAACCTTATGATGCAATCAGGATCTGAATAGGGATTGCCACGTGTTGCAAGGTAATCTGGTTTGTTGCTACAGCGGAGGTCTGTGCTGCTCCATTTATTTCATAGCCCACAATTCCCACTGACTGAAAAAGTAACTACCTGTGACCAGGGTTAAGCCTAGGGTTGGTGGCGTCTGGGTGCAGTATTTCTTCAGCACCTCTGCTTATGCACATACTAACATGCAAATTCACTCAATTACCCCAACCCCCCACGACCAATATAGATGGAGGCTCTGACAGTAGGGATAAAGACGTAAACCCTGACACTCGGACCTAACTCTCTGTCTCCCTAATTTTCAGGAGGAGGCTGGGTTAAGCGGGAACATGCAATATCGCATTGCGTGACCCAGTGGGAGTAGTAGGTGAGTTGCATGAAAGACGGGCTGTGGCTTTGTATGATAAGCTGCGCATGTGTGTTTATGTATGTCTGGGTGTGTATGTATGTTAATGTGTGTCTGGGTTTACTAGTGTGCATGTGTGTCTGGATATGTTAGAATGTGTGTGGGGAGATAAGTCAATGTGTGAACATGTGTCTTTGGGTATATTTGTGTGTTTGGGTATGTCTGTTAGGGGGTATGTTTGTGAACATGTTTGGGTATGTTAATGTGTGTCTGGGTATGTTATTGTTTGTGTGTCTTGGTATTTTAATGAAAGTGTGTCTGGGTATGTTAGTGTGTGTGTGTGTGACTGGTTATGTTAGTTTGAGTATCTGGGTATATTTGTTTGTGTCTGGATGTGTGAATGCCCCTCCCTAGGTCAGGCTCTGGATCCATGCTTGCCTCCAACTGCCAACCACATCTGTTTGTTGGATAGAGTGCGGTTTCAGAAACTAAAAGGCATAGACAGTAGCAGCATCAACACCTTTGCATGCTTGATCACCAGGGAGTAGGTTTTGGCACAAAGTAGCCAACCAACATCGGCTCAAAGATCTGGGACAGCATACATGAATTGGAAGTGCAAGCAGAAAGTGAGCAGGGGTTCCTGAAAATTGCGCAGGAATTCTTTCAGAGCACAGCAGACAGCTTGAATATCCTCTGTGACATTCTCTGACATAGCCTTCAATACGCATTATTCCACCTCTACACTGTGTGTTTTATGTCAAAGTAGCTCTAAAGCACACTACCAATCCTGTTTTATTGACTATTTTATTTGACTTGATAACTCATGGCTCCAATTTGCTTCTGAAGTAATTAGCCTAGGGGTTCACCTACGTTTCTCAACCAACACTGTAAATGTTTGAATGATGTATCGAAAATGGGCAACAACAACACATTAATTCATGTGTTATTAGTTGAAACATATTGTGCTTATTCATTATTGTAACATAGATGAAGATTTTTATACATAAATGCTGTTAATTCCAAACTACACAAAATATCACAATTAAAAACACCAAATACTAACACGCACACTCATGTCGATACCATACCATTACACATACATATACACACTCTCCAACATCATACATTTAACAGATGCTTGCATACAAACATGCACTCTCTTCTTCTCCCATTATCACTGAAGCTTGCATAATTCTCCCTCCATTTTACCTCACACAGAGCTGTTTTTTTCATTGCACCTTCATGTCACCTACGTGACATCTAGTTAGTTCCCCAAAACCTGCACAAACTGTTGGGAGTAATCCAGTAAAGCTATGATTTTTAGTTCAGCCCTGCAAATACATTTTCACACATTTCTGGCATTAAAGATCTGGTCATCTTCATATTTGCCAGCTATCATTATGTAGCCCACAGTGGGCTGGTCCAAGGGCCAGGGGGCCGATTATTCCACGAACCAGTCAAAATTCTTCAAACAGGGCTGGTCTGACTTTGGCCCACCAACTTGCAGATATAGAGAACAATGGGGGGGGGGGGCACGTAACATGATTTAACATAACCGTGTTGTAATAGACAACCATGATATAACATAACCCTGTTGTAATAGAGTGGCAGCTTGCACAATGTGCAAGTGACTTTGAAGACGGTATACCTCTTTGAGTATGCATGTGTTACTGTGTGTGTGTGTGTGTGTGTGAAAAACTGAGTGTGTGCAAATTGTGTGGTTTAGAGTGAGCGTGAGTTTGTGTGTGTAATAGAACGAGTGTGTGCTAGTGTGTGTTCGATGGAATAAATGTGTATACGTTTTGAGGGGAGGGCAGGAGACGGTATGGCCAGAACAGTCCAAGCTGTAAGATTTCTGTCCCAACTTTCTACAGTTGCCATTATGCATATTCACATAACTGCTGCTAATAGTGTGTACTGTAAAGGCAAGGCAGTAAAAGATAAGGATACTAGCAATGGCTGTACTGGTGAATAGTTTTTGGATGAAAAGCTGGTATTGTAGTAATTCTGTAGAATTTCAGAAAAAGGACAGACAATGCCCTATGTCCATACATGGACATTTTTTTCAAGACAAGATAGCAACCCTAGCAACATGATCTGTACCATATACCCGTGTTGGAATCATTGAGTGGAACCTTAGCATTGCATGCTTTTTGGAGCTTGAACCGAAATGTTGAATAGTATGTCTTACTAATGTAACTGTCTAATTGCCATTTGCCGATCTTTCCTCATCTATGTCCAATGCTGGACCTAAATGGAAAAGTAAGCAATTATATTGAGATTTTTTGCTGTGCATAAAACATCAGTTCCATTGTCCATATTCAGACTGGAATGCTTAATTAGCAGCCTGTTGGCAATTAGTTAATTAACACAGATCTAAACAGAAGGGAATAAATCAAAGCTTGCTGTGCACTTGCCTGGACGCTCAATAAAAACAGAGCAGATGTACTACCACACAATACCCCCAAAACATTTCATTTCAATACAAGTGCCTTACATATGACCATATGAAATTCTCTTATGTAAAAAGAGGTTATTATGCTAAACTGATCAAAAACAATATTCTCCTATGAGTAAGCTTTAACTTATTGTTTAGTAATCTTTATCAGACAATACAAAAATATAACCATTACTGTTGTAAATCATATGAAGCTTTTGTTTTTTAGATCTTGAATATAGATTTTGGCTCTCTTACTTTAGACCTTTTTTCAAAGATCTATGTCACTAATAGACAGAAAAAACAGTAGTTGCAAAGTCATCAGTCCCTCTAACACTTAGAGCCTGGTCACACAATGATTAGTAGGGATGGCAGAGAAAGCTTAGCCCCTCTTCCAAGACTAGGCGACTAGGCTCAATGGGGTTGACGCATTATAATCAGCATCATGTAAAAAAGTTGGTATGGGTTCCTCCTCATGAATTGGTTTTGTTTTATACCATCTTAAATCTTCTTCTGCCATATTGTATAGTCTTACTCACACTGTGAACCTGAAGCATGGTTCGCACATTTTTACTGATTCCTGTTGTCTGTCCGGAGCCACTGATTTGCCTCATACCTACTAATGAGATATATCTCCTATAAAGTAAAACTTTATAGGAGATATATGGCCCACTAGTCTTGATTTCCAAGACCTCCTCCAAGCTTAAAATAATATATTTGGTAAAGCTATGTTTTATTGTTTAGATTTTTTAAATTGTATTTATTGCATTTCCATTGAGGATTACATGCTAGAAAGTAACTTCTACATTATCCATCAAGTGACTTCAATTTTGTACAATAGAATATGGCAGCACTTTTGTGCTCCCAATTTTTGCCCAATGATTTATCAGGACACGCTGTGGCGGAGCTTAGGTCACTCAAACTGACAGACAGTGGAGAATGAAATCAGTACTGTGAGATTGGGCCCCAAATATAGCTGTCCTGCCAAGCTTTACCTCTGTCCCATTTTTCAGGATGGAGCTTGGTGGGACTGTTGGTAGTGATACTGTTATACACTTATTGCCACCAAACATTCTGAGCTCCAAGAAAATAGGGCCATCATGAGAGAAAGACGGGCAGAGAGATTTGGGTCCCAAAGAGGATCTGTCTCCTTTAAATAGGGATGCTTGGGAGGTATGTTTAAAAAAACACCTGATTAATGCAATTAAATCTAAAAAAAATGCATATTTGTTATTACCTCCAAAGCAAATACTAACTTCTTTAAAAACTCAACCGAGTAAATGAAAATAACAGAACTATTAAGTTGTATATAGGTGTTTAGGGTCAAGAGTAAGGAAAACTATTATTTTGCAATAGCCCATGTACTGCATAAAGCTCTCTCTTTAAAATGACTCTCTTTCAATGCTTGTATTAATAAATTACACCTGTTTGGTGGGTATTTATAAATTGAACAGAAGGATTAAACATTATTGTTTTCAAGCCAAGTGTGACATGAGCAGCAAATGGATGCAGTAGAAACATGATATGAGCTTTGTCTGCCATATTTAGACAAAATGTTAATATCAAAGTACATGATCTTGTATTAGATTGGTAAGGAAATGTGCAGTATTCTACACAGTGCGAATCATGTGTATATGTATTCACCATGAAATGTGTTTAAATAATTAAATACATTTTTATTATAAATTCCTTTTTTTCAGTAATTATTTACTCATGCACTGGAAAATTGTTTTGCACAGGTTACGCAACTGATTGTGTCAACTTTCTTTCACTTTAGTCACGGATGCACGTGACGTCATCACATATTCTTGTGCCTAAACAGACACAGGCATAAAGTGCTGTAAATAATGCCCCGATTTACTATATTTTTCTTATTTGACACATTTTAATATTTCAAATGACCTATTGTTGGACAGACACAAAATGCTACTTTTAAATGATCATTTTATTTATTGAAAATAACGTTTTAATCAAAACCTATATCACCCATGTCAAAAAGCACACTTAAGGCCGGCTCTGAGCATGACTGATAATTTCCACAGTAATAAGGCTATTATATTTGTAGAGATTGATAGGGTATATGTTAGTACGTGTCTTGAAACATTTGTAGCTAAGTTTATTTAATTTTATCCTCTTGTATATTGTCTTTAATTTCATACCACCATATTTCTTAAAATCCTCCCACTGATTGATTTTTTTTGCATTGGAGGAGGTAGAAGTGCCTAGTCGCTTCCTGTGCTTTTAATGTATATTCTTTTCATTTGACTCTACATCGCCTTTTCTTTCGGTATTCTCTTATTACCACTTCCTGAGCTACTTTTCATGATACCCATGCAAATAAATGGGTATCATAACCTTTCCTGTATAGTAAAGTTCTGTCAGAACATTAAATGTGTTTGAGAGGAAAGAGTTCATGAAATTGTGTTAAATTTCCTTTAAATTATACAGATTTTGATCTGCTGTATAAAATTCCAAAATGGGCCTGCTATATACCCCGTAGGCATTTTAATAATTTATTAAATTGTATTTAAATGAACAGTTTAATGTTTCTGACAGCCTCAATTAAAAATAATGAATATTAAAGTATTTTATACACTTTCTTTAAAAAAATGGGCGGGGGGGGGGGAATCAGACTACTTCAAACATAAGTTGTATGCTTCTCTTCATTGGACAAATATAGCACTTATTATGAAGCCAGGCAATGGCGGACAATATACTCACCAAATACTGAAACTAATGGTGCTACTATCAATTCAAACTGGGCTATATATAGTTATATATATAAAAAAAAACAATATCATTGAATGTACATGTAGATTCAAAAATACAAAATGACAGTATATGAGATATGAACTGTTGATGTTTAAAATAAGCACTATGAAATGTGGCATGTTTTTAATTTTATTGACCTTTGCCATTGAAACTGTTTGCTACTTAAAAGCAGAATGTCTTCTTCTGGAAAACAAATGAAATCTGGGCTGGCTACGGATAAACTATTGGAGTCTATGTATAGTCTGAGTAATTAAGTGTGGCCGTTTTGTCTATTTTGGCACATGTTTTAAGTGTTTCAGTCCCAGAGAGTATGAGGAATACAGAGCTTTATTTTACTTTGAGGCACAAGGAGGGTTATGTAGTATTAGATGCAAGGGTCATAGCTAGCCACGAGCAGTCACGTGCGACTGTCAAATTGTATTTAGAAAATGTTCCCAATCTGTATATTTAAATAAAACTGTAGCTCAGAAATCTGCTGTTTACATCACACAACAACCCATATGGCTTGTTCAACCAGGTCAAGCAAATCACCCTCCCCCTTAAAATCCTACATCATGATATTACTCACATTAATGCCAGGGAGATAAAGCCTGCCATGTAGGATTTAGTTGTGTAGTAATACAGAACACTCAGAGGCCTGCAGCACATTATGATCCTTGTATGAAAAGAGATTCAGGGATTGCGATAACTCAGATGAGGGGGGGGGGCAGTCTGTCATTAAGAGGGTATAATTAACAGAGAGGGTACAGGAATTACATCCATCTCTCTAAATGATTCTATTACCCCATGTAACCTCAGTATAATTCATTTTATATGTACATGTCCTGCATATATGTACTTTTATTGTTGTAAAGTACACGTACATTTCATCCTTTTGACATAAAAAAAAATTACTTATTAATCGGTCTTCCTAGTTGCATATAAACCATTTTTTGTATTCTATTAAAACCATATATTTCCACTACAACTCCTCCTAACAATAATTCATCCTGTACCCTATGATTTTTGGCACAATTCAGAACGAAAGGTTTAGTTTCAGTATTAATTCTCCTTGCTTGCTTTATTATTTTCCTACCCTTTTGCCACTGCCATAACCCTTTAAGCATGGCAAGGTATACTGTAGTTTAGTTCTTAAATTATATGTAATCTGAAACAGTGCAGATTAAACAAGAACTTTATTAAAACGACCCATTACTTGTGTTTTTAATTGGGGTTAACTGTTTTGTAGATCTTTTCTAGAAAAGAGGCAAATGGCAAAATGTGGAAAAACTAGCATATCTAATCACTTTCCTGATTCGGAAACATAACACAAAACCATGGGCTAAGTAAGGTTTGAAGTCTTAGAGCACACACATAAAAATGGGCAGGCTATATAGGGCAAATGGCTTTGTATGGCTTTGCATTGTCAATTTGCTCATTAAGTTATCTTACAAGAAAGACACAGAGGTATGGGTATAATATTGAACACTGTGACAATCTTGATTACTTACTAGGGTCCTTAAAAATGGACATAGGTGCAGCACTGGCGTAACGTATGGTGGACACACTGGTTGCCACTCACCAGGGACCCAGTCCACAGCACGTCCTGTGTTTTTGTGCTAGTGTCATCAAGTAAGCTGTACTACAAACAGTTCCGCAGTGATGCCAGCCCCCAGGGCCTCCCCCCCCCTGCCATTGTTGATCATCTTAACCTGAAATAAAGAAAAAAAATCCTTGTGGCAGATTTATCCAGTAGTGTAGGCTACACTCCTACAATAAAACTAGCCAGGTAAATGACAATTTAATATACCATCATAGAGCCACATGGATTCTTAATTTCAGGGCTGTTCTTAACTTCTGTCACATTATCTGTTTTCATGGGCTTTAATGAGTGACTCGTCTAAACTTTAATTTGTGGTTGAAAATAAATTTTTTAATTCAGCACCCTGACTAAACAGGGATAGCAGATTGTGACTGAAGCTGTGTGTGTTGACTTTTAATGCTGAAGAGTATTTATTTTATTGTATATTTGGAGGTTTTGACCAGACCCCATCGTTAATCATATATGACCGTGTAGACTGACTAAATCCACAATATTTATCCTTCAGATATGTGCTTTTAAATAGTGCTTGCTGGGTGGTTCTGATTTCTTGTTTGTTTTTTTTTAATGGATAGTTGTATTGTCCCCCTACTGCCAATATCCCGCTGCTCATTGGGGAGGTTGCAGGGGAAATGTTCTCCCCAAACAGCTCATTTACACTGTGGAGGTGCCTCCATGGACTGACATAGACATCATACCCTGATGCTCTGTGTCTTCATGGCATGGGGAGGGCAGCTGTTAAATGTGTTCATGATGACTGTGGAACAGACTATTATTGATATTTATTATTATTTCCTACCTATTCCCCCTCATCCCTGTGAAGCAACAGACAAGCAATTGCTAGTATAATGGAGGAAAGGTGAACCAAGATGTAACAGACTAGAAATGGTGTGAGCTGGTTATTGAAGGAAATTCCTTTTGCGAAAGAGCTGTTCTTTATTCCCTAAGCTCACCTGGTTGCACCATATTGGGTATAATGATGTGGAGACAACATTCCCCAACAACAATTAGAATTTTCTCTTTTTAATATTAGACCTAGAGTGTCTTGAAAACATGCTTTGCTGTGAATCTGGGGTACATCCAAGCTAATTATCGACATGCATTACAGCAGTTAGTGATGATTTTCTAGATTTTTGTCCTGGGAGTAGACACTGCCCTTTTGTTAGGTCCATTTTCTTAATTGATATGACACTTCATGATAATCCTAATGATCAGACAATTCTAATGGTTTCTATGGTAAATAAGACCTCTTTTCAAACTTTGCCCCCATTGTCTCTTTGGGACCCTTTGGACTTAGCTAATACTAATCGTGTCCTTGCAGACAAATTGCCAGTAATCCCCTCCATTTGTCTGTAAATATTCCTTGTTGCTCTTTAGGTCCTTGGTAGTGAGTGGGTTGAATGGATTAAACAGTACATGCATCTTCAGCATCTGGAAAATGCTCAGACGTGACCTTGATGAAGTCGCCCCTTCAGATTATATCTCTCGGATTTATCACAGAATATTGCAGATTTTCCAACATTAGGCAGGATTAAAGAGAAACAGCAGATGTCATTTTCAACAACTGCAAATTGCCTGCATTCTTTCAAACAGAAGTAACGCTCTAATAATCTGCAACAGATTCAAGCATGTCAGCTGCAATGCTATTAGGAGCATCTTTACATAGTTCATATAAAGTATAATTTTAGAGATGTCTTCATTGAAACATAATTTCCTTTGTGTGAAACCCCTACTTTATTATTATTTTTTTTATTTAAACATTTAAAACGTATTTATTTTTCAATAATCTGCTATGAACAGCTATAGTACTGGCAAATTCTTCACATTTTGAATCTTTTAAGTGCTCGATGTTGCCATGTAGCACCGGACACATAAATACTTTTTAAAAGTACTACTTTATAAAATCCAAATTCTTTAGTTGCTAGTTGGTAGTAAATGTTACTCTATTTTTACATTTCTGGTTGTGAATGATGTGTTTTGACATTTAAAGCAATAATGGTGATTTGAGTAGTTATTAGACATTTGTGACATTTTAACAGTAATATCAAAAAATGTATTTAACATCTTGTCCATTTAAGTATTTTCCTCATAGCCTCCGCTTGTGAGACACTCTACAGGACAGTTTGACCTCACCTCCTTGAGGTTGATAGCATTTTAGCTTATTCATATGGCTAAAGAGTGATAGTGCCAGGAAGATGACAAAGGGTTCAGTGCTCTAGGGACATCGGGACCTGCAAATGTGTTAATGTTCATGAGATGTGCACCAAGAGATGGACAACTTTTACAAGTAATGTAAGGAATGAAGTACACTATATGACAAAACGCACGTGAATAGCCTTCCTAATCACTGAGTTTAAGTGTTGCTAACAGGTATATAAAATCAAGCACACAAGAATGTAATCTACACAGTCAAACATTAGTAGTAGGAAAAATGGAGAGCTATTTAAATCTGCACTCTGAAAAGCACCAAACTGAGTAAATCAGATATTAATAAATAAATGATAGCACACATAAATAATCTAAAAAGTTATATACAGATTACTGAGCATCTGAATGTAAACTGAATATTTAATTCATAGAACGGTCAAAATATAAACATAATGGCATAAATAAGCAATATTATCCCCAGTCATAAGTTTATTAGGGCAATAAAAAGATAAACAAACAGCCCCATCTTAAAGCATATACTGTGCCCAAAACAAAGTTTCAGGAAGCTCAAGGAGCTAAAGCAAATTAGCTCATGATGATCAGAGTGTACAAAAATCCACATACGCAGATCCATTACTTCACTTCTCCAAGCTTACTAGAGATGTTGCAGGTGGTTATACCGGAATGCATAGTGCCTATTGTAAAATTTAGAGAAGGACCTTTCCTGTTCCAGCATGACTGTGCCCCTGGTGTGGAGAAACCTGGGTGGCCTGCACAGAGACCTGACCTTAACCCCATTTGACACCTTTGGGTTGAGTGGGAATGCTAATTCCAAGCCAGGCCTTCTTGTGAAACATCAGTGCCTGACCTCACAAGTGTCCTATTGGCTAAATAGGCACAAATTCCCACAGACACACTCTGAAATCTTGTGGAAAGCATTCCCAAAAGATCAGAGGTTGTTATAGCTGTAAATAGAGACTGTCACAGAGCTGGTTAGTCCGACCGACTACCTCCGCTGTCTTGTGCTCCCTTAGCCTGGGACAACACACTTTCCCCGGTTCCCCAGTCACTAGCCAAGACTCAGTGTAGGGTAAAACCAAAACACACAGGACTGGATATATCCAGCAAAACACACATTAACATAAAACATAAAACAAGATATTGGGATACAAACGAGGGGCAGTAACGAGATTCACAATACAATGGGGGGGACTGATTTGTACAACATTAAACTGAAACAATGGTGGTCACTCCCTGGTGGCAGATCCTGGCTGTCTGCTGGAGATAATCCCCTCAGCCAGGGATGAGATGATACTGCCGGGGGTAGCCACAGAAGCCTTTACAAACCCAGGGCCCATAGTCAATAGGGAGGCTGGCAGTTAGGCCTCTCCAGTGGTCCCAGTGATGGAGGCTTCCGTCACAGAGAATAACTCCATATTAACTCCTTCAGTCCCCTATGGACGTACCGGTACGTCCAAAAAATGCATCTAAAGAAATACACATCCCTGCCGCTACACGGGAGATCAGGCTGTTGTTTGACTGCTGCCCAATCTCATGTAACAGCTTCCGGCATTACATTTTTAAACTGTTACATTTTTAAAAGCCCGATCATGCGATCGGGCATTCCATTCCAGGTCGTGTCACTGCTGACGTCACCCGGAAGGTCATCGGAGGCTGGGATATCCGATCTCTCCGATGAGGCACAGATCACACTGTGATCTCTATGCAAGTCATTTAAAAAAAAAATACAAAAAAAGAAATACAAAAAAAAATAAAATATATATATATGTAGAAAAAAAGATAATAATTAAAAAAAGAAAAAAAAACCTTACATCCCATTGCCCTAACATAACATCTAAAAAGTATAACCCTCCTGTCCCTGTTCACAACCCCCAAACCCGTTAAGCCATAAGCCCATAAGCATAAAAATTCTATGAATAATGTACACCTTATAGTATGTTCCCTATAAGTGCTGGGAAACTATGAAAAATCTAAATTAGGTATTTCTGAAATCAGGGCACCTGAATTGATAAACTTGGAGGGGCATTTTCCATCACTTCTTAACCTTAATTTTTGTGAGGATTAGGGGAAAAATATAAAAAATAGGGGTTTTTTTCGCTATGTTTTCCTAAAATTTTCTCATCCTAAATTTTCAGCTAAATCTCTAACTATGGTATCAGCTCTACTCTTCCTTGAAAACAATATATAGTTTACATGGGTACACTCTTCACAGGAAAGGAGAATAATCGCTGAACCAAAATAGCGCAAAAATGGCAAAACTGATCCGGGCTTTAAGGTACCAAAAACCCCTTGGACTGAAGGGGTTAATGGCCTTGGTTTTGGAATGGGATATCTAACAAGTTTATATAGATTTGGTGGTCAGGTATATGCAGACTTATGGTCAAAAAACAAGGGCATCGGTGAAGCACAAATAGTTTCACAAAGTCAATAAAAATCCTACAATGAAGAGTGTTAATTATGAAGAACTGCACACACAGAGCACAACACATACTTGTCCTCAAATAATATTTAATGATGACATTTAAAGCACTATTCTTTTGCTGTTAACTGTTGAATTGGCATTTTAAATGTTATGCCATTTCACGTTGTATTTTTTTTGGTTTAGGAGATAAACTAAAAAAGGTAATCGTTTCTATATTTCTTCATCAGTTGGAAAATTTCTATCAACATACTGGTCAAACCTGTAAAAATCAAAGATTAACAAAGCTATATCCAAAAATGAAACAAAAAAAGATTATTATATGCACGTCATGACAGTGGAATCTAAAATGATCACCATTGACTATAATGGCAGAAGAGTGCTTTATCTTGGGGTGTTATATACAGTAAAGTGTCTATTATTCTTGCCCCTCTCTGATACTGTGCATTTTATTTTCTTATTTCAGTTTTTTTCTTTCTTATTCCTTGCAGGCGCATCTCAGTGTTCAGTGTGGCTTCTAGTTCTATTGGGCAACTAGGAGAGTGGGGGTATGCAGGGAGGGAGGGAAGTTGGAAGTTGCCAACACCTAGGTAACCTTTTGGTGTTTGAGACCCAGGGGTTTTACAGAGGTGTGAGATTTGGGGAAAGGTGATGGGTAGCTTTCGGATTTATGGTCCTGGGGCAATACTTCAAAATCCATTTGGCCTGACCTGATGCTTGTGCGGTCCAAAATTAACCCTTGAAGCCACTGAAATTTTTTTTTTGTATGGAATTAATCTACGCAGCATCGCAGGGGTTAACAGGAGTGGAAATCCGTAGGTTCGCTGTCAGGAGTTAAAGAGGCGTGCAAGCGACTCTATTGGTCACCTGCAGGGGCCTCCTCTGGCATCAATCAAGTGGTCTCCCCCAGCCAAGTTGCGGCACCAGAATTTTAAAAGTTCTGGCCAAGTTCTGCGTCAGGAGGTAAGGGTCATATACAAGCGACTCTATTGGTCGCCTGCAGGGACCTCCTCTGGCATCAACCAATTGAGTTGCTCGTATGGACATTTAAAATCCTGGCGCCAAAGCTGCTGCGTAGTGCATACCATGTTAACCCTGTATTAGCCCCTTCTACAAAAAACTTTTTTGTTGATTTTTTTTCCCTTCAAAAGATTTCAGTTTGTTTTGCAATTGAATTGTTCACCTTTTGGTCACATTAAAGGTGGGAAAAGTTCTGGCATGATTTATCATTGTCTGGCATTTTAACAGGGCTGTGTAGACTTTTTATATCCACTGTACATGCACAGAAAGTACTCCAAGGTATTCTAATGTGTCATACTCAAGACAAGCACTCAAAGTTTCAGCATTACCACAAGTTATTTACCAGAATAATGTGTTTACTACATTAAGGGGATAAAAAAATATATTTCAGAAATAAAAAAATATATAGACCCATATGGTCTATGAAAGCCCCAAAGGGATCCATAAATGTAAATAATTTAGAAAAAATGGAAATGTGCAAAGAAGTGCCCAAATACCTTGTACTGTTAAAAATGATAAAAATAGTTGTGTGTGAAGTAGTACAAACTATGTATGTGAGGTATTATTGCACTTGGGAAATGTTTCTGAACATAAAGTGAAAAGCCATTCTGCATAATTTTACAACTCACAGTCTTGATAAATTCTGTTTGGACACTAAGAAGTTAAACTCTTGTCTGCTCTTGGAATTTTGAACTTTTTCCATCTGTAGGATGTTACTCCTTGCAGATTACGAGTGTCCTTGGAAATGTTGTAGAAATTCTTATTTTGTTTAAAAAAAAATGTGAAATCCACCGTATCATATTGTTTTGTAATTTTTTTTACTTCATTTTTTTACCATTTTATTCTTGAACAGGAGGAGGGTTCTGATACACTGTGAACACAGACCATCATTTCAGTGTTAATATAGTCAGTTTGTTGCAATAATATAGTTTTCTTTTATATGTCAACAGGACTATTTAAATTTGTTGATCCCTAATTGGTAATAAATAACATAAAGCTTCTTATCAACCAAAGCTCAGATTTGGCTACAGTCAATTCTATCTGAAATTAAATTTGGTGTGTTTTGTTTTCAATAAAAAATGCAATTCATGTGGAAAAACTGCAGATGTGTCATAATTTATTCTTGCACTCTGGAGCACTTTTCCAGATGCATCAGCTTGTAAAAAAGAGCCAAATACAGCAGAAAGGCATTCACATTTAAGTGTCACCTATCATACATGACCTAATTGTATCTAAACAATAAGAAGCCAGAATTCAAATTATTGTAACACACAGTTACAGATAAAATACTTCTTGGGATATTTTATAGTCATATATACAATATATTCTATATAGTATAAGCTATATAAAGAGTACATTAGGAAAAAAGCAAAAAAAAGGTGTGAAGGGTTTATTACACAAGACCAAAGGCAGATAAGCTGCGGGAGGGCATTTCAGAGGATAGGGTAGCTATTGAGAAATCTAGCAAACTACAAATCAGAGGAGAGGACAGATGGAGATCATTGGATGAGCAAAGTGTATTTAGAAATAAGTAAGGAGATGTACGTAGGGGAACCGCTATGAAAAATAAGAGTCAAGATTTTGAAATGAATTCTGAAGCGCACAGGCTGTGAAGAGACTAACAGAGGGGAGAGTTGTTAGTAAACTGATGGAATAGGAAGATAATTCTGGCAGCACCATTCATGATGGATTGTAGAGTAGCAAGAAGGGTTTGAGGGAGACCAGTTCCAGACCAAAGACAGAGTTACAATAATTAAGTTAAGAGATAATGAGGGCTTGGACAAGAGTGGCAAAGTGTTTGAGACCTGGGGAGTGCAGTACCTGTATTCAACCTGCAAAGGCCAGAGCCAGAGTTCTCAGGAGGAGGATCTCTGGAGAGACCTTCTTGGAAACTTTTTTTTTTTAAATGACGCGTTGCGAGTGTCAAAATCTCGTGCACTGGCGGTTGTGACTACTCTCTGGAGCTGTGAGAGTGCGTCCTGGAGAGGGTGTTTGATGTCTCTGAATGCCTCGCTATCGATGATCGCTTCTTAAACTCTTTTAAAACGGGACATGCCCCACGGAGGGGCCAGACATGGCCCTGATGCCGATATCGTTGTTGCTGAATGCCTCGACACCGAGGCATTACAGCAACACTGTTTAAACGAAGAAAGTGATTGTAGATCATAGATCACTAATGCCACCATTTTTTCATGACGTGGTCGTTAAGGGGTTAAAGCTTCCAGTCTGTTATTCTAACTCAATCAGCATAACAGAGTGATGTCCAGCAATGCCCAAGTCAATACTCTCACCTGTGTTGATGAGAGAATCAAAAATATGATGTCAGATGGTCCTTTTGGGCAGTGGAAATGTTTTTGTGGAATTAAGTTCATTTTCATGGCAAAGAGGGAGTTTGCAATTAATTCCCATCATCTTAACTGAGGCAGCAGACTTTGTGAAAATTAATATTTGTGCCATTGTCAAAACTTTTGGCCAGTCAACTGTATACAATCTGAATGTGCCTGTCCTGTGCCCTGCTCTGCCTCTCTGACTTAATGTCCTTCCTTACTCTGAGGATCAATTTTTTTGGTCTTGTGGCTGGATGTGTCTGTGTGCCTGGCTCTGCTGCTGTTACACAATCTCTGAGGAAACAATACTTTAAATACTTTAGTGGGAATTTATTGTTCCTCACCGTGGGGCTCTACATATCTACCCAGTGCCTTCCCAGTGCCCAACTACTACTCCTGCTGCATTATCACCTTCCTTCACCTGTGGAATCAATTCATCAAAATCATCCATTTTTGGTAAAAATTGAGTCCCTGCTGTTGCTTGTGATTGTGGTCCTGCAATGCAAAATCAAGCCTGGATCTCTTCCTTAACTTTGAAGAGATGCTGCAAGTGAAATGTGAGTGCAGAACGTGACATGGACCTCCCTCTTTGGGCACACCCCCTGCATTTCATTTTCAAATCAAAAAAGGTATCCAAATTTTTCTGAACCAAACAAACGGGGCAAAAAGAATTCGGCCAAATTGATTTTGCTTGCTGTGCAAAAGTCTAAATGATACATGACATTTCTATACTGCTCCGACTGTTATTATCACCACTGTTAGTATGTGTACTGACATTCTCCACACACACTGTAAAGATCAATTCCTGGTGTCTAGTGTTTGGATGGCAAGGGATTCAATTTTCAAGGAAATTACAGGGGATGCAGAAGTACTGGACTTGTGGTGCTTAGTTGCTTACATATATAGTTGCTTTTTTATATATGGTTGCTTATATATATGTATATACAGTCTATATATATATATCATTAGGATTAAATAAAACAGAAACTTGATGAAGTGTGCATAAATATAAGTGCAATATAGAGACAGGTGTTAAGTCTATTTGATAATAGTGGATTTTATATGATTTGGCACTAATGCATGTTTTGTTTGTGTCTGTAGGTGCCTAAGAAAATGGTAGAATCTCTGTTTTTATGATGCCCGGTATAATGGCATCATGCTGGCCCCTGATTCTGGTTCTTCAAGTTCTACTACTGTTTCCAGTTTGGAAGGCTTTGGGGTGTCCTGCCCGTTGTGACTGTACACCTCAGATCCGATCAGTCATATGCCATCGCAAGCGCCTGGCCACGATTCCTGAGGGTATACCTTCTGAAACCAGATTTTTGGACCTCAGCAAGAACCGTATACGTTGCCTAAACCCTGGTGAACTGTCCCCATACTCTCAGTTAGAGGAAGTTGATCTTAGTGAAAATATCATCTCTACGATAGAGCCTGGGGCCTTTGCCAATCTCTTCTACCTTCAAATACTCAGACTGAAAGGGAACCAGCTGAAGCTTCTTTCCACTGGCGTTTTTGCAAAACTAAGCAATTTGACTGTTTTGGACATTAGTGAAAACAAAATTGTTATTTTACTTGATTTTATGTTTCAGGATTTAAAGAACTTGAAGATCCTGGACGTTGGGGACAATGACCTACTGTACATTTCACAGAAAGCCTTTTCTGGACTTGTTGGACTGGAGCAGCTAACCATTGAAAAGTGCAACCTGACTTCCATATCTGGTGAGTCACTTTCTTACTTACAAGGACTTGAGGTACTAAGACTTCGTCATTTGGGAACCAGCTCTTTAGA
>VKOC01000001.1:24272628-24289262 GCA_009364415.1 Spea multiplicata | reverse complement strand
TTTATGGCTACATTACTCATCATTTAATGTGATTTGAGATTGGATTACATTGTTTCTCCTGGAACTTGCAAACTATCAAAACAAGACCTTCATACACAGAGCTGTGAAAACATCAGAGTAGTGTCTTGCGCTACAATTTGTGGGTGTGAAGGATTTTTGTTCAATAAAAAATAATTACCGTATTTATCGGCGTATAACACGCACTTTTATACCAAAAAAAATAAGTTTAAACCCTAACTGCGTGTTATACGCCGATAACTTTCTGTGCTGCACGATCTGCAGCCGCGTCTCCCGCACTTCCGGTTCCGGCGAGGGTGCGTGTTATACGCCGGAGCGTGTAATACGCCGATAAATACGGTAAGTTCATTTTCATGGCAAAGAGGGAGTTTGCAATTAATTCCCATCATCTTAACTGAGGCAGCAGACTTTGTGAAAATTAATATTTGTGCCATTGTCAAAACTTTTGGCCAGTCAACTGTATACAATCTGAATGTGCCTGTCCTGTGCCCTGCTCTGCCTCTCTGACTTAATGTCCTTCCTTACTCTGAGGATCAATTTTTTTGGTCTTGTGGCTGGATGTGTCTGTGTGCCTGGCTCTGCTGCTGTTACACAATCTCTGAGGAAACAATACTTTAAATACTTTAGTGGGAATTTATTGTTCCTCACCGTGGGGCTCTACATATCTACCCAGTGCCTTCCCAGTGCCCAACTACTACTCCTGCTGCATTATCACCTTCCTTCACCTGTGGAATCAATTCATCAAAATCATCCATTTTTGGTAAAAATTGAGTCCCTGCTGTTGCTTGTGATTGTGGTCCTGCAATGCAAAATCAAGCCTGGATCTCTTCCTTAACTTTGAAGAGATGCTGCAAGTGAAATGTGAGTGCAGAACGTGACATGGACCTCCCTCTTTGGGCACACCCCCTGCATTTCATTTTCAAATCAAAAAAGGTATCCAAATTTTTCTGAACCAAACAAACGGGGCAAAAAGAATTCGGCCAAATTGATTTTGCTTGCTGTGCAAAAGTCTAAATGATACATGACATTTCTATACTGCTCCGACTGTTATTATCACCACTGTTAGTATGTGTACTGACATTCTCCACACACACTGTAAAGATCAATTCCTGGTGTCTAGTGTTTGGATGGCAAGGGATTCAATTTTCAAGGAAATTACAGGGGATGCAGAAGTACTGGACTTGTGGTGCTTAGTTGCTTACATATATAGTTGCTTTTTTATATATGGTTGCTTATATATATGTATATACAGTCTATATATATATATCATTAGGATTAAATAAAACAGAAACTTGATGAAGTGTGCATAAATATAAGTGCAATATAGAGACAGGTGTTAAGTCTATTTGATAATAGTGGATTTTATATGATTTGGCACTAATGCATGTTTTGTTTGTGTCTGTAGGTGCCTAAGAAAATGGTAGAATCTCTGTTTTTATGATGCCCGGTATAATGGCATCATGCTGGCCCCTGATTCTGGTTCTTCAAGTTCTACTACTGTTTCCAGTTTGGAAGGCTTTGGGGTGTCCTGCCCGTTGTGACTGTACACCTCAGATCCGATCAGTCATATGCCATCGCAAGCGCCTGGCCACGATTCCTGAGGGTATACCTTCTGAAACCAGATTTTTGGACCTCAGCAAGAACCGTATACGTTGCCTAAACCCTGGTGAACTGTCCCCATACTCTCAGTTAGAGGAAGTTGATCTTAGTGAAAATATCATCTCTACGATAGAGCCTGGGGCCTTTGCCAATCTCTTCTACCTTCAAATACTCAGACTGAAAGGGAACCAGCTGAAGCTTCTTTCCACTGGCGTTTTTGCAAAACTAAGCAATTTGACTGTTTTGGACATTAGTGAAAACAAAATTGTTATTTTACTTGATTTTATGTTTCAGGATTTAAAGAACTTGAAGATCCTGGACGTTGGGGACAATGACCTACTGTACATTTCACAGAAAGCCTTTTCTGGACTTGTTGGACTGGAGCAGCTAACCATTGAAAAGTGCAACCTGACTTCCATATCTGGTGAGTCACTTTCTTACTTACAAGGACTTGAGGTACTAAGACTTCGTCATTTGGGAACCAGCTCTTTAGAAGAGCACAACTTTCAAAAGCTCTACAACTTAAAAGTGCTTGAATTGGACTGTTGGCCATTTTTGGAGGATGTGTGTGCTACAGCTTTTCAGGGGCTAAACCTCTCTTCCCTTTCTATCACCTACACTAACCTCACCTTTGTGCCAGCAGCTGCACTAAGGAATATGGTATATTTGGAATATCTAAATCTTTCCTACAACCCAATCAGATCCATACAGCGTGGCTCTTTCAGAGACCTTTTCAGACTTCGAGAGCTCCACATGGTTGGCGCTTCTCTGACTACTGTGGATTCCCAGGCTTTTTATGGGTTGAGACAAATCCGTCTTCTAAATGTTTCCAATAACCTTCTGTCTACTTTAGAGGAGGGTGTATTCCAGTCAGTTAACACATTGGAGACATTGAGAGTGGATGCCAATCCTCTTGTCTGTGACTGCCGACTGCTGTGGATCCTGCAACGCAGAAAGACTCTCAACTTTGATGGCTACCAACCTGTCTGTGCCTCTCCAGCTGAAATCCAGGGCAATGCCCTTCGTGATTTTCCTGATTCAGTACTATTTGAATACTTTACATGCCAAAAGCCCAAGATAAAAGACAGAAAGCTGCAGCATATTACAACTCATGAAGGGCAAGCTGTATCGTTTCACTGTAAGGCAGATGGGGATCCTGCTCCAATAATTGTATGGGTCTCACCTCAACGAAGAATGATTACCAGCAGGAGTGTTGGGAGATCAACTGTCCTACCAGAGGGAACTTTGGAAATCAGATATGCACAAGTACAGGACAGCGGTACATACATCTGTATTGCTACAAATGCTGGAGGCAATGACACCTACTTTGCTACATTGACAGTCAAAAGTGACAACTCCCCTTACGCCAACAGAACATTATATCTCCCAGAATACAATGACACTTTCCATAATGACACCCATGTGTTTTTGAAGTTCACCTTGGACTTGAAGACCATCTTGGTGTCAACAGCAATGGGCTGCATTACCTTCCTGGGTGTTGTCCTCTTCTGCTTCCTGTTACTATTTGTGTGGAGCAGAGGCAGAGGACAACATAAGAACAACTTCTCAGTGGAATACTCTTTCCGTAAGGTTGATGGCCCAACCTCTGCAGCAGGTCAGGGTGGAGCCAGGAAGTTCAACATGAAGATGATATGAAAGTGGTTAACAGACTGAATTACAGTAACTTGGACATTATGTTCTATTGCTTGAAAAAATATAATTATTCTTCCAGTCCTATAAAACAAGGGCTACCAACAAGTTTAAGTGAATTCCTTTACAGCTCAACTTATGATATGATTACTTTCGCGCTAGGATGAAGGATGGCATAAGCCAACCTTTTTAAAAAATATAACATGATAAATAATACAATGTTGATAGGATGTTAAAATCACAACTACCAGTGTGATCTTGATATGGATCTCCAGGTGACTTAGAAGACAAAGCAATTAGCAGTATGATCGAAATTAGCCTTAATATAATGAGGAAATTGATTAACGTAATATGTTTAATTCTTGAAAATTGCCCATAGATTATGATTCAGGAATCAAGACATAAAATGGGTTTAAAATGTCAATGAGACGCTAATGCTATTTTGATAATCACTGGAGGAAAAAACTCAGGATATATACAGGGATCATCGAATACAATAAATTAATTGATTTTGAGAATTGAACAGAGTATACACAGCACCAATATGCACCAACTCATAGGCTTTTGGGGTTGGGGAAATTATACAAAATCAGGCAGTATTATTCCTAGGGAGATATGTCTAAAGTGGTGGCAGCCCCTAGGCTACCTTACTGGGGACTGATTGCCCAATTAGGACCAAAATCCTTGTGTCCCTCTTTCATCCACTTAAAAGTAAAAATGATATAAAAAAGGCAAAGGTGGAAATGTGTTTATATATTAAATTGTGTAAACACACACTTAATGTATAGCAACATAATGCACATGGGAATCTAAAATGGGGAATAAATTGTGAGGAGCAAAGAGTATTCCTGCATGGAGTGCCATTGTCTTGGACTAGGGCCTGCTCTAAGACCACTTCAGTTCTGCATCAGGCCTAAATACAAAAGGGTTATTCTCTAGATTAATGCAGATAACCCACAAGGTTATGGTCACTTCTCTGATAAACAATTTGTCTAGTTTCATTTTTCTGATATCAAAAATTGCAATACATGTAAAATATATTTATGTAATATACATCTCATTATCTTTGGAGGGTGAAATCTTGTCATTTTGCCACAATGGGAATTATCCAAGCTATGACAACATATTTTTGAGCATATTGAAATCTCACTTGAGTTCACGCTTTATGAAGAATGAAACTGGGATAAGTATTCTAAATAATTTTGACAACATGACACTACATATTTTTGTGAAATAATTAGGACCCACACTTGTCAAGTTAAGATCACATCCACAACATTCCTAAACCTAGAAAGCATTTTGGAATTACCACCAATGTGATAACCAAAAAAACAAATCAAACCCAACTGATTTAATTTAAAAGGACAATTATTAGCTGGGGTCGATTCACCAAGATTAAAGTGAGGAAGAATGTGTGGAAATACTAATTTAGCTATTAAGATTGGAGCTATGGGGCTATACTATTTTAAATTCCCCCACTTCTGCTGGAAGGCTGTTCTATTTATTTACCACCCCTTATATTACATCTTGAATACAATTCCCATGATGCTGATGGTTGCATGAACATTGCAGGTGTTCTAGTTTACTACTTCTAGTTTAGAATAAGGAATTAAATGTTTGTTACTAAGGTTAAAACATGATTATACTCTTATGTACTGAGGTGGACACAAGGCCACCTCTGCAACCAGTTTTGCCCATATTTTCAAGTGGTATTGTCAGTGGCATATTTACCTTCAGTGCTCCCCTAGGCCCAAGACAGGGCCGCACCACCAGTCGCCATCCTCTGCTGAGTGCTAGCATATGATGTCAGCTGACTCAACACAGTCCTCTATAGTGCTAATGGGCTAGTTGGCGACATCAGTGATCTTTTTTTTAACCTACCTTTAGATCAGTGGTGCTACAGGGAAGACGATCAAGGTTCCTGTTATGTGGTAGAGGCTGCCACCCACCCTGGACCTTCCACCCCAAGCCTAGTTGGACTAGGCTAGATTATGCCACTGGATAGCAACAGATGTAACCATCTCCAAAATGCCAATAATGTAAGTAGCTAAATAAGGGTAAGGTCACATTAATGTGTATTTCGCCCTTTTGATAACTGTCATTCCCTTCCAACTACTTAGAATGTAGTCACATGTCCACTGCTTGCTAGCAGGGTTCTGTTGTTAATGTGACCTTACTAGGCATAGTATGGTCCTTTTAACCAGAGATTGCCAGAGATTGCCATGGAAAATGCATTCTACAGGGCTGTATTTAATCATCTTGGATATGCCGTTTCCTGCTAGTTTGGTGAATATAATGCATAGAACTGAATTCATACATAAAAAATAAACGGATCCTAATAAAGTCTTTTACCACAGATTCCATATACTGATTTGTTAATAATAGCAACATACGAGGAAGAGCTAACAAACATGTCCTTGAAATCAAGAGGGCAGCCCTGCAGAGATTCCTTGTACATATTGGTAATATTAAGTGTAGATGAGCATAAACTGAAAATCAGTTCAGTGGACATGCATATCCTAAACACAACATAAAGACAATTTTTATTTTCCGCTGATAAATGTAAACATGTTACAGTCATTTTCAAACTTTTCGTTATAGTTAAACAATTATTAACTAGATTTTACATACCAAATCAAGGTTGGTTGAATTCCGTTTGAATCTAGTTTACTCCCACTTAATGCTGATTACCAGTAAAATAAATAAGTAAGAAACTATGCGATATCAGCCCTGTAGTGTCAAATTGTCATAAGTTAGTATAGAACCGTCAACTGAAGCTGGTTTAAAAAGTTAAGAACATTCAGTGCTTAGAGTAAGGAGAAGCGTTCATTGAGGAAACTGTTCAAACATTGTGTTATGCATAGAGCAACTATTGTTCGTCTGCAATTATTGCTTTATGGTTTTCACTTGACTGCTTGCCTTAACTCCTTCACCCCTTCATTATGTTCTCTGCCATCATGAATATAGTAAGTTTTAAAGCCAACTGTGATGAAATTAAACATGATTGGTAATATTTCCCAGTGATTCCAGGTGCAGGGGACCAATAGCATACTTTTTAAGTCATGTGAACACCAATTTGAACGCTCACAGAAATTGTAAGGGTTGATGTTACCTTGCACAATCTGAGGAAGTTCAAGGAAGCACTTTCCAGGTAACAGGAACACACCACATCATTAATGTGTGTCGTATTATGCAACTTTTTGTGTTGGAGAACATTTTCTTCTTAATGGGTTTTTCCTCTGTGTCTTCCTGAAATAAAGAGAAATGCTTAGCACAAGAGTCTGTGTTTGGAATTTAGGGCAAGTGGACCACAATAACATTATTGTTGGGACCCAATCATGAAAGTCAATGAAAAGTAATCATTTCATACGGACATGACATTAATAGATGCCAGAATAAAGCTGACAGACAAATTAGCATTCCTCTCCAAGTTATTTATGACAAAATATCTGTACCAGGGCTATGTATTTTATTGTTTTATGACCATCTTTTAAACAATCAATCAAACCTCAATGTAGACATGTTAGCTAGTAGGCTAACACTGCTAGAATTCACACTTTTGTGGGTTTGTGTTGCCAAGAAGCAAAGGCAATATAGAAAAATAAGTAAATGGCAGTGATCTAGCCAAGTTCTACCCAAACCTTTCTTCAAAGGTAACCCGGTTTTAATGTTTGTGTAAAATAGTGGTTGGCTAGCCTAGATGAGATTTCCTAATCCCCCAGAGGATTGTATGATGATTGGATGGAGTATGAGAGTTCAAGGTAGGTAATAATATTAAATTGTAAGATTCATGATTTACCTGTACAAGCATATGTCTGTGTTCATTTGTATTAAATCATGTGATTTTGAAAAAAGAAAAGAAACTGTATTACATATTACATATTTGAAGGTATTAAAATAAAAAAATAAAAATAGTGCTTGGCAACAATGGTTCAGTGGGTGTTTAAAGCAGGGATATCCTGCTTTAACATAGCAATAAATTAAAGATGTGAAATCTCGCCTTACTGATTTACCCTGAATACATACATGTATGCATGCCAACAAACTATACATTTTTCCAGGAGGTCAGAATTTTTGGTGGGTATGAGTGAATACCCACCAACACACAACACAGTGAATAGAAACAACAGAAAGATATGTATGTTAATGAAACTTTTTATCCTCAAAGTTGATGCGTTAGATGCAGAAGTTCCTGATCTGCCATAGTCAGTACCTATCAAAAGTGGTCCAAAAAAGGAAAAATGGTAAACCGGGATCAGGGTCAAGGGCGACCAAGGCTCATTGATGCATGTGGGGGGCATAGGCTAGCCTGTGTGGTCAAATCCAACAGACAAGCTACTGTAGCTCAAATTGCTGCAAAAGTTAATGCTGGTTTTGATAGAAAGGTGTCAGAACACACATGCCTCAGTGTACATTGCTGAAAACGCTTATAATGGGCATGTGCGTGTGAAGAACACATGGCACCAGGATGCATCCATGGAGGCCCCACCTCGCAACTTACAGGACTTCAAGAATATGCTGCTAAAGTCTTGGTGCCAGATACAACACACCTTCAGGTCATGGCATTAAACAACCTTAGAAAGTCACCTACGATCACTTTCTTTGCTTAAATGGTGTTGCTGTAATGCCTCGATGTCAAGGCATTCAGCAACACTAAGATCGGCGTCAGGGGCCCTGTGTGGCCCCTTCCCAGGGAGTCAGCGACGTCCATTTTAAAAGAGTTCAATGTGTCGCTAGCGAGGCATTTAGCAACACCTAACACCCACCCCAGGATGCACTGTGACTGCTCCAGTCAAAAAATGTGGTAACATTTAAAAATAATTATGCAGTGATGTTACCATCAGGGGAACCATCCAGTTCCAACAAAATGTAAAACAATCTACAAAATATTAAAAAATATTTTGTTTTTTAAAAAGGCTTATTTTTATGAGAAAGTGCTAAAGTTAGCTCTGTATCTTCCCAAAAATCCTGACATGGAAAGAGTTAATATACTAGCATTTCAAATACCCAAGGGTTATGGTTTGATGGGTTAAATTAGAATGGCCGGGTTCAAAGATGTCCCATATAGGACAAGTTGTGTGAAAAATGAAAGATCTGGAAAAAATGTTTTTGAAATAACAAAACGCTACTTGTACTTATTGCCCAATAACTTGCAGAACAACAAAAAAATATATACATTTGGGTAGTTCTAAACTCAGGACAAATAGTAGAATATACTGATTAGATAATTAGCTGAAAATTTAGGATGAGAAATTTAGTAAAAACTACAAAAAAAACCCATTGTTTTAAATTTTAAATAAATACCTAATTTATATAGGAAACAATTGGAGTTTGAATGATACCTTTATTGGCTAACAGTAAATATAGATTGCAAGCTTTCAAGACTTCTCAGGTCCCTTCATCAGGCATGTTATATACAACAATGTCAAAAACCTCTATTTAAGTATCAGTCAAATAACATGGTTAAGAATGGGAAGCAGATAACATCAAAATGTCTAAGGCAAGGTTCTTTGATCAGTCAATAGTGTTAAAATCAGAGGTGGATTGGAGTCATAAAATGAGGGTTCTGTCTGGTTTGTTAATCTACAAAGTGATAATGGGATAGAAATTCCCTACCCTGGTTGAGGCCAGCATTTAAAGAGTTAAATTTGAGTATTTATTTAACCTCCCATATTTTTCTCTCCCTTGAACAGTCCCATTAATACAGCCAGTCTGATGTCTCTGATATTATGTGCATTTTGGCAAAAATGTTCTCCAGTTGGTGTTTCTGCTCTCTTGTTGTTGATGTTGAATCTGTGTGAATTAAACCTTTTATGCAATGGCTGGCCTGTTTCACCTACATCGATGGCTGTTGGACACTTTGCACACATAATAAGGTATACCACATTAGACTATTTGCAGGAGAAGGCACTTATGGTGTGTATTTGATTTTGGTATAGGTACCATGTCCACAGTGTGGATGTGTGTGCATGTTTCCCCTTCCTTGTAGACAGGGAAAAGTGCCATTTTTTTGTGGACTTGTTCAGGGCACTCCTGGTTATCAGATTGGGGGTTGAAGGAAACTCCAATGGTATGGCTAACACGATACCAACACTCATAATTTATATAGAATTTTAATACTTTCCCACCACTTATAGGCAACATACTATAAGGTGTGCATTATTCATAGAATTTTTACATTAGGTATGATGGGATTGCAACTCTAATTTTAAACAAATAAACCAAAAATACCCACAAAAGTATATATTTCTGTAAAGCAGACAACCCAGACTGTCGTATCAGAGGTTTTGGGCACTCTTCACACCTGCTATTTGGCCACCAATCACTGTCAAAGGTGGCCGCAAAAATGATTTCCTGCACTTTTTTCGCCAACACTGTGTTGCTTAGATTTTTTTGCACAGGGTATGTGTTACGGCAGAGAAACCTGGCCAAAATTGTTTAGCTGCATCTCCTAATCACGGAGACGCCCCACATCCTTAGTTTTTTTTCTTTCTAGAGGGCCATATCCATCTCTTACATATAGTACCCTATAGTTTAGGGGTTGTGAAGGGAACCCTCCTATACCTTTTAGGTGTTGTGTTAGGGCAATGGACGACCTCCACTGTTGGCACTTCCGCCGGGGCACTGGCTCCACCATAGAAGCCCCAGCGGAAGTGCAGCGGAGGTTGTCTACGCTCCGCTGTCGGGACTTCCGCCGGTTCTCTCTGTCATAGAAGTGCCGGCAGCAGAGGTTGTCTGCACGTACCGCACAGATGTCCACCGGCCAGCCCGACTAGACACCAGTGAGTCTGGGAGTGCATTGGTAAGCTGGGGGGCACTTTTAGGAAGCAGAGTGGCAATTCTAGGGGGCGTAAAGCATATCTGAGGGGCAGAGTGGCATATCAGACGTTATAAAGCATATCTGGGGCAGAGTGGTATATTAGGGGTTATAAAGCATATCTGGGGGGCAAAGGGGCATATCTATAAGTAAGGTGTATTATGAATTACATACTACTTGTTATGTCCTGTATACCCATTGTACAACGCTACAGAGTTTGATGGCGCTATATAAAACAATAATTAATAATAATTAAGGGGGACCTTAAAATGGCTATCGGTTTTCTGTTTGTATGTAACATATGCTGACAAACTGTGTAATAGATACCAAGAATTTAAAATACATGTCTTCCCGTTTATCGGATAAAATACTGTTTTAACATTCCACTAATGTGTATTTTTTCTTTAAAATAGCACCAACTTTAAGGGTGTGGCCTATAATCAGGTGCGGCCTATATTCAAGCCAATACGGTAATAAGGTAACATGTGCACATCCGCTAACATGGGCTTATCTAAAATAATTACAGTTCAATAACCACCCCCCCTATGTTGGAAAGATGGAAAGAAAGTACATCACAATCTCCAATTCAAAATACATTTAATATCAATTAACTTATGCAAAGTCTATAGAGAAATCACAGAAATGCTATATGTCAGTCCAATGGTAAAGCACTATCCAATGAAGCAAAATGCAAAGAAAACAAAAAATAGGCCAAAAATAAGGGTTAGATCTCACCAATTGGTAACTCGGGAGTGTGGTTTACCATGCAGAAACCCTTGAAGTCTTGAAGCCCACGGGGGGCCAGAATGGACTAGAGTGGGCCCTGGCAGAGTGCTGAGCAGGGCTAGGCTAAGGCAGGAATTGTGAATTTTAGGGGAGGAGTTTTGGTAGGAGGATATTTAAGTTTGGTGATCACAGGGGTAAGGATCCATTTTGTTTTTCACCTGGTATGGTTATTTCATAACTTCTGATCCACCCCTTATCTTCTGCTGTAACACCCCTGTTTTTCACCCTGGTATGGTTATTTCATAACTTCTGATCCACCCCTGAACCCCTCATCTTCTGCTGTAACACCCCTGTTTTTCACCTGGTATGTCTTTTTCCTGCCTGTCTCCATACCCTGCTGCTATCAAAGGGTGCCCTCTAGTCTAGCCTAATTGTAATTGTTAGCCAAGGTGTGAACCATCTGCCTCCTGTATGCAATCATCTTATCTGACCACTTGTGAGGCAGCCCTATATAGCTCTAGACCGCACTTGGAAACATGCTTGCTTGGAAATGTAGCTGCTGTGGCCTTTCCCCAAGTGGACTCTTCATAATTGGACAGATAAGAGTTACACTGGAGTTGAACGGGAGGGAAACGACAAAAGACATACCCACATAACCCACATAGGCACTTGCTTGCTGCACTCCTTCCCTACTATGGACCCATACATGTTTCTATGTCCTCTACCCACAAATCGCACAATCGCTGCAGCCTCCACGCCCCTTGACAAACCCTCTACAGTCCACATAACTCCATCCCATCTATCACCCCACCCTAGCTCATATGCCTTTCTGTTCTCTTCATAACCCAACATCACTAAGCACACACAAGTAATGGCATCCAATGCCCACAAATCACATTCCCATTTGTTTTCTGTCTGTATCCTACTCCTTCTGGGCTCAGGTGACATTGAACAAAACCCTGGCCCCACCATCCCCGCTTTCTTCCGTCCCCGCACATGCCGAACTAACACATACCACCGCAATCCTTCCAATCTTAAACCAGTCCACTGCAACCCCGGCCCCCCTTTCTCCTGTGCCATCTGGAATGCCCGCTCTGTTTGCAGTAAACTAACTGCTGTCCATGACCTTTTCATCTCTAACCACTTTAGCCTCCTTGCACTCACTGAAGCGTGGCTGACACCCTCTGACGCTACCTCTCCTGCTGCTCTCACTTACGGTGGCCTTCACTTCAGCCACACTCCCAGACCTGGAGACAAACAGGGAAGTGGTGTTGGTATTCTCCTCTCTGCACATTTCAATGTCTACCACCAATTCCCTCTCTGTCTTTCTCATCTTTCAAAGTACACTCTGTCCGCCTTTTCTCCCCAATTGCTCTTAGTGTTGCAGTGATCTACCGGCCTCCTGGCCCTACCTCTCATTTCTTTGATCACTTTTCTGCCTGGCTTTCCCACTTTCTTTCCGCCACCATCCCTATACTAATCCTAGAGGACTTCAATATACCTATCGATGACCCATCCTCACCTGCTGCTTACAAACTACTTTCACTCTCCTCCTCCCTCAGACTCTCACAATGGACTAACTCCCCAATGCACTGTGGCGGTCATCAAATAGATCTAGTATTCTCCCACCTTTGTTCCATTTCTCAATTCTCTAACTCTCCCCTCTGTCTGTCTGATCACAGCCTGCTCACATTTAATCTCGACATACCACACACACCCTCCCTACCTAGAAAACCACCACAAACCTACTGTAATATCAGCAACCTCAACACTCCACAGCTTTCAGATACTGTCACGACCGAGGTACGGGTTGTGGATCCGCGCTGCAGAAATGGCACCTCCTAGTGGAGTGAGGGCGCCCAGCCACCAGAGCAACCGAGATACGGGCTGTACACCACTGAGAGCAATGGAGATGCAATAATCCAGGAACATAAAATAAAATAATAATAATAATAATAATGTCCAAGGGGTCAGGCAAAAGAGTAGTCGGGGTCACAAGCAAAGGTCAGGGCAGGCAGCAAACAACATAGGTCATGATCAATAGCAGAACGATAAGGCAGGATACAAACGCTAGTGAAGGCAAAAAGGCACTATCACAGGCAAGGGTGCCAAATGAGGGTTTAAATATCCCTCCAAGAATACAGAACCTCCTACCCTCCTAATATTCATGTCACTTTAAGAGTGACATGAATATTCATGAGTTTGGCTGTTCGCGCATGACGTAGATCTCGGCGGGGATGCATGTCTCGAAGAAGGAAGAACCCGGCGGCCGCTCACCGCAATGGAACGAGCAGGGAGCCGAACGCGCGAGCTGCGTCTCAGCGTCCCTGCTCACGGCGATGCCGATGCCACGAAGGAAGTAACAGTACCCCCCCTACTACGAGAGCCATCCTGGCGATCAGGAGCAGGTTTCTGCGGAAATCTGGAAAGGAAAGAGCGAATCTTGGCAGGAGCATGAACATCAGAGGCAGGAATCCAAGAGAAATCCAAGAGCTCTTCTCAGGACCGTATCCCCTCCATCTAATACAATATTGCAATTGCCCCCGTTTCTATATGGAATCTAGGATAGTCTGTACTGGTTCAGGAGCATGGACCGAGAAAGAGTATTGGTTGGTAATTACTGGTTTAAGCAAAGAAACATGAAATGCGTTATTGATGTGCAAAGTCTTAGGCAGAACCAGATAGTAGGTGACTTCGTTAATTCTTGATTTGATTTTGTACGGACCGATATATTTGGGTCCTAAAGTTCTAGAAGCTTGCTGAAGATGCAGATATTTAGTGGAGAGCCACACCGAGTCTCCAGGATTAAGTAGAGGTCCTATGGACCGATATTTATCAGCTGTCTTCTTTTGCAGTCTTTTAGTGTTCTTTAAATGTTCGGCAAGTGCTGCCCAATGATCTTGCAAAACCCGAAATTGAGCTTCCGCAGCTGGAACCCCAGTGGAACCAGTTTCCTGAGGCCATAATGCAGGTTCATATCCATGAACTGCTTTAAAAGGAGACATCTTTAAAGATTCGTGAAACGAGCTATTGTAAGACCATTCAGCGAGATGTAACAGTGTAGACCAATCAGACTGGTTTTCCGAAACTTACATCCTTTCAGCACTTGGTTAGTTCTTTCAGCTTGTCCATTGGATTGCGGATGGTGGGACGAAGAAAAATGCAGTTCAATACCCACGAGTTTACACACAGCCCTCCAAAATCTATAAATGAATTGAGATACTCGGAAATTATTATTTGAGTGTAAACGTATGATCTGTCATGTGGCCTTTGGCCTTTGGAGGGAGGTAGGTCTGTAACAGAATCCATGGCTACATGTTGCCATGGTTGTTCTGGAACAGGTAATGGAC
Source organism: Spea multiplicata (assembly GCA_009364415.1). NCBI lineage: Eukaryota > Metazoa > Chordata > Amphibia > Anura > Pelobatidae > Spea > Spea multiplicata. Next base: position 24,275,102 of record VKOC01000001.1, on the reverse strand, counting down.
ATAATAATCCTGCTGGCCTGATGTGGGGTATTTTATTATGACCACATACGTTACATGCTTGTACAAAATCCACAATGTCCCGAGTCATAGATGGCCACCAAAAATGCCTCTGGAGAAGAAATTTCACATTCCAAATTCCCCGATGACCTGCTACAGGTGGAGCATGACCCCAAGATAAAAAGGCTTTACGAAACATATAATCTCCCAGGAGGTGGTTTCAGTCTCTTAGGTCGAGGAGTCTGTGATTTGGAGATGTGCCACATGAGGGTGTTGTGGATGGTGGCAATGATTTTGGTAGGAGGTATGATTGGTTCAACAGGTGTGTCTAAATTAGGTGCTTCGTATTTCCTGGACAACGCATCTGCCTTACTATTTTTTGAACCCGGACGAAACGAGATAGAGAAATTAAAACGAGTAAAAAAAACAATGCCCATCGAGCTTGTCGAGGATTAAGTCTCTTAGCCTTTTCAATATACACCAGATTCTTGTGATCGGTAAGAATTGTAATGGGAATGGCGGTGCCTTCGAGAAGATGTCGCCATTCTTCTAAGGCTAACCAATAGTTCCCAATTTCCTATATCATAGTTTCGTTCGGCTGAAGTAAAAGTCTTAGAGAAATACGAACATGGATGCAGACGATTAGAAACTTGATTTCGCTGGGACAGAATGGCCCCGGCTCCGCTCTCCGATGCATCGACTTCCAGGATAAAAGGTAAATCTGGATTGGGTCATTGTAAGATAGGAGCCGTAGTAAAGGCCAACTTTAGTTTTGCAAAGGCCTCTTTTGCCTCTGGGGTCCAGGATTTTGGGTTCGCCCCTTTCCGGGTGAGAGCAATGATCGTTGCAATGATTTGAGAAAAGTTCCGGATGAAGCGACGGTAATAATTGGCGAATCCCACAAAATGCTGTACGCCCTTGACGTCAGAGGGTTCCTCCCAGTCTTTAATAGCCACTAATTTGTCTGGATCCATCTCCAACTGTCCGGACGATAAAATATAACCCAGGAACTTGACCTTGTCACATTCAAACTCGCATTTCTCTGCCTTAGCAAATAGTGAGTGTTCTCTCAATCGTTGCAATACTTGAGAAACATGTCGCCGATGCTCTGCCAGATTCTTAGAATAAATCAAGATATCATCCAGGTACACCATAACATGGGATAGCAAAATGTCTCAAAAGATATCATTCACAAAATTCTGGAACACTGCCGGGGCGTTACATAGTCCGAAAGGCATCACTAGGTATTCATAATGCCCGTATCGAGTATTGAAAGCGGTCATCCATTCATCACCCTCCTGAATACGAATCAGATTGTACGCCCCACGAAGGTCAAGTTTGGTAAAGATGGTAGCGTCCTTTAACTGGTCATACAATTCAGTTATGAGGGGAAGAGGATATTTATTTAATCCATGATAATCGATGCACGGGCGTAAGGAGCCATCTTTTTTGGCGATGAAAAAGAATCCTGCACCTGCTGGAGATGCTGAAGGCCTGATGAATTCTCTTTCCAAACTTTCTTCAATGTATTGAGCCAAAGCTTGATTTTCAGGTTGAGATAAGGGGTAAGTGTGCCCCTTAGGTGGGTTGGTACCGGGTAACAGTTTTATCGCGCAATCATACGCACGGTGGGGAGGTAAGGTGTCTGCTTTTTGATTAGAAAAAACATCCAGATATCCCCAGTACTGAGAGGGTACCAGTCAGGCCCGGACTGGCCATCGGGCACACCGGGCATTTGCCCGGTGGGCCGGGCCACGGCAGGGCCGCATCGACTTAGTGGCTGATGGAGCTGCAGCTCCAGGCCCCTACCTACGGCCGCATTAACGCAGGGCATAAGGGGCACTTGCCCCTTAAGCCCGCCGCAACTGCGACCGGGTCCGCCACTCTATGGGGCCGGGAAGTCCCCACCAAAGCCGGCCTTACAGGTCTGCGGCCGCACAGGGTTTAAATAAAAACATCGGGGGTTTTTTTCAACTTTATTAAACATCCTCCATGTTAAATAAAGTTTTCTTAGCTTTATTTAACATGGAGCATGTTAAATAAAGTTGGAAAAAAAAACACGATGTTTTAATTTAACCCCTGTGCGGCCGCAGACCCCTAAGGCCGGCCCTGGTGGGGGCTTCCCGGCCCCTTAGGGCAGGGCCGACCTTTGGGGTGTGCGACCGCACAGGGCGCCACACTCCAGGGGGTGCCAATGCGGCACCCGGTACCCCTCCAGAGACGGACAGTAATGTCCGCCGCTGGAGGAGCAGGCTCGCAAGGGAGCGGTAACGGAGGTCTTTAACAGACCTCCGGTACCGCTCCCTTGTGATCCGCACGGCAACAGCTGCTGTGCGCCGGGGTCTGTTGTCAGATCCCGGCGCACAGCACTGAAGCCGCGCCCACCGCTGCCCTCTGACCCGGAAGAAGACAGAGAAGACAGAAGAACTGAAGAAGAAGAGCGAAGAGGAGGAAAAGAAGCTGAAAGGAAAGGTAGG
>VKOC01000001.1:24252004-24263707 GCA_009364415.1 Spea multiplicata | reverse complement strand
TATTTTTTTTTGTTAATATCTTATTTACCTTACTTTATTTTGTATGCAAGTTGTGAATCTTGTGATGATTGTAATTTGTCACATATATGTTGATCATGCTAAGTTACATATCTTTATAAATCTGTTGTAATGTTATAAATATCTTTACTTTTTATCTCCTTTCCTCAAAATAACCTTTGTAAAAATAAGGGAGGGGGTGTCACAATTTTCTGTTCCTGCCTCAGGCGCAAAAGAAAGTAGTAGCTACGGCTCTGGTGGTTAGTTTCAACAGTGAAAATCATTTTGGTCTGTAATTGGAAACATGCTGACAGGAGTGTGGGGTCCACAGTACAAACCAGCTTAATAATAAAGAATATCATTCATTCCAGCACAGGTCTTTTTTCTATCGCCCTATGAGGGCTCTAAAATAAGATATTAAGGCATTACTGGAGGCATAGTGGCATACAGTGGGTTAAAAGGGGCACTCTGCCTCCAGAAAAGCCATATGCCACCCATACAAACACCCCCCCCCCGAGTTTACCGGTGCTTCTGACTCCCTGTTGTCTGGTGGGGCAGCGAATGTTCCGCCGGAACTTCTATGATCACCGGAAAGTCATGTGATGCCGGTGCTACGCCATAGAAGCTACGGTGGAAGTACAAGCAGTAGCCGGGGTTCATCGCAGCACTGCGGGGAATTCTCCTCTCTGGCAGCCGGGGAAGGTATGCGTGATGCACGTAGACAACCTCCGCTGCTGTCGGCACCTTCAGCGGCGCACGGTGATAGATGCCCGTTGTAAGTGCGGGCAGCAGCTGAGGTTACCAGACAGGAGGATCCAGGTCCCCTGCAGCGCTGCAGGGGATCTGGATCTTAGTCTCATAGTCAGACTTCATTTGAGGTCTGATTATAAGATGAGGGGTATTTTTCAGAGCATTTTCTCTGAAAAAAACCTTGTCTTATAATCGAGCAAATACGAGCAAATAATATCATCTATTTTCCTGTCACTTTAGTTGAGTAAAGGTATAGTCTATGAGAATTTGGGTGTCCAAGGTTTCTCTCCATGCTAACTGAAGAAATCATTATTATTGTTCATTACTAATTATTTCAATATATTTAGGAAACTGCATTAGTTGGCATTAGTTGCTAGAAATGGAAGACAAGGAAAAGTAGTTTCAGTAGTTAAGACTGTCTTTCAAATATTAAGTCAACATGGGAGTTTTCAGCCTACTTACCTAGGTAATTGAGTGATAAATTGAGCTGCCGAATGTCAATATGAACAGAGCCCTTGGGGATCCATATCACCTCTTCATACCCTTGTGAAGAAAACATGGTAAAAAGGAGAATAGTTCCACTTGATATGCATTTCATTTTCTGAAACAGCTCTTCACAATGTAGTAAAGCCAAAATGAAGTATTTCAAATCTACACATATGTTAAGCCTCCTAAGAATAATCTAACTACCCAAATATGCATTGCACCCACAACCCAATGTTGTAAAAGGACAATTTGTACACACATACAAGTCTCTTACCTCCCTCTGGTAGTGACTCATTGAATATGCCCTCAATGGTCTCACATGTGTTTCCTTCGCCTCCACACACACGACATTTATCCTCTTTTGTATCTGACCCCAGTATCCGATCACAGCCCACATGCTTTCAAGATATGAAAAAACATAACAATTAGCAATGTAGCTTGCAATAATTATATAGAAATACAAACTGTCCAACTAATACTCAAAACTGCAATTCAGCCACACACAGCAGGAACTTTGGATCATGTAAAATACTTCATAGTCAAGTTGTTCCAAGATAGACCCGACCCCACCAATTAGTGTATTCAGTAAACCTATAGTTGCGGGAAGTTTCAGTTGAGTTAATAAGTTACAGGAAAAATGAAAATCCTACAGTAAAGTACCGGGGGGGTGGGGGGTCACCTACACGTCCTACAGATGTTTGATTGAATTAAGATCTGGGTAATTTGGAGGTCAAGTCAACACCTTGAACTTGTTGTGTTCCTCAAACCATTTCTTAACCATTTTGCTTTGTGGCAGGGCGCATTATCCTGCTGAAAGAGGCCAATGCCATCAGGAAATACCGTGTCCATGAAAGGGTGTACATGGTCTGCAACAATGCTTAGGTAGGTGGTAAGTAACATCCTCATGAATGGCAGAACCTAAGGTTTCTCAGAAGAACATTGCCCAAAGCATCAGACTGCCTCTGCTGGCTTGCCTCCTTCCCATAGTCCATCCTAGTGCCACGTGTTCTCCAGGTAAGTGACGCACACTCACCTGGCCATCCACATGATGTATAAGAAAATGTTATTCATCAGACCAGTCCACCTTCTTCCATTGCTCCGTGGTCCAGTTCTTATGCTCACGTGCCCATTGTAGCTGCTTTTAGTGGACAGGGGTCAGCATGGGCACCCTGATTGGTCTGCAGCTATGCAGCCCCACAGAACACATAATGCATAGCAGCTTGTTGCCTGACACCTTTCTATCAGAACCAGCATTAACATTTTCAGCAATTTGAGCTACTGAAGTTCATCTGTTGGATTTGACCACACAGGCCAGCCTTCACCCCCCCCCCAATGCATATCAATGAGCCTTGGCGGCCCATGACCCTGTCACTGGCTCACTGCTTTTCCTTCCTTGGATCACTTTGCAGACCGGGAACCCCACAAGAGCTGCAGTTTTGGAGATAATCTGACCCAGTCCTCTAGCCAATTTGGCCCTTGTCAAAGTGGCTCAGATCCTCACATTTTTTCCTGCTTCTAACAGTACAACTTTGAGGATGAAATGTTTGCTTGCTGCCTAATATATCCCACCTACTGACAGGTGCCATGATAACAAGATTATCGTGTTATTCACTTCACCTGTCGGTAGTCATAATGTTATAGTGTTTATACAGTACTGTGCAAACGTTTTTGGCAGGTGTGAAAAAATGCTATAAAGTAAGATGATCAGCCACAGGGAACCCTTTCTCTATATAGGGGTCCACACATGTATTAAAGGTAAATGGTTTATCAATATTTGGTGGGACCTCCCTTTGCCCTCACAACAGCATTAATTATTCTAGGTACAATTGCACACATTTAAGGAACTTGGCAAGTAAGTTGTTTCAAAAAACTTGGAGAACTTATCACAGTTCTTTGAATTTAGGCTGCCTTAGTTGCTTTATGTAATCACAGGCAGACTCAAGGATGTTGAGATTTGTGTTCTGTGGGACCATACCATCACTTCCGGGACCCTTCTAGTATAGTTCTTACTGACTTAGGCCTTATGTTTGGGGTCATTGTCATGTTGCAAAGTTGGGGCCATTCAGATGCCTGCCTGATGGCATTGCATGATGAGCAAGTATCTACCTGTACTTTTCAGAATTGAGGAGACCAATAATTCTGACTGAATCCCAAAACACACATGTTTGCTGAGCTGATGGCACTGCTGGACATCTTCCAATTGTGAAGGGAAGTAACCATTCTTGGCCAACTACTATGTCTATGCTTCTCAACATTGCCCGTTTCTTTGTCCTTCTTCAAAAGAGCTTGGATAGAACATCTGGAAACCCCTGACTGCTTTGAAATTTCTGCATGCAAGAGACCTTGCTGACGTAGTATATCAACCTTGTGCCTTGTTGCTGTGGTGTATGACTTTTGACATTAAACATTAAACTTCAGCAGTCTCATCTTGAGTTTTGTAGTTCCTCGTCCAGTTTTATTCCTCCTACACAGCTGTCTCAGGTAATAATGTTGTTTCAACTAAGATTAAAATCACCTAAATACATGCATATAAAACCACTGACTTTGTGTAAGTGTACCTGGAAGAATTAATGCTGTTCTGAATTTTCTTCTGTTCACTCACTTTGTATTTTGTTAAATGATAAAAATAAGCTATTAACAGGTCTATTTTTTTAAAAGCATTCCAACCTTACAGCATTTTTTCCACCCTTGCCTGAAATATTTGCACAGTATGATATAATGTACATACATTATATATAGACATTATGTAACTAAGATGTATAGATTCAAATACACATACACACGTAATCAGTGATCATTTTTTAAAACCGATGAAATTCGTTTTTCAGTCTATCCTTCTTTTAAACAGCTACATTTATAATGAGTAATCTTGCAAAGAAATATTTATTATATAATGATATAATCAAATTATTTTCCATTGCCATACCTTGCACTCTCCATTGACACAAACATCATAAGAGTCTTGTCTGCAGGGGGTTCCATCAATCACTGCTGCTGCTCTTTCAGTATAAAAGTTAAAGCCCTCTGCCAGGCAGTTCAACGAGCAAGCTTTCACTCCACCTGATTGGGTAATTAGAGGAAAGACAACTAGTGATTTATTGGTAGGAATATATTAATTAAATTAAGAAATTAGAAGGGAGAACTCAGTGGACATGGGTGAAGATGGCTGGAGGTTGAAAAGGAGGATTTTGGATCATGTGCTATGGATCTAGATACAGATGGAAGAACAATAAATCTAGTAATGGAGAAGTTGCTGAGTATCTGCTCAATAGGTCTACCATTAGCAAACAATAATGTGCTCCTGTATACCATCTGACATCTCCACGGCACGTTTGTAATGCTATTGAAGGTGGACTGTGAAATGCCCATACCTTCACAGGGTCCAAATGGATGCATAAAAAATACTCAATAATGTTTAACTGGATTACATAGATTGAATTTCTATTACTATTTCCTATTGCCCCCAAACAACACTGTGGCTGTTTTGCACAGCACTTGGCCTCACTGGGTGATATGCTGACTAGGTGTTATTACTATAAATCTAGTTTTGGCTTGACAAGCCTATGTTTCCCAATCCAAGCAACAAAATTACAAAATAAATAAATCTACAGAGGACCTATAAAGATAAACTCACATGAACTTCTACAGCTTGTCTGCAAACACAACAGTGACCGGATCTGAACCCATTGCTTTTGGTCCAGACAACTTCAGGAATGCAAATGCAATCCAGCGCTCACGTGCCTGCACTTTATCTTGTGTATTTATTATTGCTATACAACAAATGTATAACAGGTCATTTAAGTCCAGGAAGTGTCCCCTTTTAGCTGATTTTTAATTGGAGACCTGAAAACCCAAACTTTTAAAAATACAACATAACAAGAATGATCAGAATTGCCCTAAAACCAGGAAATTACTTTGGGGAAATACTTGTGTGGACCCCATATAGAGAAAGGGTTCCCTGTGTCCGATCACCAGAGGAATTTAGTTGCATCTGGACTGTATTAGGCTGTGATCATGGCCTCATTTTCACTCTGCACCTCTGCCCTCTCTCCCTCTAGGAATGTGCTGAGCTGAGCACTCCAGCTAATTCTTCCACTTAGAATCTCTATGCAGAATCTCCCGAGGGAGAAATTCCTCAGCAAGTCAATAAAGGGGACAAGTCAGGACTCAATGAGAGAGTAGGGGGGGTACATGGAAAATGTGTGAAATTGAAAAAATGAAGGAGACAGCACACTAGTTGTACAAACAGATGAAAATGCAATGATGTACAATGAACAAAAGAATGAAAAGGGACAATGGCCAGATACAGTGACACAGAATTGCATGTTCAAGAATGCAGAACAGAAAAGCACAAAACATCGGTAAAGTTTCTTATATTTCAGTTGAAAAATATTCTTTATATTATTGAGAGATGTGTATTCTGGCCTAATCCCACTAGACATAGGTAGCAAGTCTATGGTGGTGGTTGCCTTTAGACTGCACTACGAGAGCAGATCACCCTATTCTGTGATAAAGTGTCCCTATGTGACTGGTTAGTGGGCAGTGGAGACCTAATGTATTTATGTTTTAAAAGTTGGATTAGTGCACATATCCACATTTTAAGATTTGAGAATGTTGCTTTTAACAAAAAAATGCTCTGGCTCTTCTTTCTCTAATGATATTCATACGTTTGGCCATGTATCCTTTGTCCTAAAAAATACAACCACAATGACAATGCCAAGAAACAAATACAATAGTTTTGGCTATGATGAATCCCATGCCTTCTGTGTTGATTTTACAAGGTTTTTTATGCATGCATAATATTGTTGTACTTGGAGGATGTTGAATATTCTGTGTAGCCAGTGCACCTATCCTACGGAATAATATAATAATATTTTATTTTTTCCAATTTTCTTCAATCTTTTTATATTAGTACTATAACGGATTGTTTGTGTTTGACTTTGTATGGATGTGATTTCAAATCAAAGTCATGGTTGTGATGAAAATACTTAAAAAACGTATATAATTTTGTATATAATTTTGTATGTATATATATAATTATATAATATATATAAAATTAGACATTAGACAAGGGAGTAGGGTAACATTGTTTACCTCCTCTGTAACTTTTCCAGGAGTAGTATTTTCCCCGAAATGGCACGTTGTCAAATTCTGCACACTGCAGCTCGCGAAAATCTTGTGAACCCACAGGACAGTCCTAAAAATTAAGGTAAAAAAAATCCAATATGCTTTTTTCTTTTATAAAACAAATTTCACCTATTTCTTAAGTGATCAATATACATTGCAACATTAGACAGGACTATTAAAATGTCACTTTTAAACCGTCACTTTATAAACCGCCCATACTAGGTGTTTAACTCATATTTTTGATTATGCAACCTTTCCTGTGTTTCTGTCTAGCCGTACAACCCACAATATGTATGGGTATTGTTAATAAAGTCCTCTTGACTCCATAAAAATATTTTATCTTAAATAAGCCATAGGTATACACTGACGAGGGAAGTTTTCTTCATTGATACCTCGTGGAGATTGCCCCCTTTGATTTACTTTAACCGCCTTCGTGACAATGGCTGATTTTATTTTTTGTGCCCTTTGTGACAATGTTTTAATATTTATACTGGCTATACACTCACTACTTTACATTGTGTCATTTCTTCAGTGTCACATGAAAAGATATAATAAAATTTTTACAAAAATGTGAGGGGTGTACTCACTTTTGTGAGATACTGTATGTTAATACAATTCGGTGGATATATGAGGCTATGCTTTACAACAGGGGTGTCCAAGTTTTTTCTGCAGTGGGCCACTTCATCAGAAATGTATGTGTGCGTGGGCAGCACTCATTTTTTACTGAGAGAAAATATGGCCTTTTAGCTTTATAATGCATATTAATCCAGGGTTAATTTGGCGATAATGAAAAAAGCAGTGGAAACGTTTTTTTGATCAACTTTTATATGTCATTCTATCAATACTGATAAAGCCTGAACAAATAGGGCAGGCTAACATGAGATTGTGGGGACAAGATAGGGTTAACACAGTGTATGTTCAGGTTAGGCAGATAGGTCATAGAAAGGTCAGGTTAGTTGTATAAAAATAAAAAATTGGTGCTTATATAACTTTAAATTCATTTGCACCAGCGCTAGCGCTTTGCCGCGTTTTTGGAGTGGCTGGTGCTGCCTTTGGGTACCCGCGCGGGTGCCTCCTGCTGCGCTAAAGGGCAGGAATTGCACCTATAAATAGGTGCGCTCTGAGGGGTTATTTCACTTATAAACACACATACACACACACCCTAGGACAGGCTCTGCCACACCAACACCCAAACACACACACCAGGACAGTCTCATGCCACACCGAACACCCAAACACACACACCCTAGGACAGGGTCTGCCACACCGACACCCAAATACACACACACCAGGACAGGCTCGGCCACACCAACACCTAAACACCAGGACAAGCTCTGCCACAGCAACACTCAAACACACACACACCAGGAAAGGCTCTGCCATGACGACACCCAAACACACTCACCAGCAAAGGCTCTGCCATGACAACACCCAAACACACACACACTAGGACAAACATACACACACCAGTACAGGTTTTGCCAAACCAACACCCAAACACACACATACGCCAAGCTCTGCCACACCGACACCCAAAGACACACATCAGGACATCCAGTGCCACACCGGCACACATACTCCAGGATAATCACTGCCACACCGACACACACACCAAGACAGGCTCTGCCACACCGACACACACACACACCAGGAAAGTCACTGCCACACCGACCCACACAGACACCAATACAGGCTCTGCCACACCTACACCCAAAACACACACACCTGGACAGGCTCTGCCACACCGACACACCAAACACACACACACACCAGGAACAGGCTCTGCCACACCAAAAAAACACACACACCAGGACTGGCTCTGCCACACCCAAACACACACACCAGGACAGGTACTGCCACACTGACGCACACCAAGACAGGCTAAGCCACTACGAAGCATAAAAAAATGTATTTTCTATACTGATTTGTCATTAACCCCCCTTTATATTTTTGCCCATTGTGTACTAATGCCCCAACCATGCCCCCTTTAGTATTGATTAATGTGTTCCACCCCACAACCTTGTGTATTGACCCCCTTTGTGCATTTATCCCACCACACCCATGTGTACTGATTTATGTGTTGCCCCAGCCAACCCTCCTCCTTTGTGTATTGATGCCCCCACCCCTTTTATAGTGGTTAATGTGATGCCCCCAGGAAGCCCCCACTTTAGTATTAATTTATGTGATGTCCAACCACCCTCTTGTCTATTGATGCCCCCACTGCCATGTGTATTACCCCAGCCACACACACGCTGTTTATATTGATTTTGTAATTCAAACCCAGCATCCCCCTTTTTGTATATTAAGTTTTAAAGATGTCCGCAAGGGAATTCCACCCCCTCCTTAAATATAGGTCCACTTTCCTCGAACCCCCAACTTTTTTTTTTAAGTTTTTTTTTTTCGCCTTCCTTTTTTCCCTGCTCTACTCCGACATGACGATCCTCTCCCTTTCACAAGGAACTCTTCTGTGAGCCCTGCCCCCTTTTAATAGTGCAAGTTGTTAAAGCAAAGTTCTCATTTGTCACAGTCACCCAAATATTGCTCACTTGACACAAATTATCTCAGTTCATATGGCTGAGATTTAGTCGGGTCGTGGCAAGTTGGCAACCCAGTTCCATTAAGAGACAAAGCTGCATTTGATGTATCATTATTATTATTATTACGTTTTAATTATTGAGCACCAGCGGATTCTGTGTTAACCTATCTATGCTAAGAAACATGTACAAATCATGATTAAAGACATTGGTGGGGTTGTACTGCAATACTTAACATATGCAATATACGTAAAGTATTTTATATGAGGAGTGCTATTTAATCGATCAAAATTAAATCGTTGTAAAATACCAAGTATACTGTGCAATACAAATAATGTTGAATAATAGAAATTAGAAAGCGCAGGTAAGTCAATTTGTCCATAATTAATTCAGCTGATCTTAACTATTTGCATGTGTAGTCTACGTTGTATGCCATCATGGACACTTTTTCATAATATTGATTAGGTTTCATTTAGCACTCACATCAATATTGCATGATCGATACCGCTTGCGCTCCCCCAGACAATATTTTCCACCGATTGTAGGCCTGTAACCAAATGCAGAGAAAATGTCACCGTATTTGATGGGATGACAAATAATACAAGCTACAGTAGACTCTACTGAAACCTGATTTGGGTTTCCAAAAATGATGTGCTACAGATCTTTATCTAAATTATGGACTTAAGCAGGAATGCATTAAATAATTAGGTTTCTTAAAATATGCAATTAATATCTCACATTCATTAGCATCAGATGGTTGAACTTTATTAATTTATTAATGATTATGTTTTCACCTTAAAATCATATTATTATTTATTACTAACACACAGAAAGCAACTTTAACTTACCTTGGGCTGTCACAGTGACGGGCAGATAAGGATACTCCTCCCCCACATGTCCTGCTACACTCCCCCCACGAAGACCATGGACCCCATGCTCCATCTACACCTTCTGGACGGGTTCCAAATGGCACACATTCCCTCTTATAACACCACTAGAAATGGAAAAGAGTCATTGATCTGATGACCCAATTAGCGATCTAAGGTGAACTCATGTTTTTTTCCTTTCTTAAAACCCATAAATTCTTCCTGACAGCTCAAAACTGCAGTCATTACTACAGTCAGTAAAATAATTTAAAATCACACACAATAACAGACTGGTACAAAGGAGAAGAGGGTCCTGCTCATACAATCAGCAGGATCTCTTAGCACGCAGGTCCTTGTGAATTTTAGTGCAAAGTCTTTAAAGATCATCTGGGTCAAGCTGGCCAGTTCTGCTGAATTTCAACCCGGCTTACATTAATCAACATTTTTTTTATTATGGGACAAGCTGCAAATAAAACTAGACCTGTAGACTCTGAATCTTTCAAAAAATAAAATGTAGACAATGATCCATCAGTTCATAATCTGATGAGCATGACCCCTAGATGATTCATTGTGATGGTTTAGGACACAGGACTTACCCCCTTGTCAATTGTGTTTGTTTGGCAGATGGTTCCCTCAGCAGCTGGAATGCTGTTAGTGATACAACGACCAGTTTTGCTCAAACACCATAATTCACTACACACTTCCTACAAATCCAAAAGATAGTAACAATTATATTAGCGTACACTGCATCTCATACATGAGGATGCTAATACTACTGTATCTTCAGTACCTATTAATTAGCTTGTTCAATATATTGTTGTGTGGTGCAATACATTATGTGTGTTCTAAATCCCTTACTCACATAATAAGCTACCAACGGGTCACATGTTGAGTCATGTTGAGTAAAGCCTTGTAGCCAGAATTCTAACTACACCTCTTAAAATAATTCTCCCTCTCTGGCCATTTGCAATGTTTGATGAAAAAACTATCTTTACACTACAAGAGACAATTCAAAATAAAATATGGTACTTTATTTAAAAAAATAACACATTATCATGTATAAAGGTCTACATAGTTCAGGGTTTTTACCTCAAACACAGAGAAATCAAATCAAAACAAAATCATCTAAAAAAGTGTCAAACAACTGTCACACAGTTTAGCTAGTATCCCAGCACTGTGGAGTATTCATTTACCACCAGAGCAACAAGCATGAAATAGAAGAAAGAAAACTTGATTTTCCCATATAAACCTGGAATTTCTACTCAAACTTACCAAATAAACACCATGCCATAAATAAATAGAGTGCCCTCTAGCATCACACCTATCGAGGTCCCAAGGGTATCTAGCACCCTAGGTGATCAACACTGATGCCTCGATCTGCATGCACCATATATGGGCTGCCTACATTGTAGGCATTGTTTCCATCCGGTAGTTTTTAAATTTGTTTTTAATTGTATACAGATACAAGGGACGTTCGAAAAGTTTCCGCACTTTCATATTTTCGTTGCAAACAGTGAAGGCGGGAGGAGTAGTAACTGGTCGTGTCAAGCCGGCTACCCTTGAAGTTTAGTATAAGAGTTTTTACCCTGGGGTGAAGATGGCTGCGAAAATTGCACCAAAAAGGAACAGAGCCATACGCTTTATGTGGGCAGAAGGTGTGCCGGAAGCAAAGATTCATCTTCCCACGTGTGCTCAGTTAAAGAGGTTGTGAGTGTTGGATCTGCCTATGTCCTGATTCATGACACCCTTACGTTCAGTGAAGCGTGTGCCAGGTGGGTGCCTAAGCAGCTGACAGAGGAGCATAAGCGCAAGCGCTTAGACCATTACAAGCCCCAAAGCAAGCGGCAGAGTATGCAGTATGTAGTATGCATCCATGATGATGATGATGTGAAAGCAGCGGTGATGTGGGAAAATTGCATCGCAAAGGAAGGTGACTATGTAGA
>VKOC01000001.1:24221651-24237268 GCA_009364415.1 Spea multiplicata | reverse complement strand
AGAGGGGGCAGTGAGAAGGAGCAGAGGTGGTAGATAGTGATACAGGGGGATAGATAGTGAGAAAGGGGAGTTTTTATTCCTTTTTTGGGATGGGGGGCGCCAGAGGAGTAGTCCGCACAGGGCGCCAGAACACCTAAGGCCGGCTCTGAGCAAATCCATACATTTACTTCTACCGTATGAAGTAATAGCACTTCCGCTACAGAAACACTTTTGATTGTAAATGAAATATGTAGCTTGAAGTGACTTTAACACATCATCAAACAGGTGCTCACCGAGAATCTCTGCCAGTTGTCTTGGTCTTTGGAGCTGATTCTTCCCCACAGGAGCTATCATCATCTGATTCCTCTGACTGAAGATCTTCCACCATGGATCTCAGGAGGCCTAGTATGTAAAAGCAAGAAACAGGTTCCTTATGGATGTGCCCTAATCTGGGTCAGGTGGGGAAAAACTCAAGCGATTTCTGGAACATATTCATAGCTTGAAGCTACGACAACCAAAACGACAAAATGTTATTGACCACAATTAAAATAATTTTAAAATTGTGCTGACGTACTGGAAAACACTAATAAATAAAAAAAACTAGAACGCACCAACCGTAAAAGAAAAAAACAGCAGACTGTGGGACACGTTAGTGATATTTGCATACTGATGGGGGATATGTGTAAGAATTGGAACAAATGTTCTCAAAAGTTAGTGATAGCTAACCACTAAGTCAATATAAAGCATTACCAAATACATTGATACATTCCATCACACATCTAATTGCACTGTATGTACTGGGTCCTGGGGTATTATGGTCAACGAACTTAACACCTATTAAGATTCTCCATTTACCTATCAACCGTGACAGAGCTACAAAGGAACAAAATAATAAACTGCCTTTCTTAACATTGTACTCATGTGTACTTACCTTGGCTATGATGCTGCGGGGGTTCAAAATCCGACTCTGAGCTCGAGTCAGAACTGGAGCTGCTGTTGGAGGGACTGGATGGGACTGACTGAACGTAAACATGCAAGAGATTAAAAAAAGAATTAAAATAAAGCAGACAAATAAGCCATATTGACTTGTATTTTTAGAATACAATGCTATATGTTGATATTTGTAGTACAGAGCAGGAAATAATATATGCTATACTATTTGTGTAACTGTCTAATAGAAACATACGATTTTCAGGACAATTACAGTAACAATACACTTTATCTGAAATGTTACGCAGTTTTTAAATAGCTTACTGTTATACACCCTACAGGTCACTGACCGCAGGACTGACTGCATGTGGAAAGATTTAAAATATGGATTTGCTGATCATCATTTTACAAATGTACATCTTACCATATAAAAATGTATATCTTACTCTGCTATCTTGGAAAATAAATGTATATATAGATAAATCATTTAGTATAGAAAAAAAATAGCCACAAAGGATGTAGTATGCCCTCTGACAAAGTTTTTGCAGTGACGTAACATTATGTCCTCCATTCTAAAGGGGTTAAAAATTGACGCATTCATCAGAAAATGAAAGAGTGCTCTTACTTCTGATTTTGATGACCCATCATCATCAGAGTTTGAATCTTCAGCCTCTGTAGACTTCTTAACCTCACTATCAGGTTTAGGTCTATCCACCTTGGTAATGGGTTTTTCTTTAAGTGGCTTCTTTTCTGGATAAGAAGAGGTGGTGGAAGTAGTGACAGGATTAGGAGGTCCTCGAGGGGACGTTCCAGACATAGGAAGCCCTTTGGAACTACCCTTCTTTAGTTTCTTGGTCATTGATTTTGGTGAATCAGAGTTTGGGGGCCTCTTGCTGCTGGGCTTAATATCAGTAGGAACACTTTTTGGAGACATGTTTTCAGGCTTGGGTTCTTTGAGGGTCATTTTCTGCTCCTTGAAGGCAACTTTAACAGGTGCTTTCTCTTCTTTAGGCGGTTTGATTTCAGCAGGTTTTCGTGAGGAGGTTTCCTTGTTTTGTTTATTTCCTTCACTCTCCTTAGTTTTGCTTTCCGAATCTTTTCTTGGCCGCTCCCGGTGTTCCTTTGTTACCTTATGGGGTTTTGAAGTCTTGCTGTCCTTGTTTCCATCCTGCAAAATATACTTATATTACAAAGGATGGGCAACAATTGCTCAAAGAGCATATTTTGGTTAATAAAGATAACAAAACCACAAGATGTTTCCTAAAAGCTCTATCTTTCTAGCTCTAGTATGGCTTTTCCCACTTAATCTAAACAAAAAAAAAACTAAAACGGGGATAGTGTGTTAGTAAATGAGGACCACTAACCTTTGAGCCATGAGATGGCTTAGCTTTCTTTGGGTCTGAAAAGGCAGATAGGGGGATTGTTGGTAGCATTGGGTAATCTGGACTCGGTCTGGACACAGTCTCTGCTCCCTCTGGCATAACCATCACCTGAAAGCCACAACACATGGTGGTGCAATGGTCTATATTTTGATAAACAATAAGAACAACTTGTCCCCCCTGGTTTAGCCATTAAGATGCTCCGGTTCCTTAAGTTTGAATAACTATAGCAGAAAGGTTCCTGTACAGATTTCTAAGAGGAATTCACCCCGATGTTGCTAATGTGTTCATAAAGCACAGCATTGATCTGTACATACACCCACACACACATAAAACTAAGGGATGCTGGACCCCCATTTATTATTTTCATCCTCTTGTTTGCATTTCATAGTGTATTCAGAATGACTCAACGTCTAGTCTAGGTTTAAGTCTTACTTCCCTTATCACTAATGTGATGTTTCTTGTATAGGTTTATTTGCCCTACACAGTAAAAGGGCTATAAAAACTATGCCTGGTGCCAATAAAGTGTGTTTCTTGCATCCTGACTGATGTGTAGTGCCATGACTGGTGGCACGGTTCTTTGGGAGACCCTTTTTCCCCAGAGGGACAGCTTTACTCAGAGTAGCCAGCTTCCGTCACAAGGAAGACTTTAGCGTTCTGTTACAAACACATATGCATGCAGTTCTTTGTATAAGTGATGAATATGCCAACACTGCAAAGGAAAAGCAAGATATCTGCCTATTTTAAGAAATGTGTAGCTTTCATCCAAGAATTACCCCTCCAGCTTTCAGTAGTTTTCGTCGGAACTCCTTCGTGGGGTTATTGAATGTCAGCTTTTCGCAGCGTAGATGATTTACTGGTGGATTCCCTTCCAGGTTCAAGAACAAGTCATAAGTAAAGCAGACCTTTTTGGGCTCCTCCTGCAGAACAAGGGATGAAAGGACACGTATTGGTGAATCATACTTGTGGCTATCTATTGATACACATACAAATAAAACACTTAAGACTTGTATTACCTTGTTTTTGAAGTACACTTCAATAGGTAGAATGAAACCAGCATACCCACTTTCCTCTACTTTATAGGGAGGTTCCTTGCACACTAAAAGACAAGCAAAGTAAGGAGACCCAATGCATTTTATGCAATTTTGACATTTTCATGAAAATGCCCTTTAATAGCCAAACTAAAAACATTACAGAGTCTGTGTGCATGTCATGAACCCATTTTACTTGCAAGTTAATAATTGTGTTTTTTTTCTTTCTCTTCTAGGTAAGGGAATGTATATGACTGCTCATGAGGGGTATACAAAGTTCCTGAAAACACATATGTTTACCAGATCAGGTAACTCAAAGTGTACCTACATAGAAACTGTAGGTAGCATAATGTTTCTAAATAAACTCAGCGTTCATTCTTCAAGAAACAGTATTCTCCTTGTGTTTTCTTTTAATGGTTTAAATGAAGTGTTGTGGATCATGTAGGAACACAATGTCAAACATATGCGCCAAACAGATGTCTATAAATGGCGCACCCATGCTTTATAACAAGGTATCCTGAAATGAGATTACCAATGGGTGCATACATACTCTGCGGTAACTAATTGTAACAAGCCTTCTATTAACTGTAATTGGGTCAAAGCATTCACGGACTACATGCCACATAAGATTGGACAGGTCTCCCAGGAACAATCATGCAGCAGGGTTACTCACCACGTTTAGGTTTGGGGAAGCTGTCATGCAGCCTGAAGACCACCTTCTCTACAAAATGCTGAATGTCACACTGCTCTGGGCCACGAACAAAGACCATCCAGTCATGGGTGAATCCCTCTGTAGTTGGCTTCTTCCTCAACTGGGCACGATGACCCAGCTCCAGTTTCACCTGTACAGTGCACTAAAAACAAACAAACAAAAAAGTCAGAACTCTGTCTTTTTCCAAATTGTTCATGTCGGCATACCAAGTTTATAAATCAAAGATGGACCGCGCCAACATATAATATTTCTATTTTATATCAGTGCAGTAACACCTGATAACAAAAAAGTACTTGAAGGTTTTTTTCATGCTCTTTATTAAAAAAAAGGACAAGCACCAAATTCTTACTTACCAAAAACTTACTTAGTACTCATCAAAAACGACACGGTTGCTCCTTTTATTGAGAGGGAATCTACCCCATGGCAACGGGAGTGCCAACAGAAAACAGTTGCAAGAAAATTCAAATTAAATAAATGCAGTTCTGCTCAAGAGCGGGAGCACATGCACATAGACTTGATTTAGATCTGGAACCATGAAAAGTATTGCTTCCACTAAAAACACATTTGTCATAACTTCCAATAGTAATTCTCTGAAAATATTAAGTCCGTATTTGCAGATGCTGACTTGCCTCAATGAGCCAGGAACACAATTGTGCAAACTAAATAAGCAGAACAGTACGGTGTCTATTATGTGTGAAAAGAGGTGAGCGTGACCCTTTCCAGGCACACAGAAACAAGAGATGGCGAAAATACCTTAGAACTCCTGCAAAATATTTGCTTCAATAATGATGGATAGAATGTTTAAAGGAGAAGTATAGTCCACAAAACTTTATTGTTAAAACATTTGCATTGGTCTCCAACTCATTTTACTGCAAGCAAATAGGTTCACACATTTTTTTCAGTCATTCCTACAGCAGTAGCTAAACTCCCATAGAAATCCCATTGTATTACTTGTACCAAAACATTGAAGTTCTGATAGCATAAATGTGATTGGCCGCCGCTACTCCATTGATTTCAAAGGGAGTACTACCGAGTGCGTGCAAGTATACTGACAGATGCTCCTTGCTTCCAGTAAAGCCAGCTAGAGGAGACACACATATAGCTATATTAATGATTTTACACCAATAACTAAAGAATTGCATACGGTAAAACACACCAGATTCCATGTAAAATGAATGCGAGAATGAGGTTGGAGTGGAATGAAACAGCAGAATTTGTTTCTGCTTCATAAGGGCAACAAATGATGAGGTCCTCTAACTTTTATGGCCCATGTGGGTCTTCAAAGCACAGTGAGCCCCATAATAGGAGTTCATGATATGAGTTCTTTACCTTGATGACCCACACTGCACAAAGGAGCAAAGCTGAAGATGTCCGCACAGGCCGAGGCACTGACATCCGACTCCCTTCAGTAGATCACCATAATTGAGGACCACTATGTACCAGAATATTGTCCCATATTATATATATATGTTGAGGCCAACAATGCTCCTGGTCTGAGTACACCATAAAGTCTTAATTTGTTGTTTGTTTCTTCTACTTTCAACTATTTCTGCCTGTTACTCATATAATGACAAAGCCTAAGATGATTACTCCACTTTATAGTAAAACAAACACCAAATGTAATGTTATGACTAAGCTAGCACACGCATAAACAGACACACGCACACACACACAAGCTGTGTCACTGCAATGACAAATTGCAGAACTAGATCTCACTAAGGCTGGAAACCTACCTTCATCTGACAGGCACAGGAGCACATAAAACGTATTATAACATTGCAAAATGATGTTGGAACATTAGAGGGGGCAAAGGAATTGCAGATATCAACGTCAACTGAGCACCACAGCCTGTGTGGCAGAATAACATGACCAATGCATTTCAAGTTGGGCTCAGCTATAAGTGTATTGCACCCTGACATTCTGCGTAGCCACCCAGTGTTTCTCACTAAAGGAACACCACAGCCACCATGTGCGCTTCAAAGGATATAACTTTGATGGTCCCATCCTTTATGGTGCTCCCCTTGCAAATGTATGGGGGCTTTATGAAGAATCCCTCTTAATATGCATTTCCCCTCATGTCGCTGCTATTTATCATGCAGATCTCCTTGCACAGCTCCAGCGCTGGCTCAGGGAGAGCGGTGGGCTGGGGTATATTCAGACCTATGTGCTTGCATGGAAAGCGCTCCCACTGTTTGGCTCCTTCAAGCAGCAGCAAGAATTGCCTACGGACAGAACAACTGTTTCTACCTCAAGAAAGTGTCTTTTTTCAGAAGACTGCAGTGTACAATGTTTAGAGAGTACTTTAATATGCACTCTTCTTTTGTAGGGTCACTTAACGTTACCTTTAAATGCAATAAAAACTTGGGACACGACTACCCTCGCATGGCTAAGAGTCAAAGGCTAACGCATCATATCTTGACATACAGACTAATTATCCAGTGTACAAAAGTAGCAGAAGTGATACAAATCTTCACCTATAAGGCAGAGGAAGAGAGAAACTTAATTTCTCCCATCGCTCTCCTTTTCAATTCCACTTTATTTGCGTACCTGGAGACTTTACAGACTAGCCAATCCTTGTTAGAGAGTAAACTTTGAATTGTCCAATCGCTGAGGTTCAATTTTAGCAACTGAACTAAAGGAGTAAAATGGTTTTTAGGTAAGCCATTAGTTGTCATACATAAGATATTCTTATTTAATACAGAAAATGAAGTAGCCAGCTCAAAGATCACAAGCTTAGTTATTTGAAGTTGCCCCGAAAATATACGTCACTCATATTGTGAAAAGCATCCAGTCTAACCTGCCACTGCCTTTAAAGCCACATTGCAGCACTACTTAAAACTACTTAAAAGTATATGCCATAGAAGACACCAGGAAGGGGCAAATACTTTTCCACAGCTCTGTACACTTACAAGCTGTAATTCATCAGGCCTTTAATATGGGTATTCTGTTCCCAGTAGAGAAACACACAAACATAGCAATATTATTATTATTTTATTTGGGAGGCGTACGACTTGAATTCATTCTACTTCCATTCATGCACCTTAGAAGATCACACGGCATGCTGCTGGAGTCAAGTGGTACCACAAATACAAAATATGCTTTGTTTTTTCATTTTATCATGTTAGTCCTTCCTTGCATAAGAATACACTTTTCCACATACCTATTATTGCTGCGTTGGGGTATTATGGCCCTAGGAGAGAAATGTACACAAACACCTGATGATTTACAGCTTGCGAGTATATATTTTGCTATTGCATGGAAGGCACCCCAGGTGTCCCAACTACTACTATTTCCATGTTCTTATCTTCTGTTGTATTTGTGCTGTAAGTTGCTTGCACTCTTGAGTTGAGTATCAGTAAGTTCAGCAGAACACATCTCCTGCATGGGAAATGGGGTGGAAAGAGGCAAATGCATATGGGGGATACTATAGAATCCCCCCCCCCCATTCCAAGCATTAGCTTTGCATCACTAAAGGTGACCCTAAAAGCCGCTAACACGGACCTTCAGCCCATCTTCAAAAGCATGGAGAGACATAGAAATAAGTGCAGTCATTGTAATCGACATTACCCAAAGATATACTACATACCACAGTAACCATGGCTGGTATGCGACATATTTCCAACCCTAAACATTAGATATGGCTCAATGAATGGGATTCCAGTTCTAGGTCCTCTAATACTGTATGCTAATTAAAAACATCCCATACAGGCAGTGGGCTATTTTATTGACGGCTGACTTCAAATGAAAATATTTAATCTGTTGATCAGCTAAAACATTTTTCACTTAAGTTAAAGGGCTTGTCTGGTGTCCCATACAATCACATCAATGATTAACACATATTAAAGAACATTTTAAGTACTTTAATATGCATTACAAACCTTTGGGGGGGGGGGCATACAGTCCCCTGCCAAGTTTTTTTTTTTTGCACCACTTTTTGGCCGCTGAAGCAACCAATCAGCGGCAAGAAAACACTTGCGCTGAAATCAACGGGAGAGCTTTCCGATCATATGCACTACTTACATTAGACTCTCCTGACCATGCGAAGTACAGCATGCATGTGCTTTGGCGAGCTAGATATGTGTTTGACCGAGCATATCTCCTGCAAGCTTAGGCGCTGGAGGACAGGAGAAAGAGGCATAGTTCTTTACAGTACAAAACTATCTTACCACTCATCAAAATACCCCAAGATAGTTATATCAGTACCTGAATAACCAATCACCTGTATTTCTGTATCGGTCGTCTTAATTTGTATCTCTTGGTTGCCACCACTTTGATTCTTCCCATATTTTTACCTTGCCCTTTTATTGTGGAACATCTCCCCCAAA
This sequence comes from Spea multiplicata, assembly GCA_009364415.1. Taxonomy (NCBI): domain Eukaryota; kingdom Metazoa; phylum Chordata; class Amphibia; order Anura; family Pelobatidae; genus Spea; species Spea multiplicata. The sequence goes on along the minus strand of VKOC01000001.1, from coordinate 24,228,912 downwards.
ACATCGCACACAGCGCTTGTACTGCTCTGTTTGAATCACCCTAGCTTCCTGGCATGTAGGGTTTTTTTAGAAGTAATTATGTTATACTTGGCGTAGGGATGCCTGGTTGCGCAGCAAACTTATCTGGCTTTCACACAATCTGGTTGGTGGCTTGTTTTGCTCGTGGACTAGAACGTATAAGTCACCGTAGGAGCTGGTTGCTTCCGTACACCTGGCACCAAAGCTCCACAAACATATCAATTCTAGGAGCCGTGGCTACCTGTCTTCTTACCAAGCCCTGACTTTGTCCCACAATAAATAGGAATTACTTATAAGGAGGGTCGTCTTGGGAGAAAGAGACAACTCACTAGTTGGTCCGTATTTTGGGTGACCTCTGTAACTTGTAAATAGACTTTGTGTGCTTGACATGCTTTTTGTTTTACCACCGCGTCCATTCACCATCACTTTTAGTTGCATGGCAACATGCTTTGTACTTTCACATGCTCACATATATTACATAGCTCTCTCGCACATGCCTAGCTTTTACACGTGTGCACACGTGCATGCTTGTTCGACACTCCTAAGCACACACATGTGAATGCGTCTGACACACACTTGCACACTGACTATACCTGTGGCAGACAAGGGTGAAAGCATACAAGACGCTTTTGAGGCTACCTTCCTTGCACACGCACACACACACACACAACTACGTCTAAAATATTGATGTTTATCAGACCTGAGTGTGCAGGTGAATTGAAACACCTAAATTCTAAACATGCACTTTCATTAAGTGACAGCTTCAGAGTTTCACATGCAAAAGAGTTGAGCTGGCCCTGTCTCATGTATAGTTAACTCAACGGGGTCCAGCTGAGTTTTTTTTTTTTTTTGCATAAGACGCTTGCAGAGGCTGGTTATTTATAATGCTTAGTGAAGTCACCTAGAATTAATACTATATGTGTATGGGGGGGGGGGTGCCAGTGTGTGTGACATGAAGAGACACTTCACTGGCACTCATGGCCGTCCCTCACAGAAACATTTTTAGGTTATCTGACACATACACAGGACTCTCTACCCATCATACACAGACCTGTCCCTCGCACACTTTATACACTAGAACCTGCATGACTCTTCCATCCACTATTGTTTATCAATCTCTGATTCGCATCATGCTGCTATCTCTCTCACTCTCTTTCTCACTCTCTCTCTTTCGCTGGTTGCCTCAGCATCTGACTCTCTGCTTTCTTCGAAACTCTAGATCGTCATTTCATTTCAGAATTTTCTTTTGATGACCTAAACCACGGTGCTCGTCGTTCTCTCTGTCAATACCTTTCTTTCTCTATTAATACCTGGCTGTCCATGTCTCTCTCCTGTGGCAGTCTCTTCTTCCTCTTGACTATTTACGACATCTACGACCTCATTCTCCAGCATCAAAATAGCCTGATTCTCGGCTTTGACTCGTATACAATGAGACGAGAATGTCACAAATCCAGGAAGGCCCCACAGCCCCAGACTAGGCCCAAACCCCCCCTCGCAGCTTGCAATGGACCACTCCGCCCTCGGTACCCTCAGCCGGGATACCGGAATGTTCCACTTTGGATCAGACCAATCGGAAGATACTAAAGGGGCGGTACTTCCTATCAGGAAGGGACTGTGGAGAAAGAATGGGCGGGCAAATGCTTCCGATAGGTAGAGCTGCTCTGATCGACATAATAAATCTCTAATAGCTGGCTGACATGTTGTTTCTATGGTGATATAGCTGTTCGTGCCCCACATTCCCTTACTACAATCCCGACTCTACACTCTCTTAAAGACACACGCACACGTTAATATTGTCCAGGGACTATTGTTTCAAATAAAACAAATTTTGTAGCGATTCGAAATCGTTTACAATTAAAATTTGTACAAAGATTTGTCCCCGTTGTAGCATTTGTTTCCTACACGATATTTGCGATTATATAGCACAAGCCACATTAGGGATTATGTTTAAAAATGTCACGAAGGTTGTACTAGTGAACCGGTGAGCACAATGCCTCATGGACACCCACATTCTTTCCCCCCTTTAAGTACCTTTATTTCTAGGTGCTGAGAATGTTTGGAAGGGTCAGAGTCCTTGAAGTCACAATAATATGTATAGAAACAGCAGAAATTGTGTTTAACCCTTTAGGACAAAGGCATTTTTACACTTTGAAACAAGCATTTTCAACATTTCCGTGTTCAGCTGTAATCTCTCACTTTCTCATTTGGTGTACGCACAAATTATATATATATATATAGTAGATATATATATATTTAGCAATATTCATTTATATAATAACTGAATTAGAAATATTACAAACTTAATTCAAAATATTTAAAAAGTGAAAATGAAATGTTAAAATACAATTGTTTTACAGTTTTGCTTACTAGTGCAAGTGAGAAATAAAAACTCTAAATATATTCATATATCTGTCGAGTTTGGATACACATCATGTGCCTAGGATTTTCATTTATTTTGGCAGTTACAGGGTAAATATTAAAAGCATGCTTTCCAAATTGTAATATTTTCAAAGTTGGTATTCTGAGGTATTGATTTATGTGATGGCCCCAGCTGTGTGTTGTGTATTGATGCCACCAGCCCCCACGTGTATTTGTGCACTCCAGCAAGCCCCCATTGTGTATTTATGTCCCCAGCCAGCCCCACATTGTATATGTATCCCACCAGACAGCCCCCCTTTAGTATTGATTAATATGATACCCCAGCCAGCACCACTTGTGAATTAATGCCCCACACTCTTGCGTATTGCCCCCAGCCAGCCCCACATTGTGTATTTATGCCACCTATCCAGCCCCCCCTTTAGTATCAAACCTCTATTTTACCGCCCAGGGGAAGCAGACCCGCAGCAAGGTCATGTGGCGTACGTTACACCGCATAACCTTGGCGGTACAAGAGACAACGCACAGGTAAGTAGCGGGCCCCTGCCGAAGTGATCGTGGGGGTCGTCCGGGCCCCCTAGAGTGGCAGGCTCCTTTGCAGTTGCGACCCCCGTGACCACGGTTTCTGCAGGCTCAAGGCGCAGCTACCCCTTTTGCCCTGCGTTAAAGACGGCCCTGGCGGCTACTTCGGCCACACATAGGCCCAGTCAGTCCGGCCTTGACTGGGCCTATTTTCAGGTAAGGGCCTGGAACTGCAGCTCCATCAGCCCTACGTTAATCCGGCCCTGGGAAGGGGGGTTGTATTTTTATATGTATGTCAGTATGAATATCTATGTATAAGTATCTGTGAGCATAGATTCTTCTTTGTAATTCTTTATAAACCCACACAAATTATATATTGATTTTGCAAGGACAAATAGAGCTTTCCTTTGATACAATATATATATTTTACCTTGATATAAATTAGTTCAGTTGACCAAAATATATTAATGTAAGTGTCCTGATTTTAGAAATACCCAACGTGTAAGTGTCTTATGGTTTTATGGTCTTTTTTTTTTTTTTTTTTAAACTTCTTTATTACACGGAGAAGACAAAGCATAAAACATAAGAACAAAATGACATCTAGACATGGTGACATGATAACCAAAAATGACATAAACAAAGACAAGCGATGTACAGTTCTAGTAGCACATACAGTACAAGTAAAAATCGGGAAGACCCAAAGTAAGGATAGGTGGATGACAATCATGGAATCTATCATCAGGTACAAAAATCCCCCTACACAAAGATGTTATAACCCCTACAAACGCAAAACACCGGGCCATAACACATATCCCTCCCTCCCAACAATAAGATCAAAAGCCAGGTATGGGACGAGTACCCCTCAGGACCTGAAGGCAGTACTATTCCGTGGTATTAAAAGTTTGGTGCAACGATAACCTGGTATCACCATCTAGCGTTGCGATAAATGGGGACCAACGGTTAAACAAAAATTTGACTTTACTCTCCTTATGAAGAACGGCCTCAAGCCATTCCATTTGAAACAAAAAGCGTAATCGCGACAGGACCAGAGGCAACAGCGGCGGCTGAGGAGCAATCCATTGAGACAATATCGCCCGCTTGGCCACTGCCGAGATAGTAAGCAAGAGAGATTTAGCTCTCGCTACAGAGGGAGGAACATGGTCAGGGAAGATACCAAAAATAGCCCATTCAACAGAAATGACAAAACGAATGCCCAAAGTGTCTGAGATATAGAATTGCAGGGCATCCCAAAAGGGGACAATAGAGCCACAGGACCAAAAGCCGTGAAGAAGATCAGCCTCAGTTGAGTGGCATTTTAAACATTGAGAGTTGTCCGATAAGCCCATTAAGAACCGGAGTTTGGGGGTGACATACGCTTTATGCAAGATTTTAAGGAACATTTCACCATAATCCCTAGACACCAAGATTTTAGAATTGCGGGTGTACGCCTGGAGAATTTGTTTTGGACTCAGATGCGGAAAATCAGTTGTCCAGGAGGTAACACCAGCCGTTTGGGACTCCCAGTCGATAATTGGTCGAAGCAGATTATATATGGAGGACATGGTGAGCATGGGGCGGATGATAATATTGTTACCTGGTCTAAGGGGTTGTTGGAATTAGCCCCAGAGAGGTGGGGGAGTAGCGTGTTAATATAGTTACGGAGCTGGAGGTAATGAATAGGATGAATTTGAATAGTAGAGAATTTAGACCGGAGCCGCGAGAAAGACAATAATTTACCCACACGCTGATCAAGGAAGTCACCCACAGCGCCACCCCCTGCCCGGGCGAGTCGCCTAAAGACAACATCCTCCCTCCCTTGCTGAAACTGCAGGTTACGAACCAGGGGTAAGAACCGGGAATAATGAACCTCCAAGCCTAGGCGACGTCTAACACGTTCCCAGGCCTTCAATGTATGATACAACAATGGATTGGCGACAACCTCGGATGGTAAAGTGTGTCTGGGCTGATGCAGGAGAGAGGCCGAAGAAATGGTTGGAAACAGTTGCTGCTCAAGGCACACATTAGCGAATCTAGCCACAAAACGGTAGTTAGAGGCCAAATTATAGTCTAATAAATTTGTGAGCAGGCTGTTGAAGCTTCACCAACAAAATCCTAGCTTTCTTGTCGCACCATAGAAACCTACGCAGCAGGGCATTATGATATTGGATATCTTTCTTCCGCAAGGTAATGGGCAACATGTGGATCGGGTACAATAGTTTGGGGAAAAAGGCCATTTTATATAAGTGGCATCTACCTAAAAAGGAGAGGTTAAACTTGGACCAAAGTTTAAAAGAGTCTTCCATTTGACGCAACAACGGGGAAAAGTTGAGTTTATAAAGATGTAACAAATTTATGGGAATTGTAAGGCCGAGATACCGCAAAGAGGGAAGTCGAGTCCAATTGAAGGGGAACGTCCCTCCCCAGCCACGTTTAGCCTGTGGGAAAATGGAAAGCGCCTCAGTCTTAAGCCTATTTATTAAGAATCCCGAGGCCTTATGAAATTGATCAAATAGGTGAAGGAGATGAGGCATTGCCCTTTTAGGGTTAGAGAGATATAACAAAAGATCATCAGCAAAGGCGGCAACCTTTAATTCGACATCACCCACCCTGATTCCCTCAAGCTCGGCGGATCGCTCAATAACACGAATTAGAGGTTCGATCGCCAGATTAAAAAATAGAGGAGACAGGAGACATCCTTGGCGAGTACCCCTACCCAGGGAGAACCAACGGGAGTTCATCCCATTCACGGTAACCTGAGCCAACGGCGAATGGTACAAGGCTCGAAACATTTGTACAAAAGGCAACCCAAAGTGATGGAATTTAAAAAAACTAACAAGGTATTGCCAGGAAATTCTGTCAAATGCCTTATCAGCATCACAACTAATTATTATAGAGGCCTTACTCTTAGTAAGTTTGGCAGTAAGAATAGCTGAGATAAGGCCCCTAATATTTTGAGTGGAGTGGCGCCCCTTAACAAATCCAGTTTGAGAGGGAGAGGTGAGTTTCATTAAAATAGGTTGCAGTCTAGAGGCCATAATTTTGGCATATAATTTGAGATCTTGATTCAAGAGGGGAATAGGGCGATAGGAGTACAGCAAGGTAGGGTCCCTGTGTGGTTTGGGAAGGACTATGATGCGAGAGGCTGTGAATTCCTTCGTGGGAATCCTCCCCTGCAGAAAGCCATTATAAACATCAGTAAGGTGTGCCGGTAGGTACGTAGAGAGAAGTTTATAATATTCGGCACCCAGGCCATCCGGGCCAGGGGATTTGCCTTTAGGAAGGGACTTTATAGCAGCAGCAACCTCAGACGGAGTGAACGGTTTGACCAAACGCTCACGGTCTGCAGGTGACAGCTTTGGAATAGCAGCCTGCCGAAACATTTGAAGCGCCACATCAGGGTCAATAGGTTTTGAAGAATAAAAATCTTCAAAGTATTTAGCAAAGAGTTGCATAATTTTATCAGGGTCGGTCACAACCGATTGAGGAGAATCCTGGAGCTGGGTAACAGGATGATATTTAGATTTGGAGTGACGAATGAGATTGCCCAGGAGCTTGCCGGACCAATTGCCCCAGCGGAAAAAACCATTACGAGTATAATTATAAGATAGCTGCGCTTTTTCAGTAACCCAAGCATCGTAGAGGGATTTAATCTCCTTATATTTTTTAAGGGTATCTGGACTAAGATGGGTTTTATGGGCAACATACGCCCTGGAAAGATCATCAGAGAGTTGGACAAGTTTGGCTTCGGCCTCTCTCCTGCTCCGCACAACATAAGCAATGATGTGCCCTCTCAATGAACTGGCTTGGAAGCACCCCAAAATAAATCAGGGTCGTCGAGGTGTTCATGGTTATCATCGACATAATCATTCCATTTGGCAATCAGAAATTGTTTAAATGCTTCCGAAGTGTACAGATAATTAGGAAACCTCCAATTATGGGACAGCTGATACGGGGAAGCCAGACAGAGATCCAGCCAGATAGGGGCATGATCAGAGATTACTATTTGACCTATGTGTGCACCCTTCAACCTGTGTAAGAATGACACCGGTATAAACAGGTAATCCAGCCTAGAGAAGGAGTTATGGGGGTGGGAGATTAAAACGTATACCGTATATTCCGGCGTATAAGACGACTTTTTAACCCCAAAAAATCTTTTAAAAAATGGGGGGTCGTCTTATACGCCGGGTACTTACCAAGCCGGAGGTTCCCACGAAGCCACCAATCTCTATAATCACTACGCGCCGGCTATTGATGCCGAGCGCAGGGATGCCGTCATGTCCCGGCGCTCGGCATCAATTGCCGGCGCGTATTGATGAGGGAGCAGGGAAGCCCGAGGTCTGGCACT
>VKOC01000001.1:24200438-24221551 GCA_009364415.1 Spea multiplicata | reverse complement strand
CCATAAAGGATGGGACCATCAAAGTTATATCCTTTGAAGCGCACATGATGGCTGTGGTGTTCCTTTAGTGAGAAACACTGGGTGGCTACGCAGAATGTCAGGGTACAATACACTTATAGCTGAGCCCAACTTGAAATGCATTGGTCATGTTATTCTGTCACACGGGCTGTGGTGCTCAGTTGACATTATGATATCTACTTTGCCCCCTCTAATGTTCCAACATCATTTTGCAATGTTGTAATACCGGTACGTTTTATGTGCTTCTGTGCCTGTCAGATGAAGGTAGGTTTCCAGCCTTAGTGAGATCTAGTTCTGCAATTTGTCATTGCTGTGCCACAGCTTGTGTGTGTGTGTGTGTGTGTGCGTCTGTTTATGCTTGTGCTAGCTTAGTCATAACATTACATTTGGTGTTTGTTTTACTATTAAGAGGAGTAATCATCTTGGGCTTTGTCATTTTATGAGTAACAGGCAGAAATAGTTGAAAGTAGAAGAAACAAACAACAAATTAAGACCAGGAGCATTGTTATAATGACAATATTCTGGTACATAGTGGTCATCAATTATGGTGATCTACTGAAGGGAGTCGGATGTCAGTGCCTCGGCCTGTGCAGACATCTTCAGCTTTGCTCCTTTGTGCAGTGTGGGTCATCAAGGTAAAGAACTCATATCATGAACTCCTATTATGGGGCTCACTGTACTTTGAAGACCCACATGGGCCAGAAAAGTTAGAGGACCTAATCATTTGTTGCCCTTATGAAGTAGAAACAAATTCTGCTGTTTCATTCCACTCCAACCTCATTCTCGCATTCATTTTACATGGAATCTGGTGCGTTTTACTGTATGCAAATCTGCAGAGGCATTCTTTAGTTATTGGTGTAAAATCATTTATATAGCTATATGTGTGTCTCCTCTGGCTGGCTCTGCTGGAAGCAAGGAGCATCTGTCAGTATACTTGCACGCACTCGGTAGTACTCCCTTTATCACATTTATGCTATCAGAAATGTTTTGGTACAAGTAATACAGTGGGATTTCTATGGGAGTTTAGCTACTGCTGTAGGAATCACTGAAAAAAAGTGTGAACCTATTTGCTTGCAGTAAAATGAGTTGGAGACCAATGCAAATACACTACGAAATGTTTTAAAAATAACGTTTTGTGGACTATACGTCTCCTTTAAACATTCTGTCCATCATTATTGAAGCAAATATTTTGTAGGAGTTCTAGGGTATCAACGCGTTTTCGCCACCACAGGAAGCCAAACCAAACCCTGTGACAATTAAACTCTTATGGGTAATTTATTGTTACGACTAAAAAAAAAAAAAAAAGCCATCTCTTGTTTCTGCGTGCCTGGTAAGGGTCACGCTCACCTTTTCACACATAATAGACACCGTACTGTTCTGCCTATTTAGTTTGCACAATTGTGTTCCTGGATCGTTGAGGCAAGTCAGCATCTGCAAATACGGACTTAATATTTTAAGAGAATTGCTATTGGAAGTTATAACAAATGTGTTTTTAGTGGAAGCAATACTTTCATGGTTCCAGATCTAAATCAAGTCTATGTGCATGTGCTCCTGCTCTTGAGCAGAATTTTCTTGCAACTGTTTTCTGTTGGCACTCCCGTTGCCACGGGGTAGATTTCCTCTCAATAAAAGGAGCAAACGTGTCGTTTTTGATGAGTACTAAGTAAGTTAAGTCCAGAATTTGGTGCTTCTCCTTTTTTTTAATAAAGAACATGAAAAAACCTTCAAGTACTTTTTTGTTATCAGGTGTTACTGCACTGATATAAAATAGAAATATTATATGTTGGCGCGGTCCATCTTTGATTTATAAACTTGGTATGCCGACATGAACAATTTGGAAAAAGGCAGAGTTCTGACTTTTTTGTTTGTTTGTTTTTAGTGCACTGTACAGGTGAAACTGGAGCTGGGTCATCGTGCCCAGTTGAGGAAGAAGCCAACTACAGAGGGATTCACCCATGACTGGATGGTCTTTGTCCGTGGCCCAGAGCAGTGTGACATTCAGCATTTTGTAGAGAAGGTGGTCTTCAGGCTGCATGACAGCTTCCCCAAACCTAAACGTGGTGAGTAACCCTGCTGCATGGTTGTTCCTGGGAGACCTGTCCAATCTTATGTGGCATGTAGTCCGTGAATGCTTTGACCCAATTACAGTTAATAGAAGGCTTGTTACAATTAGTTACCGCAGAGTATGTATTCAGCCATTGGTAATCTCATTTCGGGATGAGAATATTATAATACCTTGTTATAAAGCATGGGTGCCCCATTTATAGACATCTGTTTGGCGCATATGTTTGACATTGTGTTCCTACATGATCCGCAACACTTCATTTAAACCATTAAAAGAAAAAAACAAGGAGAATACTGTTTCTTGAAGAATGAACGCTGAGTTTATTTAAAAACATTATGCTACCTACAGTTGCTATGTAGGTACACCTTGAGTTACCTGATCTGATGAACATATGTGTTTTCAGGAACTTTGTATACCCCTCATGATCAGGCATATACATTCCCTTACATAGAAGAGAAAGAAACAAAATACAATTATTAACTTGCAAGTTGGCCACAGACTTTCGGCTCTTAAATGGGTTCATGACATGCACACAGACTCTGTAACGTTTTTAGTTTGGCTATTAAAGGGCATTTTCATGAAAATGTCAAAATTGCATAAAATGCATTGGGTCTCCTTACTTTGCTTGTCTTTTAGTGTGCAAGGAACCTCCCTATAAAGTAGAGGAAAGTGGGTATGCTGGTTTCATTCTACCTATTGAAGTGTACTTCAAAAACAAGGTAATACAAGTCTTAAGTGTTTTATTTGTATGTGTATCAATAGATAGCCACAAGTATGATTCACCAATACGTGTCCTTTCATCCCTTGTTCTGCAGGAGGAGCCCAAAAAGGTCTGCTTTACTTATGACTTGTTCTTGAACCTGGAAGGGAATCCACCAGTAAATCATCTACGCTGCGAAAAGCTGACATTCAATAACCCCACAAAGGAGTTCCGACGAAAACTACTGAAAGCTGGAGGGGTAATTCTTGGATGAAAGCTACACATTTCTTAAAATAGGCAGATATCTTGCTTTTCCTTTGCAGTGTTGGCATATTCATCACTTATACAAAGAACTGCATGCATATGTGTTTGTAACAGAACGCTAAAGTCTTCCTTGTGACGGAAGCTGGCTACTCTGAGTAAAGCTGTCCCTCTGGGGAAAAAGGGTCTCCCAAAGAACCGTGCCACCAGTCATGGCACTACACATCAGTCAGGATGCAAGAAACACACTTTATTGGCACCAGGCATAGTTTTTATAGCCCTTTTACTGTGTAGGGCAAATAAACCTATACAAGAAACATCACATTAGTGATAAGGGAAGTAAGACTTAAACCTAGACTAGACGTTGAGTCATTCTGAATACACTATGAAATGCAAACAAGAGGATGAAAATAATAAATGGGGGTCCAGCATCCCTTAGTTTTATGTGTGTGTGGGTGTATGTACAGATCAATGCTGTGCTTTATGAACACATTAGCAACATCGGGGTGAATTCCTCTTAGAAATCTGTACAGGAACCTTTCTGCTATAGTTATTCAAACTTAAGGAACCGGAGCATCTTAATGGCTAAACCAGGGGGGACAAGTTGTTCTTATTGTTTATCAAAATATAGACCATTGCACCACCATGTGTTGTGGCTTTCAGGTGATGGTTATGCCAGAGGGAGCAGAGACTGTGTCCAGACCGAGTCCAGATTACCCAATGCTACCAACAATCCCCCTATCTGCCTTTTCAGACCCAAAGAAAGCTAAGCCATCTCATGGCTCAAAGGTTAGTGGTCCTCATTTACTAACACACTATCCCCGTTTTAGTTTTTTTTTTGTTTAGATTAAGTGGGAAAAGCCATACTAGAGCTAGAAAGATAGAGCTTTTAGGAAACATCTTGTGGTTTTGTTATCTTTATTAACCAAAATATGCTCTTTGAGCAATTGTTGCCCATCCTTTGTAATATAAGTATATTTTGCAGGATGGAAACAAGGACAGCAAGACTTCAAAACCCCATAAGGTAACAAAGGAACACCGGGAGCGGCCAAGAAAAGATTCGGAAAGCAAAACTAAGGAGAGTGAAGGAAATAAACAAAACAAGGAAACCTCCTCACGAAAACCTGCTGAAATCAAACCGCCTAAAGAAGAGAAAGCACCTGTTAAAGTTGCCTTCAAGGAGCAGAAAATGACCCTCAAAGAACCCAAGCCTGAAAACATGTCTCCAAAAAGTGTTCCTACTGATATTAAGCCCAGCAGCAAGAGGCCCCCAAACTCTGATTCACCAAAATCAATGACCAAGAAACTAAAGAAGGGTAGTTCCAAAGGGCTTCCTATGTCTGGAACGTCCCCTCGAGGACCTCCTAATCCTGTCACTACTTCCACCACCTCTTCTTATCCAGAAAAGAAGCCACTTAAAGAAAAACCCATTACCAAGGTGGATAGACCTAAACCTGATAGTGAGGTTAAGAAGTCTACAGAGGCTGAAGATTCAAACTCTGATGATGATGGGTCATCAAAATCAGAAGTAAGAGAACTCTTTCATGTTAATTCCAGGTGCTGTCTTGCTGTAAATTGTTTTCTGATCAAATGAATGCGTCAATTTTTAACCCCTTTAGGATGGAGGACATAATGTTACGTCCCTGCAAAAACTTTGTCAGAGGGCATACTACATCCTTTGTGGCTATTTTTTTCTATACAAAATGATTTATCTATATATACATTTATTTTCCAAGATAGCAGAGTAAGATATACATTTTTATATGGTAAGATGTACATTTGTAAAATGATGATCAGCAAATCCATATTTTATATCTTTCCACATGCAGTCAGTCCTGCGGTCAGTGACCTGTAGGGTGTATAACAGTAAGGTATTTAAAAACTGCGTAACATTTCAGGTAAAGTGTAATGTTACTGTAATTGTCCAGAAAATCATATGTTTCTATTAGACAGTTACACAAATAGTATAGCATATATTATTTCCTGCTCTGTACTACAAATATCAACATATAGCATTGTATTCTAAAAATACAAGTGAATATTGCTTATTTGTCTGCTTTATTTTAATTCTTTTTTAATCTCTTGCATGTTAACGTTCAGTCAGTCCCATCCAGTCCCTCCAACAGCAGCTCCAGTTCTGACTCGAGCTCAGAGTCGGATTTTGAACCCCCGCAGCATCATAGCCAAGGTAAGTACACATGAGTACAATGTTAAGAAAGGCAGTTTATTATTTTGTTCCTTTGTAGTCACGGTTGATAGGTGAATGGAGAATCTTAATGGTTGTTAAGTTTGTTGACCATAATACCCCAGGACCCAGTACATACAGTGCAATTAGATGTGTGATGGAATGTATCAATGTATTTGGTAATGCTTTATATTGACTTCGTGGTTAGCTATCACTAACTTTTGAGAACATTTGTTCCAATTCTTACACACATTCCCCCATCAGTATGCAAATATCACTAACGTGTCCCACAGTCTGCTGTGTTTTTCTTTTACGGTTGTTTTTTTATTATTATTGTTTTCCAGTACTTGTGATCAATAACATTTTGTAGTTTTGGTTGTCATAGCTTCAAGCTATGAATATGTTCCAGAAATCGCTTGAGTTTTTCCCACCTGACCCAGAATAGGGCACATCCATAAGGAACCTGTTTCTTGCTTTTACATACTAGGCCTCCTGAGATCCATGGTGGAGGATCTTCAGTCAGAGGAATCAGATGATGATAGCTCCTGTGGCGAAGAATCAGCTCCAAAGACCAAGACAACTGGCAGAGATTCTCGGTGAGCACCTGTTTGATGATGTATTAAAGTCACTTCAAGCTATATATTTCATTTACAATCAAAAGTGTTTCTGTAGCGGAAGTGCTATTACTTCATACAGTTATTGGAGATGTAAATGTATGGATGTGCTGCATGTCCTGCACTCTTCTACCAGACCACGTGGTCAGCTGCCTGGTTTCTTCATTATCTGCTGGAAACAAAATTAATGGCCTAGACTTAAAATACAGCAGTTGTCAAATTTGAGGCACATTTAGTGACCCGAACTTCAGGTATTGCCCTCTAGTGAAGTCACTGCTGACAGACCATACCCATCCTTCCATGGGATGCAAACCCCTGTTGGATCTCTGAAAAGTTCTGGAAAATAGTGCTTGATCTTCTTTGAGTAACATAGGGATGCGTTAACCATACTCCCAAAAAACGCAAAAGAATAAAATTCTATTTACATCCCTTTACTGTCCCCAAACCACAAAGAAATGTGGTGTATCTTGGCGATAATTCAGACGATCATGTCCCCCTGAAGCCTACAAAACAGACAAGACTCTGTGGAACACCCAGCGTTCAAACCCGCTAAGTGAATATTCCCACGGTGACTAGATAATCTCAAATAAAAAAAACTAAAATGAACAAAATGCATGTATCGTTCCAATCAAAGTATTTGTGGGGATATTTTCAGATGCACGGATTCTGTGAGAGCAATCGTATGCAGCATGAAAAAAAATAATAAAAAAAAATATATATATATATTAGTTCTGACTTTGGCCCAGTATCGACACATAAATGGTACTGTACAAAATTTCAAATGACCATATACATCTTTGGAATAATTTGCAATTACGAGTTGCTAAACTTGTATCAGTCTTGGAAATAATTTTTGGCATCACCTCTTGGGTCAGCAACTAGGACAGGGCTGTGCTATATGTTGATTGTGGACCCTTTCTTATCCACGGTCATGAAGTTACTATGCTAGACATCAGACTCTAATGTGATTCTGGGTCTTTCCTGTATTAATAACAACATTTTTTTTTGACTGACAGGATAAGTCTTAGTGACAGTGACAGCAGTGACGACTCCTGCGCCCCTAGCCGTGGAGCTGCCCCCATACAGAAAATGCCCCCTGCTAATAATAAGGTAAATTGGGAGAAAATGTTTTGCATATCAATGTATGTATGTTCCACTCTTTAATTAAATGAATTTATATTACAGGAGGTCACAAGTTATTTTACTCTCTTTGGGAAACCAACCAGTTTTTACTTTTATTTTGTTTAGTTGGACAATGGGAGACGGTGTTCAAAAGGGGTTAGATTAATTTAAACCACACTCGGGCAGTCAATTTCTTTGGAGGCAAATAATGTTTAGACTTCAGAAGCTATTGGGCTACTGTCACATACCAGAGAAACCGTATCCTCCATAGTGGCCTTTTTTCCCCATACCACCTCTCTTCTTGATTGTGCTCTTTTGCTTTGATGCCCAGACCACTGGCCGAAGAAGCCCAGAGAGCTGTACTAAATCAGACAAGATGCTGAAGAAAGGGGTATACGACAAGGTGAGCCCCGATCGCAAACTGTTGCTTTTAAATCAGAGACTTCATTGTTTTGTAGGTTGGACCTGCATGTCACCGATATGTTGCCCCCCCTGGTTGTATTGGCTATAACAGTCAGGCTTTTCTTCTTCTCTCCAGGCATATACAGATGAGCTAGTGGAACTGCACCGGCGGCTGATGGCTTTGCGGGAGAGAAATGTACTTCAGCAGGTGAGCACATCTAACATCTCATGTCAACTTGGTAAATAGAAGCTGTGTGGGGAGGGGGTATTTCATTCGTTTTTTGCTATTGTCATGGAATATATGGAGGGAACTTTTAAAGGTTGAACAGTTTTTTAAGTGAAAATTGACATGATATAAGAACAGCAGCTTTGTTTGCTTGCAAAAAGATGATCTCAAGTTTACTATATATACGTGAAGGCTTTTCGGATTTGATCATACCCGTTTCTATATTTTGTAACTTGCTCCAGCTTTGCAGATGTTTTCTTTCTTCCTAATTTCTAATTCTTCTCATTCAGATTGTAAACCTTATCGAGGAGACGGGTCATTTCAATGTCACCAACACAACTTTTGACTTTGATCTCTTCTCTCTGGATGAGACAACGGTCCGCAAACTGCAGAGTTATCTGGAGGCTGGAGCTACATGACCTCCTGGGGGATGGGTGAGAAAGGAAGATTGTGATGTTGAGCAGTTTGCTCTGAAACATCATCAGCCCCTGAATCAGTCCTGGGAGCGTCTGAGGCCGACCAGCTGCTCCCTATCAATAGGACCTCTCTCACTGTGCCACCTGGCTCCACCAATCAGGATTCTATCACTCCCAATAGTGTCAGGCATTCTAACCTTTCTAAGCACATGAGGTTGACAGGTTTTTTAAACCTTTTATTGTACTTTCAAAATACAGATATAACCAGGTTTCAGTTTTAAGAGGTTTCGTTCGGTTTATGGTGGAAAAATGGAATCCGTGTTGGTAGCTGACATATCATTGCAAGTGTTTGTGTAGAATTGTATGTGTTTTTGGAACACATACATGGACAAGCACATCTAGGCTGTAATCTGCATTTATATATATATATTTGAATAGATGCCTTTTTTTCATCCAACCTGGCCTTAGATGCAGCTACATTTTAATTTCCTCTACTAAAATTCCGTCTGTATTTTGAGATTACATTTTACAAAGGAAATCTTGGTGTGAGGAAGAGGGACTGGCTCTTGTGAAGGTATCTCACAGCGGGCTCTCTCTCCTCTCGATCGCCATCACCTATCAGTGTTCTTCTTCCCATGACAGTTGTAACTGAGAGAGGTTGTATTTCAGGCGAGCAAGTAGAGGGTTGAACTCTGCTTCAGAATAATTATGGAACTTCAGATCTGTAAGCTGTATATTATATATTATATATATGTATGTATGTATTTTATGTATAAGAGGGCCTGGAGGGGCATTGTATGATTGGTTTTTATTTTTTTTATTCTCTGAGGGTTAAGGGTTGAATACTGATACTTTTAATTTCTTTTTAGTCTCTTGCTGTAATTTTAAATATTTTTATTCAATTGAGCATGAGATACTGCATTTGACATGCGAGAGGGATGGTGGAGGTGGGGTATGCATTTAAAATGGTTTTAGCAACATATTCTATTTCAGTTCTTTTATACTAGGGGTACTTTTGAGGTATCTTTCTGTTTGTAAAGAGGTGAAGCATATTGCCCCAAAAGGAGGCAGATCTACAGGCCGGCAGTGGAAGAGTATTTGTATAGGACCTCAGCTGGGTTGATACCAGCACTCTGTTTACTCTTCTTTCTATTGTTGCAATGAAGGCAGTGTTGTCCATGAGTTTGTAAGCCAAAAGCAGTCGGTTCATGTGTTTCACTTTCCTCCGCACTAAAACCCCTGCTTTTGGAGTTTTTTAATGAATCAGTCATCCAATTACATGTGTACGTCACAATCCAGTTTCATGTGCACAGAAATTGCTGTTGTTTGCACTGAACCTTTCTCCTGACCATGTGCAATTTTGCTAACTCCGTGTCTAGTGCCCTGTTTGTTTTTGTGTTTAACACGCCTATCCTATGCACTGGATGACAGGTTTTTTTAACCCACTGCTTTTGAACATGAATCCTCAAGGGTTGCAAATACCCCCGGTATATGGGACACTGCTCAGTTACTCACAAAGTTGATTAATTATATGTTCATCTGGAAGAAAAGAAAAATCTCACAACTATGGTTAGATTGCTGTTGTGGAGTACATTTGGAAACCTGGCTTTAAATCTGACATGCGAAAAGTTTCCAGCACAGGGGTAGAACGTTTTAAAAAGTTGTACACTTCCAGTTCTTTCCTGTCATCCTTTGTTGACATACAAAACACTAACTATATTTTTACATAGGTTTTTACACTCCTTTTTCTAGTTTGTCCCCCCCCCTACGTTAGCATCCCGAGTCCCTCCAAGGACCAAAATGATTATATAAAGAGGCGATGCCTCTGAATGGTCCCTTTTTTTTATAACCTACATTTGTATTTTACTTTTCTTTGTTGTTGTAAATGTGTTTGGCAGGCTATGAGCTCATCACACCCTTCTTAAAAGGTAAAAATCCTCTGATCACTACAGCTCTGGAATTTTCCCTCGGCTTTTCCACCGGTTATACAGAGACCCTGTACTTGTGTTGTGAACCTCATATGGTATGGGTGTAGAAATTCAAGATTTTCAGACATTTCCCACATTGTGATTAGTCAGGGGTTTTCCATGCACAGTATTGAATTCAATCTTCTTGATATCAGTATTTCTTATAAGCTGCAAAAGGTTTTATTTTTCCCCCACAGGTTTTTTTTATATTTTATATAACTTTACATAGGTAAATGCATCATTCATGGGGAATTTGACCCAAAATGTATTCTGTAAATGCTGTTATAGAAAAAAGGGTGGGATATATAATCCATTGTTACCAGGACATCTCAGTCTCCTTTGTTCATGCCAAATTTGGTATGCATTGTTACCATTTACCAGTATTTGATATTGGGCCTTTGTGACACTTTAAGAAAACCTTCAATTTCAACAGTTGCAGCGTGTAAAAATACACTTTTAAATGAAACAAAATTTAAACAAGCCCTGGAAGTATTTATTAATGTATCAAGCTGAATGGGTTGCTTTTTTTAACCCAAAAGCAAGCTTGGAAACTGTATTGCTAATGATGCAGAGATGTTTTGGTCCTGTATTATTTTTATTTTAATATTGGAAACCTGGAAAGAGTTTTTATAGAAAAATGTGAAATAAAGATGGAGAAATGCAATATTTGTACAATGTCTTTTTGTTTATGGCAGTTACAACCCTTATTTTGCTTGGTAGAGTGGGTCACAAATGACATGTTCTTGTGAAGCCTTTTAATACAACATGACCACACAATGTAGATTTTGTGTCTTTGAATACTTCCTGTGGCGTTTGCATTTGCTTATACTTAATAAGCAGCACCTGCTAAAGTTATTGGGCTCTGAATGCTTAACACATGTACCTACTTCCAACCTTAACCACACTTGCCAAAAATCTAGCTTGTCTAGGTGTATGACCCTAGATAAAACAGTCACTGGCAACCATCACAGAAAATGTCTGAGCAGTTGGCATGCCTCATATGTAACAGGCAAACAAATTAAAGGAAGGATCTCCATTTTTGGAGATTCCTACAAAGTTTGTACAAATCCAAGTGCGTGAGTCTAGTACGTATTACTACTATTCTTCCCTCAGTCCTTACTGAATTTACAGTTCCCTTGTGTATTTACTATCAAATATGTTCTTGTGGCATTCAGTACGTACGCACGCACGCACAACCCGTTGTTGCTTTAGAAGATGTGTCCTGGAAAATATCAATTGAGTAAATGGTATTATTGACACAACTGCGCCTAGACATTGAAAAGCATAAGGGAGAAACAAATCCACTCACATTTACAGCAGTTGAAAGGTTAATTTTTAGGTCCATATGAAGGTGATCTTAATAAGAAGCTTCTCCAAAGAGAATCCTTTTGGATTTGTATGTCAAGAACAAACTCCAGATGGTCTTACTGAAGATTGAGTATAATTTATACAAGTTGCAATTTCTTTGCGTCAAGTAATTTAATCTAAAATAAATTACATATACTGTATATGAAATTATACTCGGTTACCCCTGACGGAGAGGCCCAGTAGCGTGGGGTAGGGAAGTGATCGGCAGCACAGACCTCTGCCATAAGTCTATATTAGCCAGTGTTTGCTCACGATCATCGCCAGCAAGTTATTCAGATTAGAGCAGAGAGTCTTCTGCCAAGTACTAGACAGCTAGCTACACGTCTTCATTACGCTCAGCATCTGATGTAGCAGTATAGCTATACATTGTATCAGCAGACAGGAGTTAGGTGATTTAGGTTAAGCAGTCAGGATCTATATGTCACATTGTTCTTAGATAGATATGTTAGCAATTGCTGTTTGTTTAGCGGTAATCTAAATGAACACTACACTACATGTTTACAGTTCTACTCACAAAATAAACCAATTTGATGGTGTTAACTTGATACCGGTATATTCGAATAAGCAATATATACATTAACCACTAGATGTCACTGCCGGAAAGCTGGATAATATCTACAGCATGCAGGAAAAAGGGAATAGGTGTAGGACAAATGCATAGATCAGGGCTGTCCACCTTTTTTTGAAGTAATGGGTACATATGAAAGAATCCCCAAGGTCACTATTAGAGGTGGGGGAGTTGCACTCACAAACATGGCATCTTTATTTAACTCCTATGTACCCATGGATTTTTGGTCATATAAAAAAAGGCATTTGTCCACACAGAAGAGTGCAGTGCAAAATTATGCAGATAATTTTTTTTTTGTGATACATATGGAAGGGGATTAGAGTTGTGAGAGAGAGCGCGAAAAGTCATAGTTTTTCCACCCTCAAGAACACAGTAAGGCAGGGAGTGACTGAAAATTTAGGTATGATGGCTGAAATTGGCAGATCATTTGACCTGGGACTGCTACTGGATCATGCAGAACTGATTTGATTAAAATGCATATCTATTCCCGGGAATCAACAAACAACAAAAAAATAGTGATGGAAAACACCATTTTATATAGAGGTTTACATTGTGTGAATTTCTGTAAGCCAAACCAATTTGCCTCCATCTTATACCTGATCTTGGCTACAAATGCAGCTGTTTTAAATATGAAGGAAAAAGAAACACATTTTATATCCTCCATAATACTGCTGCCCCATACATTTGGCCCTCATTACAAAATACTCCCCTACTCAAAGGTTAAGGCTTTTCTCCTCGCTTATCACCTCTTCACTTTTTTCCCACCTAACCGTCAGCTTTCACCTCTCCTCCCCCTACGTCTCAAGACAGATATGAAAGCCCATTTCTTCAAAGAAGCGTAGCCATTTGCTGACTTTTCTAAAATGAGAATGTGTAAAGGAGTCGTTATTAGACTGGGGCAATCTAAATGGAGTCCAGGAGAAATGGAACCATTTAAAAGATGAATTATTGAAGGTAACAGAATTGTATTAGGCTTGTTGTCAAGAGCAAACAATTTAAGAAACCACTGTGGTACTCCTCAGAAATGGACAGAATAGTAAAAACCAAGAGGTTAACACTAAGTAAAAGATCTATAAGATTAGACAATGAGGCAAAGCAAGTTAAGAGCTGCCCTGTCAGAATTATTTTTATATATATATATATATATATATATATAAAATTTGGACCTTCACCAAGTTATTACATTTATAAAAAGACAACCCGCTGAGTGCATCAACTTTATTTGCTGTATAAACTTTTTGGATTGTTAGCACCCAAGCATATTACAACTGCTTCCAGTCAAGTGAGTGCGTTACATTCTATATCTTTTGTTTATATATAAAACATTTTATATAATTGAGAAATGGAAAGTAAAATATTACACTATTTTTGCCAGTTGATGCTAGAGGACGTACCATTACATTCTGTCTCTTTAAGCATCAGGGCTTACCAATGCACAAGGAATCAGGCAGTCAATTGAGGTGATGAGAAGACAGATGCATGAAATACATCAGGGCTGTTCGGGGGGGGGGCTAGTAATTTACACCTTTTAACATTTTGCCATATAACTGCCAACATAACAAATCATATGCATAAGGTATAAAACAAGAGCCCTACTTGCCATGAAGAAAATTATATAAAATTATATATATGTATAATTTGTGTGGGTGCACTATAATGTGAGACAAGTACATGGCAGAAATGTTGAAAAAGCAGTTGTCCACAAGTGTAAAAAAATAAATAGCCTTCATCCTGAAGAGGGTTATACAATACTATTACGCATGTTCACATGCCAGTTTTCCTTCCCTTGTAGTCCATTTCCTTCCCTTGCCATTTTATTTGATACGTGTAGACATAACAGTCTGATTTAACTGCATTTTTCTCCCAAATTATATTGTTCCAAAGTAGTAAACACTGCCTAAACCTGTAGGACTGGATTAGCCAATCATAAAGGACTCTTTTGCAGGATCTGAGGTCCAACCGGATTCTCATTTAGAAGCGGAAGGGATTGTGGCTTGTGTTTGCCTCCTATAGCCCAAAGTTAGCTTCCATAATTATTATACATTATTTAATCACGCTTTACTCTTACACAGATATCCCCCAGCTGCCGTTACAAATATCCATGTTCATGGTATGGAGCAGAAATCCTCTTCAAAACCCTGAGGTCCAAATTCCCAACCACCGCTCCAAAATACCCATACCTCAGAATATTCATGACTTAAATGTGCGTATGCCAAGATTGCACAATTAACAAACACACATGTGAAAGTCAGATGTTACTTTCATCAGATATTTATTCAGCAAGGAAGTACATGTAACAAAAATCAACAAGTTAGATGCCAGTATTGCATACCCAATTGCCCCTAGCTGGTCACAAAGCTACATGCTTGTGACTAGTGCACCAATGTCATCGTGTTAATTCAAGGAAAAGGAAGCAAACTCTCCCTCTGCATACATACATTTCTGTCCGCCGTTCCTTAGCACAAGACACCTACATTTTAAGATATGTATAACTTGGTAAAATAGACACATATGGAACTGTCAAACACCAAGGTGACATTTCCTATTTAGAGAACACCTTGCAACAAGATTTTGCGTCTGCCTGCCTAAGTATATGGAAAAATATGATTTTTTATAATTTAAAACAAAAAATACACAATCACACATTTCATGTAAACACCAACACAAAACATACAAACGCAGTAAATCTCACCAGAATTAAAGTCGATGTGAAGTGTTTCAGTGAGCAGTGGAAATAAATGTATTTCTTGCTTATGTCGCAGTAACTCTTTGAATCTCCAGAAGAATGAAGTGTGTATATTGAACTGTTTTGGTTGTTCTGTTGTCTTAACCCCTTACAATGACAATGGGGGGTTAATGGGCTCAAAATGCATTGTTTTCAATGGGTTTAGGGACAGCCCATTGTCCTTAAGGGGTTAAAAAGGACTGAAGTAAGCGAGACCAAGCTATACAGGGGTCAGTTTAACTGCTTGGTTAATTTTGCATTTGTTAGGCCCATTTGTTAGGCCCATTTATCCAGGTCATTTCAGTGGAGAAATGAATAGAGAGCATGGGACTCTTTGGCCATTCTGATCTTAAGATAAAACCGCTAATAAATTACTGATCAAGAAGTGTACTAAATCTAAGTATCCTCGTGAGAGCATAGATTATTTTAGTGCTATTACAGATGTTTGACAGATTAAATACAAAGCTCAAATATTCTTCTGTACATTCAAAATAAGAAAATAAATTAACCATGTTTAAACACCAAAATTAAGATATCAAAAGTATATTAAATATACCTTAAACCATATACTGGAGACTTCACATTATTTGGTCAGAATCCTGAGCTCTAGGCTGGATGCTTGGTGCATTATACTAGTTTTGGCTTACGTCCCTTCATGTGATCTGAGGAATCACCATCCATTAGCTCACTTCACTAGCAGAGTGGTGTGCTTCCTCTCAATCAGTGGGTTACAGGTACACTTATATATTCAGAAAAAAATATTTTTAATGCCAGTGTTTGTCTTCCTTTAACCCACTGCCTTGCTTCCCATTTCACTCACGAGGCACTTATTGCATGAAGGGAGCATGCCCTCCCACCAACACCCAGTCTGGTTTCCACTGTGTAAAGGCTGTAGTAGCAAAAGGGTTGGCAGGTACTTGAGATGACCTCAAATGGAATGGGAAGAGAGAAAAAATAAAAATAAAATAGGATTCAAAAAGGGTTTCTTCATGCACGCCTGCTAGAGTCGCGCCAGATAAATCCTTTTCCATTGTCATAGGGCTGCAAGTAAGAAAGCTGCAAAGGAAGAAGAATGCCTTACTGCAGCACGAGACGGCAAGCTACTTTGGGGAAATTACATTTTCCGTGGGTGTCAATGCATCTTGATAAAAGCTCTCAATTTCATCGTTGTACATCTTCAAAACAACTGGACGCTTCAGTTTCATGGTGGGGCCTAAAAAAAAAATAAAAAATTTAAAACAAAAAAAAACAGAAAACTGATATATTTCATTTGATGTTGTTAGGTATTATGTCATGTGTATGGATTAGTAATAATACTGCTTATTAGTAAAAGACATCCCACTTCCAGACCACTCCCTCACCCAGCTCTCCTCCGGCAATGGAGAAATCACGCTGGAGTACCAGCCACTTCTGTATCTTCTGTGCGTTTGAAGTGGACATCTCATTCACTGTATTTATGCCTTCCTGGATAGCTGCATACACTGCCTTTTCTTTACCACCAACAATCTCAGACACCCGTGTGGCCTTGCTGCCCAGTTTCAGACAGAACTCAATGGCTTCTGGAGTCAGTTCATCTTCTGGTTCTCCAGTATCTGCATTGATATTGCACTGCAATAGATTACACATAACTGAGACATTCCCAGTGAACACCATGAAAACTCAAACCATCTCCAGTATGCTAGAATGGGTAGGCTACCCTTCACATAGCCTGCTGCCATTATGACAGCTTACCTTAAGTGTAAGTAACATGGAGAGAAACTTCTTCTTGTCTCCTATCAACATGGCATTACTTATAATTGGGACATGCTCCTTCACGGCATCCTCAATGGGAACTGGAGGGATGTTTTCTCCACCAGCAGTAATTATCAGTTCTGAAAACAGATCAATGAAACCGAAACTTATAGGGTGACCCTTGTGACACCTATTAAAAACCAGTTCAGCCATCAAAATGTAAAATAAATGGCAAGCTGTAAGAAAAAACAAAACAAAAAAAACACCAATACTACCCACTTACCAACCCCAAAGCAGACCACTACTGGTACTAGAACATTATATTACTGCCCCACAAGAAATAGCAACTAGATGAAAAAAACTAAAATGATTTACACATATTTATGGAAGTTATGATGACTGAAAAGTGCCAGTTTTACACATTAAAACATTAATATATTGCGTGAAAGCCACCTAATGTACATACTGTGAAGGGAACATTAACATTACGCGCTCACTATCTGCATGATTCTTGGGGAGGCCATTAAAGTATTTATCCCTACAAAGTTGGGACCTACCTGCACATCCTAATGGACTTCCTGACACAAGTTTTAAATACATACAAGTACATCCTAAAAGGGACTGAAGCCCTAGTTTAGAGGGGGACAACTACAGACTAAGACAAAAAATTATTTGCATAATGATGTATTTATGAAAAAGTGCTTCCCCCCCAATCTATTAAACATGCACATACATAATTGCATGTAATTCTCTAAGTAACAGGCATTACCTTTGATCCTTCCTGTGATAAACAGGAATCCTTTGTCATCATGTTTCCCTATGTCCCCAGAATGCAGCCAGCCCTTCTCATCCAGAGACTCCTTTGTTTTTTCCTCCATGTTTAGATAACCCATGAAGACATGTCGTCCCCAAAAAAGAATCTCTCCAGCTCCTTCACGGTCTGGTTGGTATATTTTGGTTTGGCAACCTGAAATTACTTTCCCACAGCTGCAAATGTGATAAAAAAACATTAGACTAGTATTACTCGAGGGAGAGGAAAGATCTCCTCTAAAGATGCCCATTCAACACAAAGAGGAAGAAAAAAAATAAAGCTACTGATGAAGTAAAAAGCGTCTCTCTATACATCGTTGCATTTATTTTTTGTAAACACCCCAAAAGACCTCACACGTATGGCGTTTAAAAACTCACATCAAGTACACATACCTGGTAATTCTAAAGGCATCAGGCAGAGAGATAGTGTGTGGGCCTGAACTCTCACTCATCCCATACAGCTCATACACTGGTATATTGAGACTCAGGAAAAATTCAATGGTGTCTTTTGTGATTGGGGCAGCCCCTGTGTAACATTTCGTGCAGCGGTCTAGGCCAAGAGCCTTGCGCACCTTTTTGAAAACCAGTTTCTTGGCCATATTGTATTTCATTGGATTAGGGGAGGACCTGGTTTGGGGAAAACCAAACAGTCAGTATCCATAGGTTCAAGGAGACAAAGAAGAAAGAAAAAAACAGTTAATATATAGCCACATATTGGTCTATGAATTATACATCTCCCTCCATGGATTCTTGGCACCCTTGTGTTCTTTTTGTAGCAGAGGTCAGGCACAAAGGTTTCACAGAAAGAGCGTAAAGCAAGGCCAGTTTAACCTATGCAGGCAGAGGAACCTGATGTGTCAATACCCCCCCCCCAGTAAAAACGTATCTTACCCATTCATCCGCTTCAGGTTAGTCTCCAAGCCTACACCCTTGGCCCAAGATGCCACTTTTCGTTTAATAGTAGACGATTTGGCTCCAATGGCTTTCATTTTCTCTTGCATTTTCTCCCACACTCTGGGAACGCCAAGAAAGGCTGTTGGCCTTACCTCCCGCAAAGTGTTTGCTAGAGAGCCCTGTGAGGAAAAAAGGATATGTGAGGGGTTGTGTAATGTACAATACCTTACATGTAATGAATAGCCAGTGCTTGAAATCCTGGCCCATGTCTACTAAACAAAAATCCCAAGGTAGGGGATAATTAACCTTGAATACCAGATATCCAATTGGCTATTATACAATATTTATTATCATCATCATCATGTTATCTGCACTAGTCCAGAGATATGCTCTGCGTCACCTACGGTTCCTGGTTCGGAGCTTATCTGTCAAGTTACCTTCAGTGCATCTGGCTGCGCAAAGTAAGTGGCTCCTCCATATTTCATGGTCAGCCAGATATCTATCATCTGTGCAGCGATATGGCTCAGTGGAAGATAACTGATGACAGTCTCCTGTTGGTCAGTGGCCTCTCTGAGCCGCACAGTTTTGCCAGCTGCTGTGGCTGTCCAAGTTATCTGGAAATTGTAAAATGGTTACTATTCCAAAGTTATGCAGAGACATTAAATAAAATCAGCAGATATGAAGGTATGATATGAAGCAACTAAAAGGCAATGTATCCTTTAGATGTCCACTTAGAAACAGAATTTGACGGCAGATAAGAACCAGTTGGCCCATCTAGTCTACCCATTTTTCCTGATGTAAAACGTAGTCTTTAACTTGTATTTTACTTCTTTCAAAACGTCTTTAGTCATATCCCTCAATCACAAACCTATAACAGAAATTAACTGCACCAGAGTCTGTCAGGCACCGACCCAATATAACTAAATTACAAGCATCGATTTCTCAGACAATAGGGTTTGTGGAGATGTCTCTTTTCATGGAGTTAAAGAACTTTGCCCAGCGACTGTTCCCAGGCCCCCTCTAAGAGCGCATGTAGGATTTCCTCACATATATGAGGGGAGGCACACCCGGCTTCGTCATTAACCCTTAGAGTGGCAACCACTTCTTAGTGAAATTGCTTAATGGACCTGCTGATTTTCATGGTAACACATGAATGAGTGGAAGGATGTTAGTAGCCAGTCTATTGCTTATATCCAGATTTCAGCCGTCGTGATATGACAAGTACACCATCCTTCCACACAACCTTTTGTACAGAAAAGCTGGATATTTTTTTGTTACTTTCATTATTGAGTTTGGTATATACTGTGAAATGGGAAAAGAATGCTAATGATGAATAAAAAAAATGAATGATAAAATGCATCCAAAGTAAACTATGCATTGTAAAATAGAAAAATGTATCACTTATTTGCTTACATTATCATGGCTCAACATAACCCCCTTTGGTTGGCCTGTGGTTCCGGATGTGTAAATCAGGGTGCAACATTGGTTTGGTTTCTGTGAATCAATGATCTGGTCCAGCTGCGAATCTGGGACATCCTTCCCAAGCTGCATGAAGTCAGCCCACTGCAAGAAAGACAAAGGAGTGAATATATATTAATGTAAATAAACGTTTACTAGATTGCCTCTGTGGCACAGATCTTTCATGGAACACAGGGCACATTCAAACTCTGAAAGTGTGCCACTAAGCACTTCTCTACCAGAAAGCAGACTGCATTGAAAGTGGCAGATATGAGGGGAAAAACACAAACAAAAAAGAAAAAAAAAAGCCCACAAACCGTGTAGAGATTGGGTCGCTTTTCTTTCAGTTCATCCTTGTACTGGATAATCGCCTTTAGATGAGGTAGCTGATCCTGGACCTGAAAGGGGGAAAACACCTAAAGCAGTCAGCTTTGCCTACAATGTGCAACTAAAATAAAAAAGCCACCACACCCATTAACAAAATGTCACAGAATGGAATATTGTAAAATTAATTTTACATTACAGCTTTCCAGTCTCATCTTCATCAAACAGCATGCACTCACCTGAAGGATTTTTTGAAGCTGTTTATGATTCTCCACCACGAGGATGTTGGCCTCACAATTCTCTGCCACGTAATGACATGCCTCGGCTGAATTTGTGGTATAGATTCCAACAGCAAATCCACTAACGAAATAATGAAAAACTAGTTTTTTTTATGAAGTTAAAAGCGCATGCACACAAACTAGCAGGAAAACAAAACAAAAAACAAAACAGTGAAAAACAAAATTACAGAGGGGGTAGGAGGAGTCAAGTATGTGAAGTGTATATTTGTATCTGTATTGCAGGAGGTTAACAACCACAGCATAAGTTTTATCCGATAGGGTGCATTATACAGTCAAAAGACAAGTGACTAAAAAGTGTCAACAATAGAGTGTGAGGAGTATCTAAATGACCTGCTGCAACCAATACTAGATAAAACCCTATCTACCTTTATCTTATCTTCTTTGATCCCTTATTTTCCATGCCTCACATTCTTCAACTCAAGGTTCAGTGGCGTGTTCACAGTCTAACTCAGGGCCACCAGTATATAGTTACACAACAATGTAGCAGAACATACAAACAGAAAATAGACTAGGCAATTCTCCAACCCCCCGCCCCCATGGAGCAACAAAGGTGAACAAATAGATATACAGATTAATGAAATTAAAGAGAAAATTAAATGTAAACTATTCGATAACATCAGTCCCTATTATATTTGCGCCAGAAATTGTACCATTCGAATAGCAGGGCAGGCAAATCTCTCACAAACAGGGTCAAAAATAAGAGTAAGAGTAATAAATATTATAGTTGGAGATAAGAAATTGATCTTGTCTAACCATATATATGCAGCCTTTGGCCAATATTATAAATAGTTGTAGAAATTTACCCAAAGTAGACACTTCTAAACAATGAAGAGCTTTTTATCTAAAGCTTGCTTTGCCAACAATATCAGCTAAACAACTGGAAAAGCTAGACCTCCCTATCTCTCTGGCTGAAATTAGGAAAGGAATATCTAAACTCAAATAGGGCAAACCCCCGGGCCC
>VKOC01000001.1:24140808-24195375 GCA_009364415.1 Spea multiplicata | reverse complement strand
CTACCCAGTCTCACTCCCTTCTCCCTATGTACCCCCTCCTAACTATCTACCCTCTCCCTCTTTGAAGTTCACTTACCTTTCAGGAGTCCTGCGGTGGGGGTGCATGACCTCTGTCTCCCAGCTCTGCCACTGTATGGAACAGTATAGAGTGATGGGAGTTATGATGTACTTTAGAGCATAATTATATAATGAAAAATACATTGGAAATGGTACAGCATGGTACATCACTCTCACATACTTACCAATCCACATATTTACTAATCCACACACATACAAATCCACACATATACCAATCCACACAATACCAATCCAACACACATACCAATCCACAACACATACCAAAATCCACACAACATACCAATCCACATTACCAATCCACATACATCAATCCACACATACTAATCCACGACACTATTACCAATCCACAGCAGATCCAATCACACAGATATACCAATCCACAATTATCACCAATCCACACAATATACTAATCCACCAACATAGCAATCACACATATACCAATCCAATATACCAAATCCACAATATTACCAATCCACACATACCAATTCCACACATCTTATACCAATCCACACATACACCCAATCCACAAGCATACATCAATCACAATATACTAATCCAACAACTATACTAATCCACACATATACCAATCCACCACATGACACAATCCACACATACAAACCACACATATCAATCCACACTTGACATCACCACATATTTACCAATCCACACATACGTAATCCCACACCATACTAATCCACACATATACCAATCCACACATATATCAATTCCACACATACACCAATTGTCCCCCCCCACCACCATACCCCCCACCCCCCCCAAAATTCCACCCCCACAAAAAACCCCCACCCCAAATAAAATTAATCCACACTTACCAATTCACACATATACCAATCCACACATACTAATCCACACATATACCAATCCACTCTCACTAAATGCTTTCCTACCTTTCCTCTTCTCTCCTTACAGCTCCTTTTCCTCTTCTTCGCTTCTCTTCTTCAGTTCTTCTGTCTTCTTCCGGTTCAGAGGGCGCGGACAGCGGTGGGCGCGGCTTCAGTGCTGTGCGCCGGGATCTGACAACAAACCCCGGCGCACAGCAGCTGTTGCCGTGCGGATCGCAAGGGAGCGGTATCGGAGGTCTTTAACAGACCTCCAGCTCCCTTCAGTGATTTTAAGCCGGGTTCAAGGGAGATCCTTAAACCGTCTTAAAATCACTCAAGGGAGCCGGAGGTCTGTTAAAGAGGTCTGTTGGACTTTTTTCGATTTATGTAACTATGCAAGTAACAATCTATACAGTATCCAGTACAGAACAAAATGCAATATATGTTGATTCAAGAACCTACATCTTGGTACATCTTGCCAGAGAATTACTTTCCAAATAGTAGTTTCTCAGCTAAGTAACATGCAAACACCTGTCTTGATGCAGGCATGTTTATATTTAAAGAAACTAGACTTGTAAATTTGGATTTGTACGAATTGCCATTTGAAGCAAAGAGCTCAGATTTTTTGTTTGTTTCCGTTGATCTTTTTCACTCACCCTCATTCACTCTCTCATGCTCTGTCATACTTTTTCATGCTCTCACTCAGGTTTTCATTCACACTCTTTCACATGCTCTCTAAATCTCCAGAGCCCTGGATAAATTGTTATCTAACAAAAACTCTATTAAACATAGTTCATTGTTAATCCAGATTAGGACAGGCATAATTCTAGAAATGGAAATTCATCATTGATGAAGGAAGGCAAGGAAGTTTGTATCAGTGAAAAAGCAACTGTACATTCATAGAGCGGAATAAAAAGTGGTTTAGAAATTATGACTTCAATTGGTATTAACTAATTGAATAAAATTAACTAAGTGAAGGTTATTTATAAGACTTCTGCATTCAGATTTGTACAATTTTGGTAAAATAAGCAATTCATACGCGCCCCAAAAACTAGCCCAGACCCCCCATGAATTAGACAGAAATGAAGTAAAAAGCTCAGAATTTTTGCTAAAAATTTGTGGGTCCACATCCACTCACACTCTCTCAGACTCATATTCTCGATCACTATATCTCACACTTTAAAAAAGTTCACGTGAGGGCAAACTGAGGAGCCTTGTGGTAATGTCGTCTCCACCGATTGGTGGATCAAGAAGAGGATAGAAAGAAGACTTTTTGGAGGAGTGGATGAAGAAAAAGACAGAAGACGCAAGAGAAGAAGCGGAGCAGAGAAAACAGGGACACAGAAGTGGTTAGCAGAGAAGGCAGTGGTGAATGAAAGAGCATGAGAGAGTAAGTAAGGATAAGTGACGACAAATTTTGTCCGATTTTCGTTGGAAATGAAAGGGCAGGAAACAAAATAAAAATTTTGATTTTGGTCCATTTGCACAAGTCTAATAGAAACTGGAACAGCTTGAATGTTCATCATGCTTTCATGAAGTGGAAAAAATCCCAGATATTCCACAGTCAACTGTAATTGGTATTATTAAAAAGTGGAAGCAGTTAGGAACACCAGCAACTCAGCTATGAAGTGGAAGACCACGTAAAGTCACAGAGAGGGGTCACCAAGTGCTGAGGTGAATGGTGTGTAAAAGTCCCCAACACACGGTTGATTCCACAGCTGAAGAGTTCCACATTTCCACTGACTGCCAAGTGTTGAATTGAGTGGCCGCCAGTGGACTCTGGAGCTCAGGGTACATGTTCTGTAGAATGACTAATCACGCTTCTCTGTTTGGCAGTCTAATGAACATTTCCTGCCTGACTGTATTGTGTCAACTGTAAAGTTTGATGGAGGAGGGATAATGGTATTGGGCTGTTATTCAGGGGTTGGGGCCCTTACTTCTAGTAAAGGGAAATTTAAATGCGTCAGCAAGACATTTTGGACAATGCTTCCGTCTTTGTGGGAATAGTGTACAAATAACATGACCACCAACAGGTAAGTGAATAACACTCATAATCTTGTTATCATGGCACCTGCCAGTGGATAGGATATATTAGGCTGCAAGTGAACATTTCCTTCTCAAAGTTATGTGTTAGAAGCAGGAATAAATGGCAAGCATAAGGATTTGAGCAACTTTGACAAGGGCCAAATTGTGATGCCACTTTATTACAACACTGACCAAAAGCCATATCTTAAGCAGGATTGTATGACATTCTTAAATCATATATATTATATGATTAAATATAATATATATGATTTAATATCATATGTTTGCAGATGTTTTCTCCTTTGGTATCTTTCAGACTGTATTATTAAAATAAAAATTCTGATTTTTTTTTTAAATGTTTCATACCATTTTAAATGAAACCTAAAATAACTATACACTCATAATGTGTATTAGACTGGATATTTCTAGATGCTTTTATTTTCTTTTTGATCAATTCTGTGAACTTCTAAAGTTTGATGGACATCTAGGCTTGGTTACATTTTTCTAGTCTGAAGACCTGATGGTAAATTGCAGGTAGCAGGGACACCCGTGCTGCATGTTTCCCCCTAGGGATTGGCGACAAACATGGGATTTCCTCAGCTCAGTTCCAAGAAAAACAACAAGGAGTGTCAAATGAAAGAGGTAACAACTCTGTGCCCCACGGGCTGAAAAAGGGCAAGTCCTGTCAGGTGAGCAAGAACAAGGCCTGACCTATGTGAAAGCTGGCACAAGAATATTCAAAGGAGCTGGTATACTGCCAACGCCTTAACCCCGAGGATTAACTCTTTGTTCCATAATTATTAACTCTTTGTATCAATTAATAAAGTTATTGCATTAAGGGCTTATTACAGGCACTGATACATAGACAATATACAGGGCAGTACAAACATAGATAAGGAGAAATTGTGGATTTGTCATAGGTGTTAATGTGCAGTCAGGGCCGGCCTTTGGGGTGTGCAACCTGTGCGACCGCACAGGGCTGCACACTCCAGGGGGCGCCACCGCGGGGTCCGCTACCGCCCCCTCTGCACCTAAATTAAAACATCTGTTTTTTTTGTTGTTGGTTTTTTTAACTTTATTTAACACCCTCCATGTTAAATAAAGTTTTCTTTTCACTTTATTTAACATGGAGGATGTTAAATAAAGTTAAAACAAACAAAAAAACCCCAATGTTTTCATTTATGTCCCGGGCAGGAGCGCAGAGCGGTTGCTCGTGAAGTTCTCAGCAACCGCTCGACACCCCTTACTCTCCGTGACTCCGTCGCAGTGCCGGCATCTCATGTTGAGCGCCGGATTATTGTTGAGCGCCGGGCCAGAGGAGGGTAATTTGAAGGACGGGGGGGTAGTTGAGGGGCAGGGGGGTAGTTTGAAGGGGCAGCGGTAGTGAAGGAGGGAGCAGTTTGAAGGAGGCAGGGGGGTAGTTTAAGGGCAGGGGTAGTTTGAAGGGGCAAGGGGGGTAGTGAGGGGGGGTGCCAGAGGAGTAGTTCGCACAGGGCGCCAGAACACCTAAGGCCGGCTCTGTGTGCAGTGCTATATTATTTGTTAAGAAAAAGGGCTTCAATTACTACATCTGACCCTTACGAAATAAAAAGAACAGCCCCAGTAAAGAAGAATATATATTATACTCCGCTGTGACTCTACTGACAATTCTTGAAGCAGCAAATCAGTGTCAGGAAAGCACTCCCATTGAAATCAGTGGGAGCTCGTTCCACGCACGTTAACACATCTTATCTGTTGAAATGGATGTTTCTCATAAGCAACTGATCTAAATTCTGTGATTTTGGGGAAACAGATCACTGCTTTTATGCTCAGTATACCACAGTGGATAATCAACTAAACCCAGGGAACATGTCCCAGTGTTAAAGTATATTGTTGTTATGACAGCAGAAGAATTTCTGTTTTTTAGTTCATAGAGTATTTTTTTTTTTAAAAAAGGTGTAAAATGTAAGAAGCATAAATGTTGGTTAATTTCAGATATCAGATATATATGATGTGAGTGACTGTGTAAGATATATATGTTAACACGACCCTTTCATTAAGTCACTTTGCACCTTAACCAGAATGTATTCGGATTCTTGGATCATTGTGTCATACTTGTTATTGATTTCTACTCCAATCTGTAAACAGTCCTGTCGCTGGTTACTCCAGCACTTAAGTGGTTAAAATGTGTAATTTTTCAGTAACCTGATATT
Organism: Spea multiplicata; assembly: GCA_009364415.1. Taxonomy (NCBI): domain Eukaryota; kingdom Metazoa; phylum Chordata; class Amphibia; order Anura; family Pelobatidae; genus Spea; species Spea multiplicata. Next base: position 24,190,238 of record VKOC01000001.1, on the reverse strand, counting down.
GGCCAGCAGGAGGAGTTAGTGAGAAAAGAAAGATTAAACTCAGAAAAAAAGTCAGAAACCTTACACACACACACACACACACACATGCACACTTATATACACACACTCACCCTCCCACCTCCAGCCCTTCCTTCAAGTGAAACTCGTTTTCTCCTTCCAGCAAGGTTCTTGGTGGCTGAAAGAAGAAGAAGAAGTAGAAGAAGAAAGATTAAACTCTAGACTACTGCTAAAAATAATTAATCCTGCAATGAGAAATATCCTACACTGCTAAAAAGCGGTTACCTTGATTCAGATCACCAACATACACCAAGGAATAAAAGAGATCTGGAGAAGGATTGAGAAGGATTTATGAGGAGCATATCACAATGAAACCATGAGAATTTTTGAAGAGCATTTCATTTAGGTAAAGAATAGTCCGGGCAGGGTGTCTTGTGTGAGCGGAATGACAAGCCTCCAGAGACACCTATGTTGATCAGCTACAGTTATATATTGAAGCAGCCATAACTTCTGACAGTTCTTGGACTGAGAAGACAGACAGCGGAGAAAGTCTGACTTCAGGTATCTCTACAAGGTGCTTGACTTTGCAGAGTTGACTGCCCCAATGGAAGACACAGACTTAGCCAAGGTCACTCCATCTTCATGGTTCTTTGCTTTTAACAGTGGATCTTATTTAAGGATAGGGAAGCTTTGTATTAACTAGCAGTCTGGATGGTCCGGGCAAAAGGTAAGAGGACAAACCACAAAATAAACAATCGCTGTTCACTAATCATGCACTTTCACACTTCGTCTCCTTTGGCAGTTTTACAAACAAACAAAACTCCCACGTGCATGAAGATGTGTTTATTAAATACAAACGTTTTTCTTGTATCATATCATGTTTCTACACAAAACTGTGCTAGATATGCATTACACTGCTCCCATGCCAATGTATGATTCCATACAAAGGTTTTGATTTATTGCATTCCGAAAAAAATATTCTATCATAGCATTATTTCGTTTTACAGGCTCATTTTAAATGAATAATAACGAATACGAAAATAATAACGAATACAAAATAATAATATTTAATTAATTTTGGAGAGGTTGTCATGAGATGTAGAATAGCTAATGTAACAGGTACTTAGAACAAGGTTTATAAAATCAGCAAATATTTTAAGAAACATCCCCACCAAAAGTTCTCTTAAGTGAGGCATTCTGATCCCAGACGTTACCTAAAGACTACAATGTAATATGGGGGTTAAAAATGGACAGAGAAGGCTATTTTTTGGGGGGAAATGTTATTATTGAAATCAGATTCTGGTATTATGTAAAATACCAAAGCAACTGAAAATGATAACTTTATCACCAAACATTTAAACCACCAACATTAGATTGTTAGCTCTTCAGTTGCAGAATGGACAGTTTCTAAAAGTAGCATACAAGAGATGGTTAAGGTTACATCAATTTCCCTGGTCAATCTCATTTTTCTAATGTATTCAGAAATGTATTTTCCTATATTTCGAAATTTCCACCAGTTTTACATTAAATATCCACCACAAATTCCCCCTTAAAATATTTTGCATCAGCTGCAATTTTTCCATTGCATTTATTATTGTGTAAATATATATATATATATATATATATATATATAAAAAAACCATACGTATGAGCGGTGTGTTTAACTTTTTTTTCTGTGTATGTTTGTATTTATATGAACAGAAATGTATCATGTCCGGCACCATCCAGCTGTCATCCGCAGGTTAATATCGCACAATTACTAGGTTTTGCAACATGACAAGGAAATTCACTGTCATGGACAAAGCAGCTGCAGACGTATTTTTACCTCCACAATGAAATGTTAAAAAGAACGTTTTAAAGTATAAAATAGCGAACAAGGGCAGCATGCTGTAGAAATAATTTCTGTCAGGTAACATGTAGGAACAGCTGCTATTTGCTTAGAGTCAAAGAGGTTGTCCTAGCAGATGTGTTTCTACATGGCCATTGTATGTTCACAAAGCTTAAACATACTTCCCCGTCACACACATTTAGAATAAAATAACTAGCCTAGGTTGGTGGAAATACTATGCCATTTTAAGAAGCCTGTTTGAGAGATTTGATATATGAGGATTTGTGTATGCGTTCGTTTGCGCATAGGTAGATTATTGAAAATCTGGGGGAAAAAAGTTTCTTTTTTTTAATTTTTTTCCTGCAACACCATTAGTGCAATATATGTATGTCTGTCGAATCTGCCATTGTCTTCTTTGTTGCGGAGGATTAACCTTGTTGTTAAGTTTTCTAGACAATTTATATATATATATATATATATATATATATATATTTTAAACAAGCACTCTAGAGTTCAAGCTGCTTTTAGAAATGGTACCTACTGTGCCTGTCCCAAGTAAAAACAACATACTTCCTATGCGGTACCAAATCTGTTTGATGTCAGACATTCTTAACATGATGTAGAAACCAAGCACAGAGATCACTTCTACATGCTATAGAGAAACCCAGCTGCTTCGGACAATTTGCAGTTAGTGCTGATAATCTGTGGTCAGAAGGTATCAATTTTCTTTTGAAAGCAGGAGGTGCAGTGCTTTCATTGAAAACATGAGCGGTGATCGTAGGAGGTACGAACCCTATATCAATAGGATGTACAAACCCTATATTAATAGGAGGTACGAACCCTATATCAATAGGAGGTACAAACCCTATATCAATATGTACGAACCCTATATCAATAGGAGGTACAAACCCTATATCAATAGGATGTACAAACCCTATATCAATAGGAGGTACGAACCCTATATGAATAGGAGGTACAAACCCTATATCAATAGGATGTACGAACCCTATATCAATAGGAGGTACAAACCCTATATCAATAGGAGGTTCAAACCCTATATCAATAGGAGGTACAAACCCTATATCAATAGGAGGTACAAACCCGCCACTGCCTGACCCTGCCTTGATAATCTGCAGTCGTAAAATCTCATTCTATAGATACCATGGCCTGTCTGAGTGCCATCAATCTGAAAGGCACTCATATAAACACCAGACTTTAAAAAAAAAAAAAAAGAATATATGCCAAAATTACCATTGTTTTTATTTTATTTTCAATCCAGCTCGTTAATCTGTGATTTCGGACAGTTTAGACACGCATACTATAAATGGATAAGAATTTCTGTAATTATTTTTCTGCTGACCACCCAGTGTGTAGCCGACTCGCTCATGCTATTTTCAGGTTCGGTTTATATAAGTGTATTTATACAGAGACTTTAAAGCAATGAAAGTTAAAGCTAGTTTGCTGCTGTCTTTCACCCGAATCTGTATGCCTGGAAGTTTGCCAGACAAGACAATCGCGCCATACAGAATGAATATACACAACATCAACGAATATACACAGCCCCGAGACAAAGGCATGTTCAAATACATTACAGGCTTCGACAAATAGTCATTTAAGACTTGGAAAGCACAGCGCAACATCACACAGACTATGTAAATGAGGGGTAATATGACAGCCGTTTGCAGAAAGATGCTAGACTTCAAAGCTGATTTGAATAAGCAGAGCCAACTTTGAATAGGAAAAAAAAAAGCTGAGACGCTGGAGTTTGAGGTTTGCAGCATATAGGAAAAAGGCTTACTGTATGAGACAAGTGGCTGTGATCTGATGTCACTTTCTGAACTGTATTCAATTACTAAGGATAAAGCGATTATAGAGCGGGTCATCATATCTGGCCATGGGTTATACATACAAAGAAAAATAATGCAATTATGCATTTATCATTTAAAATCAAGCTTTCTGCTAATAAAGTAAACAATAAGAGGGGGTCATCATATCTGGCCATGGGTTATACATACAAAGAAAAATAACGCAATTATGCATTTATCATTTAAAATCAAGCTTTCTGCTAATAAAGTAAACAATAAGAGGGGGTCATCATATCTGGCCATGGGTTATACATACAAAGAAAAATAACGCAATTATGCATTTATCATTTAAAATCAAGCTTTCTGCTAATAAAGTAAACAATAAGACTGGGAATCACTTGTGAAAGGGTAAAAAAAAAAATCCATTATTAGGGATATAGGAAGCACTGTACTAGCAGCAATACGTTTGTACCTCTGTGCTATTCTTAATGAGATCTACAAAGGCAGAAACTAAAATGTATAAAATAAATGAGGCTTTTCGCTAGTTCAGGACTATTCCTAGGACGGTTTCTATTCTATTTTAAATATGTTTAACAGCTTGGACGCTTTATTGCAAAAATGGCTGGTGTATTTCACTTTGTAAATATACTTTCCATTAAGTAATTTTCCTGCCACTGATCCTTTAATCCAAAAAAAAAACCACCTCAATCTCATAATGATTCTCTGATTCACTGATGCCATAACCACACGTAGGTCGCTTTGCACCTAGGAAAAGCTGGTAATTATACCGCATGATATATGGCAACGACACCGGGTCACATTTCTCCTAGTTAACTCCTTTGATAACTTTGATCACTAGGTCACTTTGCTACCACACTGATCTCTTAAAACGTCACTCATTAAGTCCCTTTCATTCTTGATGACCTTGACCTATTAAACACATCAATGTTATATTAGTTCCTAATGGTAACTCAACTTTAAGTAAGTAGTTTAGCTCTTAGTTGGGCTGACCAGTAAATATCCCATCAAACATGTCACTGCCCTTTTCAATAGATTTATATTATATACTCCCTCCCTAAGGCTGTAAACATCTTTGAAACCACCGCTGTGTCATTTTCCATCTCTTCTGTTTCTTTATATGACGTATTTATTAATTACACAGACCTCACTCTTTTGGTATAAAAAAAAAAAAATAGCTTTTGTATGTTGGTGTTGTCAGCTATCCAGACCACAGCGTATTTTCCTCTTCAGATGTTATACTAACAAAGAGTAAATCTAGAAGTGCAAGTTTAAACTGCCTCTATTTCTAATGTTTATAAAGTAACATTATATCAGTGGCAACTTGCGTTTGCAGTGGTTTACTAAAACAGTGCTCTTTGCAACTTAAACATTGTGCATTAACAGTTTTGTGCTGCCATTCAAAGTATTGCTCCATGCCGCATCTAAAGGTGGTCTTGTCATGTACAGTTTACACAATTTTTGTTTCCTGCATCTGCGCTGATCTTCATTCTACTGGCCCCTCATCTGGTCGTGTTCTGTCATAATGTTTACCACATATCAGTCATTTAGGAGCTACAGGAGGGAGACCGGGAAGAGACATCTAGCTATTGTATTCACAGATCCCCACATTCCCCTACTAGACCACCAGGTTGTGAGATCTGTTCCCCTGCTGGTGGGAAAGGTATGTTAGAGGGTTAAGAAAGACTGTTAGAGATCATCTATCAGATCTCTCATTCCCATAGCTAGTGATTAAGACTTAGGGAGAAATTAGGGTTTTTTTTGTTAGAATCAATAAATATATGAGTTCTTATGGATACAACCACGTTCATTCAATGATGTCTTAAAAACACACATTTTGGAGATGTTTCCTCCGAGACCAGATCCCCAATACAATGTGTTGGTGTATACCATACATACTTTGGGGAAAAAACGGTAATCAACTTTTATGCATGTCCCTTTTAATAGTAAAATAGATTAAATATTTTCCGATACGGCAGTCTCAAGTGATGGTAATGGATGCATTTCAAAGTTAGAATACCATATCTCACTTGTTGTAAGAGGGGGATTAAATACCTGTAGTGGCAAACAGGTATATGTCTGTCCGCCGTGCTGTGAATTTATATGAAGAAATGTTATTTGATAGGACCCCATAAAAGTCCATGTGGATAAATGGTTGAAAAGTCACAGACAAACTGTACCCAGGGAATATGAATTCCTTGGCTGACTATTTTTAGCAAATACTCACTAGGCTGAAAGTAAAGCCAAGGTTTGGATCTTAAGAGTTTATAATAACAATGGAACAGAATATTCACAAAGTCATAGTGTACCCTACCCTGGCATAACGTGTACTGAATAACCCTTTCTTTGACTGAAGATGAAGTGGGAACATAAACATTTTTTTTTTAATCAGATAACGACAAAAAGAGAGAAAACAACAATTTCCCAGACTAATTTAAATTAATTATATCAAAAATATGGTATATGCTCACTAAATTCTCTGCATCAGGAAAAAGCACATCAAAGTTTAGGAGTACTGATTGTCGTACAACAAAGGCTCAGTGAACATCTAATGAAGTTGCATGGGTTTCGTCTTCCATCTTGAATTTAGTGGTAAGGGTGGGGTTTTTTTATACTAAACATGAATTTCAACAGACCAGTGCCTACTTTTTGTATCGCATGACAATTATGCGTTACTGGTATAAGACATGAGCAATGAAATATTTCTGGAAAGGGATTGAGCATTGAACAGTAGTAGGAATGTTGTTTCTAATGTTGCTAGGCTACGTCTGTGAATTTTGGGATGTAGCTGCGTATTTCTGGCCCATACATTGCCTTTGAAATTTTAGTTATTCTGATTCCCTACTTGCTTCAATGCAAGTTAAAATAGGCATATCTGTCAGGCAGAATTGGACACCCATGAAATTGGGCAATAGCAAGGGGGTGGTTGTTTGTATTAATGAAACATATAGTGATTTTGATGTTGAATGTAGGTTTTTTTGAGTCATTCATTATGTAAAGTAGTAGGAGAAAGCTCTTGCGTGAATAGGGAGAATAGAAAGAGACGTTTAATTTAATAACCGTAATTATAAGTCACCAGAGAACGAATGGGCTAAATCAGATGATTGATACACTAAGGGTTAAGTAAGCCTCGTAAAATCATGGCAGGCCCTGGCTGGCATAATGTGTGTGTTGATTTAAAAGATGTTCGGGCCAGTTCACACAATAAATGAGCCACACGTGTTTGCTTTGCTGGGAGATCGAGGCAGGGCTCGGACAGATGGCTCAGCTTAGCCTGAAAAAGCCTTCAAATCCAAAACACATTGGCTGAGCTACTCAGAGGGGGCGCAGGGAATGTTCATTGCTCTTGACTGCCCTCCAGATGGTTGCACAAGGCAGGAAGTGAGGTGGCAAAAACGAAGCAAAGAGGAAATGATGCCCAACCTTGGTGATCCAAAATAAGTACTCACCAATACCATTTTCGATCAGTGAATAGCATAATGTTACTACATGTTTTTGCAATATTCTAAAAAAAATAAGTTAAACATAGTAGAAAATGAAAATACTACAAAATCTAGCCTCTTACAAAAAAATACTTTTCCTTATATCATTCATAATTCAGGAATGCTCTATCTTTTGTAATTGTTCATATCATTTTTGTTTATATCATTGTGGCCCAGTTTAATCTCAAACTTGTACAATGCTGATTGCCCTTAACTGCATGGATGCCTTTATATAACCTATTCTGGAAACCTCAACACCTAGGTAATGTGTTTTCTAGGTAATGTTGAGCAAAAATATCCGACCGAGTAGACTCAATTCAGTAGACATTTTTCATATACAGGGGATATGTTGCATTTACATCTGGTAAACCAGGGGTTGGCAAATTTTGAGTAGAGCCAACTAAACATATTTAGCAGTAAAACTGAGACATAAATAAAGACACTTTAGGTCCGTGGATCACTATATAAATACTTTGAAAGCAAGGTGCCAATAATGATATATTTTTATAGCTTTTTTTTCTGTGTTTTAGTCTGATTCTACAGCACTTGATATAACAAAGGGATTTCTACAGGCCAAGACTGTTTCATGATTAAGTATACATGTGCTTGGTACTTATGCATTCAGAAGCAATTGAATGTACATATTTCATAATACTTTGGTTTATTTCAGTCACAACTTTATTTGTTTCATGCTTTCTAAAGATTTCGAAAATTGTTGCTGACCACGATATTCCACAAAATAATCATGTCTAAATAATGTGCAAGTAAGTATTCTGCTCTTTAGAGTATCTGCTTTCAGAATATATATATATATATACTTTTATAGTTTACGGCAAGGTTATGGGGAACTGTAACTTTGTAAATCATTTTATGTGTATTTTGAGATGAGTCTGTTGAAATGAACCATTTGCGCTCCTGCCGTTGGAATTTAGGCTGGTTATAGATGTGCGTAATTGGTAACAGAGGAATTTTACATTTAATTACTTAGAAACATGTAAAAAGCCATTTTAATAGTATTTTTTTTCTCTCTTAGCACATGTTCATAGACATACAGTGTTAGGAATAACACTTAAACTGTTCCATAGTAAATTTTGATATCCTTGCCTCCTTATGCCCCTGATGTTAAAAGGCAAAAAGCATTGCCAATATCCATCCCACTTTGTTGTTGCTACATCATAACATTGGGTCACTAACCTCATTGTACGTTACAGCCTAATAATACCGTAGCTATAGTCTATAAATCTATAGCTTAGTCTCTTTGCCAAAGGGATATTCAAAGTTTATCTTCTTTGACGTGTATTATAATTATAGGGTTAACTGATGCTTTTGTTTTTATTATGTTAAAATATTGGATTCCAATAAAAGCAATATTGCATAAGGGCAATCAGCATTGTATGAAGTTTTAATCTATGGCCATACTATATATTTTGTTATTATAATAAAATCAATATGTAAGTAAATACACATGCCTAATTTAGAATAGCGATAGGCGGCAATCAGAATGTTGTTTCAGATATCACACAAAATGTATACAAATATCAAGAGCAAGTATGCTGAATTTGCACATAGCAACACTGTCACTTGGTGATTCTTCATTAATACTAAAGAAATAGTTTAATGTAAAACAACAACTAGGTTCCATGAAGCCTGCTCAATACTGAAATGTTCAATAGCGTCAAGAGAAATATACTGTCCAAATGGATACTCTGTGTGGATGTCTGGTTTGAAAATTTAAATTCCAATATGGCACTGATCCAAAACATTCCTTGTAAAGTATAAAGATGTTCTAACTATAGAATGATCCTCCTTATACCCACAACTCAACAGCAAAACCTGTATTATGAAAAGAAACCATCTGTTCTTCCCACTTTCATAGATTATAAGTTCACAAGAGCAGGGTCCCCTTCTGCTTCTGTACAAATATATCTTAATGTGTGTTCAAAAATTGTCAAACTTGTATACAGGCAAGTTTCATGTTATTGTTAATAGCTTTATATTTCTGGAGCGCTAATGTCATTTAATGTAAAAACTGAAGCACAGAGGAGTTATATATATATTAAAGATATTCTGGTGGAAAATTAACCCCTTAAGGACAATGGGCGGTCCCTAAACCCATTGAAAACAATGCATTTTGAGCCCGTACATGTACGGAATATATAGAAGTGTCATATAGCATTATAGAAATATTTATACACATTTATGTATGTCATTTGTTTGTGTAAGTAATTTGAAGCATGATACACAACTAGAGTTCCATATCATAAATGTTCACCGTAAAATAGACATCAAAATTACACAAAATTAGCATTAACAGTAAAATTCCACATTGTTATTTCAATAACCTAATGTTATTTTATTGGCATAACATTACATCAATATTAATTGCTGTAGTAACAGCTTCCCTTCTACAGAACTACAGATTATCACAAGTTTAGATTGTTTCATTAGAGAATTTATGATGTAGTAAAATTGGATATGGAACAGGCTCTGAGCATTTTCTGTTAATGACAGAGAGGTTACAGTTTCATCTTTTTTTCATTGCTTTAAATAAGTCTCGGTTAACTGAGTGTATAAACCAGATTCCAGACCCCTTTGAATGTTATTGTTGGATGCTGGACCCATGCTGCTTGTTGAAAACTCATAGGTAATATTTATGGGTTCGCTGGGATAACCTCTGACCTCAGGTAGTAAAATTCCTTGGCTTGTTTTATTTGGGAGGTTCTTCTGTTACAGGTGTTGGACACCTGTATTTTGCATTTTGTATATTGTAAAAGGGATTGGATCATAAGTGAAATAAAGGTTCATAAATATGTTTCTTTTACAGCACAATGTGAACCTTAAGGTTCTATGTTAATACATGTAACCATTTGAGGAGTTATGGCCAAAGTGGCAAAAGGTAATAGAACAGGTCTAGATGTTCTGTGTACATTTTAAGGGGCAAGTTGAAGACTTTGTCATATCAGCAAAGGAAATTACTTCCAGTGTCCCTTGACTAAGACGGTTCTCACACAGGAAAGGTGCAACTAATTTGTACTTAAAAATATGTTATATGTTCAATGCTTGTTTTTCTTTTTTGTTTTATTTTATAGAAATGGTCAAAAACACAATATGTAATACTGTATGTGTATATTCATGACAGTGAACTACATAAAATATATACTGTGCATATTATCTACACTGCACAACAACATAAAAAATTATACAACTTAGAGGTTACTTAACTTAGAGGTTACATAATAACACAGTATGGTGACACTGCTTAAGTGGAGTGAAAATTTGGCATCACCATGATGGTTTTCCTTTGCTACAGGCAATGCTATAAAGGTGGCAATATGAGTATAATGCAGTGAGCTAACTGATAATCAGGTCTATAGTGGTGGGTGGGATGTAAGTGTGAGTCAATGCATCTGAGAGCAGCTACAAGGTCCTCAAATGTTGCAACTTGACCATTACACCAGCATTGGATTTTATGACATTGCATTCTAAATACATAGACATTAATATGTAGTTGGTTCCCCCCAACCATGTCTTTATAGACGTTGCTTAGTGCACTGGGGCACATTCATGCTGAAATAGAAAAGAGCCTTCCTGAAACTGTTCTCACCAGGTTGGAAGCATAGCATTGTCCAAAATATATTGGTATGTCCCCTTTGGACAAAGCTATGCTTCCAACTTTGTGGGAACAGTTTGGGGAATGTCCTTTTCTGTGGAAAATATGCTTAATGTATTTGTTATACCCTAATATTGTTGCCAGGCTACACAATAATAACTTGCTTGAAAAAAAACTGTCAAGAAGCAAATAAGAAGGCAAATTTCAAATGTACCCACATGTCTACCAGCAAAAAGTGAATTGGCTTCAGAGGTGTAATATTTTTGATATCACACGCTTGGAAACATAAGCTTTGTAGCCCGGTATTTGAATGATGAATAGAAAGGAGTGGTTTGGGTGCATTACCTCCTAAATATAATGGTAGTTATTGTTTTATATAGCGCCATGATATTCCACAGCGTTGTGCAATGGTTATGAGCTTAAAATCCTTTTTTTTAATGTGAACAATTAGACTTGCAACACTACAGTAGCTTAATAAATAAGAAAATAGCCATTTAACTGAGCATTAATATATCTGAGTATACAAATCCCATTATAAACGGGCTCACTCATAATGTATTTAGCAGGGTAAGTTAATCAAATGAGCTGCTCAAAAAAAGCAACAGGCGTTTCAGGTCATAGTTCTTAAGAGACCACTGTCATCACATAAAACAATACAGTTTCACATGTATTCACAGTTCTATTTCTGAATGTGTCCATAGAAAAGCCTTAGTAGACACACACATACTGCGAAAAGAAAATATCGCCTCAACAACTAAGGGACATTGTTAAACAATCTTGGTGCTTTATGAGTAGCTGTATAAGGTGCCTGTATGTTCCAGTTATGCATGGAATTTTAGTAGTAGTTACTTAATTACCTTTTACTTAAAAATGAGGGACTCTGGTTGCCCTCAGGCAATTTGTTGGAATGTCCACTGAAAAAACTTACACGGCAATTACACTCAGTTTGCCGTTACTATTGTTATTACTAATTTAAGTACCCTATAGTGCATATTCACTTTCATCAATACCAGGCTGCCTATGATAATTTGTAATAATGCTCCAACTCATTTGTTTGAGTAATTGATCCAATACGATAGTAGCAATAATGTAAATCTGATTTTCTGAATTGGCAATCTAAGATAGTGTTAGCAAAATTAGCAATAATGTAAATCCGATTTTCTGAATTGGCAATCTAAGATAGTGTTAGCAAAATTAGCAATAATGTAAATCCGATTTTCTGAATTGGCAATCTAAGATAGTGTTAGCAAAATTAGCAATAATGTAAATCCGATTTTCTGATTGTACTGGACAAGAACTTTTCTTCTGATATTAGTGCGCCTTGGAATACGTTACCAACTACTGTTCATAGTTTGTTGAAAATGTATGTTTTGTACCTGTAGACATTATTATTATTATTATTATTATTATTATTATCTGGAGATAAGACAAAGGCCACGTTCACAAAAATCTGAAAACTCCTCTATATCAACTATAATGCATGTGAATAGCGTATAGTTTTTCTAAACTGGCAATCTATGATAATGTTAGCAAATTTAATAATTATGCAGTTCAAATATATCAAAGTATTGTAGATTGTAGATATAAAAGCTCTTGCATTTTGCTGTCACCATCTTCATCATTAGGAAGTAGCTACCATTATTTTTAATCTAAGTATATTGGTTGTAGACAAGTAGACTAACCACTGCAGTCAAATTGTAAAACACTATTATATTATATATTATATTATATATCATTATATAGAATATACTCAAAAGGACTCTATAAACATGTTATAATATTGTACCTTAATATCTTTAAGGCCAATTCAATGAGCCCCTTGCGGACATAATTATAAACAGGCTATAGAGTGACTACAGAACCTATAAAAGTTCCAGAAATAAGGTGGTAAGATGACACTTTGCTATACATAATTACAGTAAATATAGTAAAAAATACTAAACATATTTAGATGGAGCAGTCTATCAGGATACAGTAATTAATTGCACTGCTATATTGTTGTCAGCATATCTCCATCTTTTATAGATTATAACTTCCATGATGCTTGGTGATGCTGAAAACGTGAGTTTTGGGAGTTGCAATTTCGCAAACACTCTAGCCACCTGGCTACCCCTTGTTTAAGAGAACTCAAACTGGTATTGAAATAGCTAAGCACATCATTGAGATTGGCTAACAGGCATACATATTAGAGTGGACCATACCATGTGTCCTTGTAATTATTTTTGCCTCCTAATTTTAAATGTCACTGTGAAATAGAAAGTATTTTTTGAATGCGTTACATTAACACAGTAGTGTTGCACATCGAATGTTTTGATGAAAAATTGTAAATGTTTGCCTTCTGCGAGGTGCATGATAGGCGATGTATTACGGAAACAAAATCAGAAGTAACCGTTTACGGATGACAGATCACGTCAAACAAACCTTTATATTATACCAGGGAAATTTTGACCATGGAAATGTGGCACATGTGGTTTGTTTGAGAGTTCAAAAGTGTTTGATGCTTTGCCACACAGTACAAACTACGTGTAATAGAGCTAAGAGAAACCATCTGCATTTGTATGGAAAATTGGTTGAAGGACAGACTGCAAATTAGACAAGTGCTGCACGTGGGGTACAACACAGCTCAGACCATTCTTTTTTCATTTGTCTGTTAATTACCTCGAGGTGGTTACTGAAAGCAGCAACCTAATCTAATTTTCGGAGATGGTGGTAAAATGGTCATGTACTGCAGTCACAGCACGATTCTATCAATAAGGATAAAATGAGGAACTTGGACAATAACGGTCATATGACAATCAAGAATGATAACTTTGGAGGGTACATATATGTACATTATGCAGGGCATAAATTACAATTTAGGTTTCCATTACAGGAAATAACATTTTGTGATCTGTGCTAATGCAAATGATACGCTTTGACTGAAATAATGACCCATAAATCCATACTGTTAACTTTAACTGTCTCTTAGGTGGATGAAGGATGCAATTGTAGTTTGTATTCTGTTACACCTCAAAAGGTTGTTTTACATTATGTTGCTGGTAGTTTCCTTTTGAGAAAATCCATAGTAATATTAGAATGATTTCAGAATAATAGTAAGTTTAAACATGTGTTATTGTGCGAGCAAGCATTTGGACAGCCTGTTAATCCATACAAATCCCATCTCAATTATGAGCACAATAAATCACTCCATATGTGTTAAAATCTACAATGAAAAATTAAGAGGTTTTAAGAGTCTACAGCCCATGTTGTCAACTGTGATAAGTATAAAATCATACGAACAAAACTGGATTTCATATTTTTGTATGTCAATGCTTCCGTGCTTACTCTTTCACACAGATCGGTTTACCCCACTGTACACAGCTCAAGCCCAAATGTCCCACCAGGGATCCTGATGGGTCATTAGGGCAAACGGCCCCTTTTTCAAGGCTACCACTTTATGAATAAGACTGACACATGTTAATGAGAGAAACCTAGTCCTTACAGATGTCCTGAAGATGTCCGTGTCTTATCTTTGCCCATCCAACTAACTTCACAAAATAATATGTCTACATTTTTCAGCAATGGACACGCAAGGGAGCACTATGGTGGGTGTGAGGGGTGCATTGCACTCACATGCCACTAAAACCAAGACTCCAGGAGAAGTTGGGGATGAGTGGAGTCATGTATCATTGAATGGCCCCGCACATGTAGGGCGATTGTATTGAAGAATAGGCTGCTCCAGTCTAAATGAGTGAAATCTGTGTGTCTCGGTATGTGTGTTTGCGGGTATGTTATTGTAAGTGTGTATGTGTAAATATGTTTTGCAAGTGTAGCCTGTGCGGGTATGTCATAGGATGCGTGTGCCTGGGGCATGTTAGTGTATTTGGGTGTGTAAGTGTGAATGCCTGGATATGTTAGTGTGAATGTCTGTGTATGTGTGTTGGTCTGAGTGTATGGATAAATGTGCTAATGATTCAATATGGAAGTGTGTTAGTGTGAGTGTCTAGGTTGTTTTTGTGTATATATAAATATATAAATATATATACGTGTAAAGCAAGAGATCTGACCTAGAATTTGTGTTGTAAACCAAAAACATGATTTACTTTACGTAGAGCTATTGCAAAAAAGTATTTCTTGGCCTGGGCTTTCCCTTCATGACACATTAGTCTGCTGAGCATGGACAGGTGCCTGCAGGTTTCAATCCCAGGAAACACAGAAACCTAGAACCAGAAGCAGATAAGACCCATTCAGCCCATCTAGTCAGCCTTTTTTTCCTGCTGAAAGGAAGGGATGGGCATAGTCACACAAGATCAATGTTACAGTCACACCTACCGATAGGGGAGTCAGGGAAATCCTTCACCCAGTCGCCAGTACCAAAGGCTCACCCCTGTGTGAAAGTATAGTCAAATGTCCGTCACAAAGTCTGTTGTTGTCATGGTCGCCTCTTAACAGGGGCATACAGTGTTAGGAGGGCCCCACAGTGCTTCACTGCTTACACTCAATCTGAGGGTCTCTTCATGTATGAGTGAAGCACTGAGATATTCCCCTCAAATGTATTCTTGCTCCAGGCAACTCTGGTTGTTGCCTAACCCTGCTCTTCATTAAGTGAAGTGAGTTAAGTGCGTTGTAGTCCTTACATACCCCAATTTTATTAAAAATGAAATGTACATATATCTTTTATTCTCATTGAGTTTTTGAGCTTGCTGCTTATATTGCTACATATGGTATATGGTCATAAAAATGTACTCGTTATATCTGTACACTTGAAGCATATATAAACATCTCATAAGTAGCTTTCCTCACTAGGTATGTGTGCTGTCAAGCTTGGCTATAAATCTATAGGCAAGGGCATTAACAGAATTAATAAATCACGCACTCTAGCCATCCCACAACGGAGATGTATACAAGAAAGTAACTGCATGCCACTACCACGATAAGTCTGTATAATATATAAACATTTCACTGTATGAGTGTGTGCCTGAACGATTTAAGCCATATGACATATTAAAATACTAACAGCAGATAATGACTACATAGGAAAGTAGTACTGTGAAATTTCCCTGTACAATCATTATGTACTTGCTGTGTGAATGCTATGTAAGTGAACATAAGCGATCATCATTTTTACATGTTCCAGGAACACAGCTATGTAGATCCAAAAAAGGATACATACATGAGAAGATGCCCCCCAATGCAGTTTGCAAGGGGCCCCAGATTTTTGTGTTAACTCCATTGGTGCAATATGGAAATAGACATGGACATTGAGAATGCGTGATGGAAGAATCATCTGGGTTCTGCCTCACGGGAAAACAATAATCAGTTGTTTAATATTACTTTTGAGCATACACAGTATGTGCATTGACAACGGAACAGGATTGTATTGTTAATTCCTACAGTTTATTAGGGGGCCAACCTACATATAAACAAATGTTTCATTAGTATATTTTTGTCCCTGGATTTGCTGATCCATTAAATAACTTTATGTAGATTATGTCAATCTGATCACATATACACTAGTGTCAGCATAAAATGTTACATTCTGGGAATCCTTCCAACTAAATTATGCTTCAAAATTAAAATTCATGGTCTGCAGCGAAAGAATGTCCATTTATAGTACGTTTGCGAATATTAAAAGTTTGTATATTACTTTATATCAACAGATCTAACATACTCTAAAACAATAAGGATATATTGCATTGAATGTTTAGGTTTAGAGATGTTTTTTTTTTTACTAAGAAGGGTTAATCTAACAGAATAAGTGTTAACAGATGGATGGAATATGAAAAACATTTTATGGGATGATCAAAGTTTTTTTTTGTACCAGAGATGTCTTTTACAATAAACATTTCCTTGAAGAGAGGAGTTCATACTTAACATTTAAGAGAATAAATAGTTATTGCAGCCAGGATCATCCAACAATTATGTTCTTTGTAGAGACTAGTACGTGTCCTATATACCAAAAATACTTAGGGAATGTTAATATCCAAACATTTGCTATCCCCAAAGTTACGTGTAACATTGCAGGCATATGCAAATGAGAGATCATTTAATGTTTGGGTAAGGAATCAACAAGTGACGTACAGTCTTTCATATCTGCAAAGAATTCTCATAGTAGGCCTATAGATTTTGTATATATATATATATATATATTTATACAGAGAGGTATTTACCTGTCGTGCTGCCTTAGCCTGACCCAAGGCAGCACCCGCAGCCGCCCATTCAGCGTTATGACATCATATCCTGGTGCTCTGTGCCTTAAAGGTGCACAGTCCATTCCAATGTTGTCCATGAATAAAAGGTTTAAGTACCCTACCCACTACACAGGTGCTTCATTAATGCTCTCCAAAGAGAGCTTTAAACTGCAGGGGAGTTTCAGCGGGTCAAAAAGCAGTGCAGTCATATGGATTCAGCTCATGGTAACCATGTTAGGATTGGATAGAACTTGCACATTTTGACACAGTGGTGGGCTAAGATATATACGGTCATATACATACCTGGGAACTCTCCGGGATTCACCCGGAGACTCTAGACATCAGCGGGACCAGCCACTGCCGCCAGCAGGTAGTACTGGCCACATCCCACAAGGGTAGGCTCCGAGTAAGGTCATATAGTGCAATACATTCACTAAACCATCTAAAATGTTAAGAAAATAAACTATGCCAGATTGTTTTTTATGTTATTTCATCTTAAGGATCAAAAACATTTAAAAGTTTTTTTTTCATCTTCTGTGACCAGAAGTAGCACCTGTGTTTGTGTCATGTGACCAGCCTTCCCTTAAATATGAATGAGGCAACATTTTCCATGATTCAATAATTATTTCTGGGACAAGAGCTTATTCAGTGTATGGTTTAGTGGCACAGGCTTGAAGAATTTAACCTTTTGCAGCAAACTAGTTTTAAGAAACCTCCACAAATCACCATTGTATATATACATTTCTTCATAAAATGTCTTTTTATGTAGAAAATGACCACAATTGTGACAAAAAAGACTATTCAAGGTGATGAGTTGTATAAAGTTTTATATGAAGTTGTCTCCATTTTGCTCCTTTTAAAGAACAGCAGTTTGTTCACTGTTTTACTCACAGATGATTTTTTGTATTCTTCACACATTCAACTAATTAGTACATAATTTGTCCTCTGTAGAGATTAAATAGTATGTTCTAAGTTACCATATATAATATAGTGCCATTGGCAAAAAATAACATTAAATTATTCTACTTCATGGAGAGAGTGCTAGGAAAGTGGTGAAGGTTAACACAATGAGATAATTTATAGGCATACAGTGAACAAACTACTGTTCTTTAAAAGGAGCAAAATGGAGATAACTTCATATAAAACTATAGAACTCATCACCTTGAATAGTCTTTTTTGTCACAGTTGTGGTCATTTTCTTCATAAAAAGAAATTAACTTGATCTGGAAATAGTTCAAAGCCTGGAAACAAAATTAATTAAGGGAATGGAAGACTTTAGTTATGAGGACAGGCTGTTCAAATCATGTTTATTTTCTCTGGAATGAGGCGCCAACGAGGGGATATGATTAAGTTATACAAGTAAATTCAAGGTCAATACAAAGAGCTTTCTGAAGACCTCTTCATTCATAGAATTGTACAGGTAGCACGAGGTCACTGTGTAAAGGAAAATCTTGGATTTTGTGTTCATATTTAATTGTTACCATAGGAAGTTTTTTCTTTCTCGAGAAAGCTCTGTTTCTCTCAGCCTGCATAAAAACCACAGTTTACAGTAATAACTCAGCCAATAGAGATTTCCTGATTGCCAATTACTTTCAGAGCCATTAGAGACCATAGATAAAGGTTTTTTAATGTAATTATATGTTCAAAATGTTGTGGTTCCCAACTGTAAAGAGTAGCTGTCATGCGTCAGATAATGCCATTTCTTTAAGCACCCCTAGTTATAGAAGCCACCTGGATTCCCAACATACTTTAGGCAGCAATCACATTTTTCTTGTTTACTTTTGAATTTCTTTTTTATTATTTCTCAGCAGAAATCATTGAGTGTAAACTCAAAGCTTCCATACATATAGGAAGTCTCACGTGTACACGTGATCGTGCAAGACTTCTAGCGCAGGAAGGGAATACCATCAGGTAGCAGTGTGCAAAGACGCAAACACCACTACTAAAGACATTCCATGCCATCATGATAGGTCTTTAAGCTCATATTTTCATGAAAGCATGGAACATCATGACATTTTTAAAGGGTTAACCAGCAATACAAATAGGTATAGATATTATCAAACATAAAAGCCCTGAAGCTATCAGTGTAAATGCAGCATGATAAGGAATCTCAACAACCTGTAGCCATACCTGTAGCATTACTACCACAAATTTTGACAAAGTCTAATGGTAGAATAAGTGCATGGAAAGAGTTCAAATACTAGCATTTGAAATACCCTGGGGTGTCTAATTTTCATAAATATGATTATGACTTGCCTCAAAGATGTCCCAAATGGCATATGGGGGCTGAATATCCAGTTTTGAAAAAAATGGTTTTGAAATAGCAAAATGCTTCTTGTACTTATTGCCATTTAATAACAAAAAAAAATAAAACAAAGTTATACTTGGGCCAATTCATATAACCCAAACCTCTCATTTATATTATGTTTATATATTTGTTGCCAACTTTATTGGGGTGACAAGCGCAGACTGTTTTTGTTTTTTGTATACACTGTACAGCTAATACACTGTATTTGCTGCATTCTCATATCTGTTTGGTAGGCCTCATATTACACATTTGTATTATTTGAGCCTGAGACAAGCTTAGAGCACCAATATTTTTTCCCTGTTTGCACAGATGATTTGTGTCTAACTTACTTAATACTTTGAACGCTAGGTCATAATAAATAATAAAATAATATACATAGGAATCTTAGACAGTCAGAGGTTCAGATGTAATGTGTGGAAGTTTTACTTTAGTGGCTAGCCTGATTACACAAGATCAAGGACCAAATAAGTTTTTATGTTTAAATTCCCATTCAGTCAGAAGATATGTAGCTGGCCCCTTGATCACATTTTGCCAGCTACATATCTCCTACATAGCTGACAGTCTAAGGCAGCAAGGTCTAGGGCATGGCAGGTATTTGGGCAATTTGTTTTCCTTGTTCAATAGAGCAATTAAAAGGGAGGTTACGAGTCTATTCTAATGGGCCCATTAACATTATGGAGGACTTTGCGGAGTTGGTACAGCCTCCAACATTGCATAACTATGATGTGACATCATAAGAGTTGATCGTAAGGACAGTACTGCAGAGGAGCCAAAGTGGAGAAGATAAATATAATACTGTTAATACCCTCTTATCAGGCCATAACTGTGCATTGATTCTGAAAGCCCAGATTTAAGGTTTGAAGTGTGGGACTAGTGTGTGGGGTTTTTTTTACTACACCTTCCCCATCTCACATACATTACATATTTTTTTTTAAAAAAAAATAGGGCTTTCATCTGTAAACATACCCTTGTATATCACTAAAAAAGTGGACAAAGAATGGAAATACATTTTCACATCATACCCATTGTACCCATCTAAAGCAAGTAAACAATAGTAATAATAATAAATGATTCAAAGAAATTGGAGGACAAAATAGAAAACCATTCATCCTCAAAGGTTGTGTTTTTAAGGATGTGCTGTTACGTTTGGTTGTAAAGGAGCACTTATTCTATAAGACCCCCTTCGTAATACTCTGCCTTAAAACTACATAACACATCTTCCAAACACAAACTGATTCTAATGGCATATAAGTCTTTACTATCTACAAAACATGTAACAAATACAATATATTCCACATAACAGGGTTTAAACAAGACCTTAGGTTAATGCATTCAAGTGAGTAGGATGAGAATCTAGCCAAAAAATGCACTTAGCGGTTTATTTATATATATAAAAAAATTATGCAGCGAAGATTTAAAATTGATCTTACTATTGTAGGAAAGAATAGGATGATCCATCTTATTGGATAATTCCTTTGGTTGATAAATTGTTATAGCAGAAATGCTCCATGTCTCACATGTACACATAGCAGATGCTACTGACAATTCAAATACCACATGCCTTACAGCCTAACATCATATTGAGTTTAAAACTGAGATTATAATGTAAGATTGTTGGACTTACCGTAAAAATACAGAAATGTTACACTTACTTTCACTAATATTTAAGAGTGCTTGTTAATTAAGAAAGTGAACAAGACAGCAGCTACACTATACGGACAAAGGTATTTGAACCAATATGGACTTTTATGACATTGCATTCCAAATACATAGACATTAATATTTAGTTGGTCCCCCTTTGCCGCTATAACAACGTCTCCTGTCCTAGGAAGGGTTTCCACAAGATTTTGGAGTGTTTTTGTGGGCATTTTTGCCCATTCATCCAGTAGAGCATTTTTGAAGTCATGCACCTGCAGCGACCAGCACAGCACAACTTCCCAACAGCCCACCCAGGACTGGCTTTTACCTTCTTGTAAACTAGTATTAGCTTATTCAAGCTTGTCCAAACAATATACATTTTATTGTTTTTCATTAACTGTCTGTCACTTCAGATTTCCTCCAGAAAACTGACCCCACTGACACTTCCATGTCTGGATTTTACATCCTACATCCTGTGATCCTTCCTCCTTACATCTGGCAAGGTATCTAAAGCTAATCCACACATTGCTGTTACAAACAATCTTTTACTTCGTTTTAGTAGCATATAAGGCTGTATTGTTACAGGAAGGTACGGAATGCTGTTCAAAACATTCAGTCTGAAGGATGAGAAGAAATGTGCTTTACAAATAAAGCATCCACTATTTACATCTGTTATAACACTCACTAACTTGTAGCTGTTTTTATGCCTCATGTCATGAACATTGAAAATCTCTGTATATCCTAGAGTGTATTGAAGTCACCAGCGCATAAATATAGTAACTACTAATGTGAACACACGCCTGGAATTATATATATATATACATACATACACCATATTTGCTTGAATATAAGACAAGGTTTTGTCCCTTGTCTTATATAGAGGTCTGGCTATAAGACTAAGATGCAGATGACCTTCCGTCCTTCCGTGATAGAAGCCCCGGCGGAAGTGCCGGGCAGCAGAGGTTGTCTACGCCCATCGCGCAGATGTCCACCGGCTGCTCACACTATAGTTTACATGTGAATTCATATTTAGTAATAAAACCTTTTTTCCTATAGAGTAGTCTTATATTCAGGCTATTTCTTTTTTTCCTAAATTAATATTCAAATTTTGGGGGTCGTCATAATCGAGTAAATACAATAGTTAGGACTGGAAATACAGTATTTGCACACTAACACAAGTTTTGTTACTTCGACTGTTAACCAAAATAAATGTAAGTTACATTTAAATAATGAATATGAGCTTACAGTGTAGTCTCTCAGCTTTAATTTGAGGGTATTCACATCCTAATTGAAGGAAGGGTTTAGGAATTACAGCTCATTAATATGTAGCCTACTCTTTTTCAAGGGACCAAAAGTAATTGGACAGTTAACTCAAAAGCTATTTCAAGGACAGATGTGGGCTATTCCTTCTTTATTTCTTCATCAATTAGCCAGGTAGAAGGTGACATTCACATTCGGAAGCTGTTCCTGTGAACCCACAACATGCTGTGGAATGTATGGTATGGCCTAAACTAGGTATCTATGGATAGCTTAGCTTGCCCCCCCCAGTTAAGTGTTTGCTGTTTCAAACCTAAAGCTAGAGGCAGAGTAGGGCAGACAAGGGGGCTGGTAGGGGGCAATTGTCCACTGTGCTTCTCTGATTTTAAGATGTTGGGCCACTGCTTAACGTAACCTTATGTGTTTTACTCACAATTCCTCATAGATTTACTGGGTTTTTTTAGTTTTACAAGCGTTTGATGCAGAATCCTGGCTAGATCCTTATGGGTTTTCTATGACGTTATTCATAGATAATGAGTGTTGGACATCTCTGTAGAATGAATAATTAGTGTAATGTTTTGCAAATGTGTATCTGAAGTACTGAACAACTTAATGAGCCCTCCCCCCCAAAGTTTCTTAAATGTTGCCAGCATTTCCCTGGCTAGGTGACTATTGTTGTAGGGATGGATTATTCAAAAGCATCTGTCTGTAAGATAAACATAAAGGCTGTGGTGTGAAAGAAATGGCTGATAGAAGGGAGTAGAGCAGTAAAAGACCCAAAGGACAAAGAGACCATGGATAATATGGAGAGAAGCTAAGTGTTATGGGATAAAAGACTTGGAATGGTTGGCAAATGACTGGGAGGAATACAGGGGCAACGGAAAGAAAGATACTCCAGTAGGGGAGGATAGGTAGAGACGGTGAATTGACTGTGGGGAAAGTGGAAAAATATTGAAGATACATTCCTCTTTTTCGTATGCACTTTGCAGAAAATCTACAAGCATAGTGTCAGATCAAGTTGGCATCATCCCCTCCAATTCTAAAGCAAGTGTCTCCATTCCACTGTAGGCCTTGATAATGAATGCCAGACAGCATCCTTGAATTTTCATCTTATCGCAGACAAAATATATGTTTTTATAGTGATAACAGCATAGCATAGATTAAACTAAACAGAAAAAAAAATAGTGGAGATATGTAGTCATTTAATATTTAATACATGACAACAAATACAATACTGTAACTGCTATTGATTTAAAAGTTTGTGGTGGGGAGAAATGTCAGGATCTATTCTTGAAGTTTTATGATTATACAGTTCCTGGAGTATGCATAATTAGAAGGGAGATGTGCATATCAAAATAATTTAGGGGCACATACAAATTTTTAGACATTTCCTGAAAATAGCGATTAGAACTGCTTTCTCAAATTCTGCGAATGCTTTTACAAGTAACACAATCATCCCATTTTCAACCTACGGACAGAAAGGTAATCCAACAGAAGCATACACAGACAACAGGAGATGAGTGGCAACCTTTAGTCGAGAGAACAACCCCAACCAACTGATAATGTAGTTGCAAATACAAGCCATACTTTCAAATCACACAATTTACCCAACACAATTCCAAAGATTTACAAATTCCTAATAGAGATTAGGGTTTTCACAACATAAAACAAAAGGGCAGATTACTCGCACTGAATGATTCTTATGCCTTGTACTATTCTATATTCCTGTAGTAAACAAAATGCCAGGGTTGACAAATATGGATAGGTTTGGGTCATATCGCCTCTCTCCCTTCTCTCTAAGGTGATGCTCCGCCATCATAAGTCCCCTTAATATAAAATATTTACGGTAAGGGCAAGTGGGTAGGAACTGAGTGGAGGAGAACATAGCGATATTGAGAGAAAGTAGATCTGAAGAGTGCCAAAACCGACATACCAGGCAGGCCTAGAAGAGGGGTCCATGTGAGTTAAGAAGGAAAAGCAAAGATTTAAATAAAAAGAGGAAAATAAATTAAAGAAGGGGGGCCAAGGGAGGGAAACGCTGCCGTGAGAGGGGTTGGTTATAAAGCCAATGCTCCTCCCACAACTACAGACTAATTAAATTGGCGATATTGGAAGAAAGCTGATCTGAAGTTTGCCAAAACCGACATACCAGCTAAACACATACAAAACAGTTTGTAACACACAGTGATAATACTCACAGGACTCATGGTAGCACAGTGTAACGCACACTGGAAGCAGTGTAACTCACACGGGATGCAGTGTTAACATAGAGGAAGCAGGGTAGAGCACACAGGATGCAGCATAACACACAGAGGACACAATCCAACCCGAACGGGATAGAGTGTAACGCATACAGGGCGCAGCATAAGGTGTGTACAAGCAATGGACCACTGTGTGATCATCAGCAGGATCAATGTGAGAAATGGGAGAAACTGTGGTTCTTCCTCTTCAGAAAATATAAAAAAACTGTTAAAAAATGAAATAAAGTTAAACATGAATTAATAATTAAACATACTCCAAAGATGTTGTGATTACATCCAGTTTTGAGAGAGATTCCTGAGATCTTTAAAGACCTCAAAGGGATCTCCAGCTAAAAAAAGTGTACAAATACTTTTTAAAAATACATAAAATGGGAAAAAAGAAAATTAGTCCCTGTCACGGAGCTGGAAAATCCGACCGACTAGCTCCGCTGATTTATGCTCCATTAGCCCAGGACAACACACTCTTTCCCCGGTTTCCCAGTCACTAGCCGAGGCTCAGTGTAGTGTATAACCAAAACGAAGACTGCTTTTTTTCACACACATGACTGGATATAGCCAGGAAACCATACATTAACATAAATCAAGATATTGGGATACACACCACCCTTTAATCTGCCTCCCAGAGACAACAGGATCAGTAAAGGGATTAATGATACAATGAGGTCCCAACCGCCACTATCTATTACTGGCCAAAATCAGTTCCAGGGATGGTGTGGCCGGGGTAAATGTCTGCAGTGGTGGAACTAGGGGGGCTAACATTAAACTGACACAATGGCGGTCACTCCCTGGTTCCATATCCCGGCAGTCTGCCAGAGGTAATCTCTTTAGCAAGTGATGAAATTATATACTACTGGCGGTAGAGCAAAGAAGTCTTTACAAAGCCAGGGCCCATAGTCAATAGGGAGGAGGCTGGCTGTTGAGGCCTCTCCTGTGGCCCCAGTGATGGAGGGTTCCGTCACAGTCCCCAAATGCCTTTCACCCCTGCCACTACAAGTATAATACAAATAAACCCTTTTTTAATTAAGTAAGAATTATGTAGTATGAAGGAGAGTATTTTGCTCCCTTATAAAATGAAAAACCTATGCATGTAGATTATTGTACTCAGGGGGTGTTGCTGGAATTCAGGAGTATTTTATACCCATCTTTTTCAAAATAGCAATATGTTTGTATGTGTACTGCCACCTACGTGGGCTATGTATGCAATCTATAATTACGTACAACTACATATACTGGATCAAATTACTAATGGGAATCAAGTAAAAAACATTTACTTTTAGTTACTTTGATTATTCGCCTTGATATACAGGGAAATAATGTGGAAAAGTATATTTTACAGGGATCATTTATACAGTGGGGCAAAAAAGTTTTTAGTCAGCCACCAATCTTACAAAGATGAGAGAGGCCTGTAATTTTCACCATAGGTACACTTCAGCTATGAGAGACAGAATGAGACAACAAAGTCCATAAATCACATTGTCTGATGTTTAAAGAATTTATTTGCAAATTATGGTGGAAAATAAGTTCACAGTGGATTTCTTCACACCAAGCTGCTTGCCTATTGCAGATTTAGTCTCCCAATCCTGGTGCAGGTCTACAATTTTGTTTCTGGTGTCCTTCGGCAGCTCTTTGGTCTTGGCCATAGTGGGGTTTGGAGTGTGACTGTTTGAGGTTGTGGACAGGGGTCTTTTATACTGATAACAAGTTCAAGCAGGTGCCATTAATACAGGTAACGAGTGGAGGACAGCGGAGACTCTTAAAGAAGATGTTACAGGTCTGTGAGAGCCAGATATCTTGCTTGTTTGTAGGTGACCAAATACTTATTTTACCGAGGAATTTACCAATGAATTCATTAGAAATCCTAATATGTGATTTCCTGCATCCCCCCCCAATTCTGCCTCTCATAGTTGAAGTGTACCTATGGTGAAAATGACAGGCCTCTCTCATCTTTCTAAGTGGGAGAACTTGCACAATTGGTAGCTGACTAAATACTTTTTTGCCCTGCTGTATCATTATATCATGTGATGTTATGCAGGGTTTACCTTCAATTCATTGCAGTGATGTCACTATGACATCATACAGGTTGTCATCGGTTTACAAGGAAGTTTATAAGACAGCCCTGCAGGTAATTCAACATTAAATAATAAATTGTGTGGGTACCCTAAACATAAATCATGATTGAACAAACCTATTGTAAAAATATAAAAAATGCTGCAGTCACTGGTCTCAAAAGGGTTAAGGGTTGTCACTGCTGAATTGTTGAATGTCTAATATCAGATTTTGCATGGCTAATGTTCATGGGTTTTCAATCTCCAAAGTTTTTAAAAAGTGCATTTTTGACTGCGGTGTAGGGAAAACTGGGAATCCATACTCGGACATGTCTGGATTTATATATCTGCTATGCTCCATGAGGTTTTCCAAGAAAGAAGTGTTAGACATGAGAATGGATAACATGCAACAAGTCCGTGGTGCTGATCTCAACTTTAATGCCATTGATCTGTATGGTTCATTGCTTGTGTTAATTGTCCATGGCTCCAAATTGTGGAGGACTTCCACATTTTTAAATGACTTGCACTCTCCCACCACATCATTATTCTGCAAATAAAAGCTACATTGTGGTTTATTAAAAAGTGAGGGAAAACATCAAATGAGGAAAGAAGAGCTGAGTTGAGGGATACAACAATAATAGATTAGAAGTACTATCCATATTGGCACCATGCGAAACAGGCATTTTTACTATACATGTTAAATCTGTTTTTAAAGATAGTTTCCCATTAACCTGCAGGTTTAATTCTCTAGCTTTCAGATTTTCGCACCCGATTTCTTTCCCAGCTTCCCATAATATCTGCACCATCCACCTTAATCTCATTACACATTTTTAAAGGATCTGAAGTGAATTAAGCTCTGGAATTTATGTCTGGATGGCGCCTCTTCTCTGGTAGTAATTAGGTCCAGGATGTTTTGAATTCAAAATCATTACAGGGGTTTTTGCTCTTTCACCAAGGGCCAAATAGAGATGTTCAGAACTCCTGCTGTCATATCTCTATTAAAGCAAACATACGTCAAGACAACATAAAACCAAAAAAGGGAGGTTTACCTACTTATATTTAACTAAAAAATGTCACATTTTCCTCGTTTTGGACTAAACACTAAAAAGGTCATCACGTTTTCTAGGGCTGAAATCCTTTAATAAAATATCAAAGTCAGTCCTCTCCAGTAACATGCTTCATATGTGGAATTTCTTAAAATACAACAAATTCTAGGAAGCACATAACTCTGTTTTTCCCCTTTCAACCATATGATTAACCCACTTATTATAAGATCGCATATGCATTCATTGAAAAGGGCTATCACGAAAGCTACCAATGTGACTTCAGCACAATATGGTAAAAGTTCAACAGGCCCTGGACATCAGCTCTCTATTCGTGCCTAGTTGAAGATTTAAGGAATCATTTTGCTCCAGTGTATGGAGAACATTAGTTTGTGTGCAGTTTCTGGGTTTGGGAAAATTAAATCCAGGAAAAGCATGTTAGCAAATCCCTGCTGTGTTTACAAATTTGTTTTTCATCTTCATTGCTGTGGGGGTTTGCTCTAAGCCTCAGTGTGGGAATCAAAGGATATAATGGAAGGAAGAGCTAATGTTAGCTTTTTAATGAAATGATCAGTATGCGTGCAAACTAGGTTATCATCTCATAGTGACAATTTAAATAGGATCAGTCTGTTTTAGGAATTCTCCTCCAGCAACTGGACAGTAAATGCGCTAAATCCGAGAAATCAATTGGAATTTGTCATTTAGACATGGCACAGGTCTATACCTCCAGTTAAGGACCACCAAGGAAAGCTGCAAGGAATGATCTTTATCAGAGATGAAATGGCTTATTACACATGGCAGCCTCTGCTAGAACATTCCAAAGTATAAAAGGAATACACAATGTTCTACTAAGCAGAGATTTTAAAGGCATATTACCTGATGTCCTTCCATCATGCATAACACATGTGTCAAGTCAATGCTTGCTGTTTCCGTACATCAAGAGGATTTGGGTTTTCCCACCTGTCTGTGATCACTTTTGTGTTCTACTCTGTAGTCCAAAGGCAGGGAATGCATGGTACAACTGCCAGAAACGTCGTCAGTACTATACCTGATTGGAATAAGGGGGAAAAGCTGCTAGGTAACATTCATCATTTTCAGAAAAAAGGACCAGAACCACTGAGAGAGGAAATTACAATTAGGGGGTGGCAATTAGGGACCAATTTGCATAAAATGATTGACTAATGTAAACACATATCCAATTAGTAAACATTATTACCAAGGCCAGAGGTTTTGGACCTTGGCACAGTTTATTAGAAGGGCCCCTCACACTTAATTACCATCCATAAAAAAAATATTACCAAGGAAAAAAGTATATTGCAGTATAAAAATTATACAGAAACAGTTAGGTCCTAAACTTCATTCTCATTTACAGGGGTGAATCCCCCCCATTCGGTTTACAAACTAAGACTTACCCACTGATGCAAACTCATAATGTCCATTCTTCACAATAGTGATGGAAATTCAAAAACACCAAGAATTCTTTAAGTTATTGTCCACACAAGTACTGTAAAAAAAATGAATACGCAAACCACTTTCAGACAAATACCATGTTTCACAAAATCTAAATTAGATCAAAACTCAATTATTAAAGAGTTAGGAAAACGAAATAAAACCTGAGTAAACTGTAATTTGGGGGAACGATTATGTTCAGCAGATGAGAACCATTCAGCCCAGCTAGTCTGAACATTTGTCCTGCTTTCAAGACTTAAACCTAAAGCAGTCCTTTTCTCACCGTAGATTTAGGAACTACATGCCTATGCCACACATGTTGAAATTCCCTCGCTAGATTAGCCTCGACCACTACCACCAATCCATTTATCTACCACCCTCTCACTAAAATATTTATTATTCATTCAACATATAAACGTTTCTTTTGTTTGTTGAAAATGCTGTGGAAGAGTTTTTGTTATGTGAAAAATATGAGATATTTAAATTAACAGCTGAGCAATTTTTACACGTCTTGTTGGCTTTAAAACATGATTGTGTTAACTTTGCGACATTAATAAAAATGTCACATTTGGACAGGTTCTGTACCCAGATGTTATAACTCACATATACGGTACTTAAGGACACCTAAACATATCAAATAGTAATTCCTGTGCGCTGTCTTCTATTTCTAGCTCAATTATTTCAGATTCAAAACTCTGCACATACAGATATGAATATACATTAATCATCAAATATTGGCTACCAACAGATGGATGGCACCACTCTCAGTTTGTTACAGGGTGGTGCATTCCACATCCGTAAGTCAGTTCTACATACACAAACAATAACTACAAAAAATGAAATGATAACATTTTGGTGCTTTTGCCAATGTGTACTGTACTAATGTGTAGCTGTTTCTATGGCACTCTCACTGATAGGATCAACTATACACAACAGTCATTGAAAAGAACAATGATAAAAATCACAACAGGATTTCGTTTGAATGGTCGTGCTAACCTGCAACTCTGCCACTGCTTGCTGCTCTCCCTCATGGTCTGGGTGATAGGGGGCGCAAGGATATGATGTCATATCCTGGAGTGTTTGCTCATGGGCGGGGCTGCCAACAAGAAGAGCGGTTGAAGTAGCGGCAGTGATGCTGATTGTGTAGTCAGAAGCAGCACTTACTTATAATAAATGTAACACATCCTATGGTCACTGCTCCATGTGTACCTTGGTAAATGCGGCCATGACCATTATTGATTTATCAGGAATGTAGCAGGCTAATCAGCTGAGAGTTTGAACAGGGTATAAAGGTGTTTCTATGGCTATATAATTTTTGTAATACTTCTATGTATGTGTACATACTCTGTGTTAAAGAAACAATAGCATAGCCATGTATTGATCTGGTATTTTATATTAATTTGGTCCATTCTAATCTACAGTGACCTACATGTTGGTTTGTCAATCAGAGTGTCTCAGGTTTTCATCATTAATGACGCCTTTAATATAGGATACTAATAGGATAATAATATAGGAACTCCATTCAGTAGACAAAGTGATTACATTTTTTTCACTATTGGAGACTTAATAGAAGATTTAATATATTTATATTTTTGAATATGGGAGTCCCCCACATGGATAATGCAGACAATGTCTTACTGTGCCTAGGGATTGTAATGTGTGTCTGGAGTTACTGATGCTGATGCCGTCAGGCAGAGGAAATTCAGGAATTATTGTAATATGGCCCTAATATTTTTTTCTCTGCGGCATCACTTCTACAAAATATTATTAAGTGATGCTTATTAACCCACTTAGTATGTGAAGAGTTAACAAGAAAGCTCTGTACCATATCCATGTCCTTTGGGGGCATTTCAGCACCATGGATGACAGCCAGATATGAACCTCCTGCGGTCACCAAAGGTCACATGATAGTTTTTTGGATCAATGAGTTTCTTGTTGTGTCTCTCGTATGACACCATTGTCACTTCTCTCACTGGGACAGCCCTATCCTCTTACATCTCCTCCTAAATATGTACTGTTACGCATTCCTAGTAGCAAAATAGGATTTTACTATGGTGCGGCCTATCACCTGCTATGTAATGAAGTTATTTCTTGTCATTGTTCTTTTCATTTCTCTGTACTTTTTGAACTCTGTTGCTTCCTTTCTCTCTGTCCTTCTCCCATTGACAATGAGATGGTTTTATGCCTCATAGATGACTTCCTTATGCCCATTCTTTCTTTTACACAAATCATGACAAACTTGAGGCCATACCGTATGAGACAGTCCACGTTGTAACCCTGTGTGCTGCTAGCTTCTTCTCATTGTCACTTAGCCCAGGTTAGTGTTCTTTTCCTACTGTGTGCATTTGACTGCTTTCATTCCTCCTGTCATGTACAGCTGAAAACAGTTGTTTTTTTTTTTTTAATCATTAGGATCTTTCAAGCGTATAATGTCTTGAGATAATAAAAATCAAAATACACAATAGTATTACTTTTATTTTAAATGGTTCTGCTTTATTAATTTTATACCCCTGGTTAAATGCAATTGTCCTATGTTTGTCACTTTTCAAGGCATGTCAAAGCCGTGCATCCATATCTCAGGGACACTGAACCAGACCTATATTGACCTATATGACTGCACGTTTATGTGCTCCTCTTCTCAACAACTTCTTTCCTCTTGTGTTGTTTTCTCCCTTTCTTCCTTCATCCCTATTTTTTAGCTTGACGTATACTCTCCTCTTCTTCTCATCTATCACCTTGCTGCACTAAACCCACATAAATTATAATTAGTATGCATTCTCCCAGAATCCTTAGGATATATGCCAACCACGAGGTACATATTACACATTCACATAGCTGGGAGGATGGACGAAAGCCCAGAAACCTTTTAGTGTTATTGGAATGATCTTGGAAAAAGAATCTGTGTGTTGTAAATAGACAGCGAGGGGTCTCTGAAGAATGGCAGTTATCGTGAGTCAACAACATCACGTTTGGCTGTAATGTTAGAGCAAGCTCTGTTTTCAATGGCAGAGAGGGGAAAAAAGTGACCCATTTCCCATTAACTCTGCCCCCTTCCCATTCCATGTAATAGAGTATTGTTTTAACCCTTCGGAACAGAGACATTGTTCTGTTTTCTGTCTTTTACATATATTAAAAACTATACACATATTAATGGATCTAGAAAAAAAACCAAAGGAACATAAAAAGGTATAATAATATAGTAATATATAAATTATTAGTAATGTTCATAAATGATAACAAAAAAAATAAGCGAATAGTAAGATGGTCACCTGGTTCCTTTTACACATAGCTGTGTGATTTCTTTCAAGTTTTTCAGTCAATGAAACAGAATTTGGCTGTTACAGCTGCCTGTTCACACACATGGGATGAGAAGTCACCAGGCTGAAAATGTACTGTCTAAACCTGGAGCATATTAGAGATAAAAAGAATTGCATGGAACATACATTGCAAGAAACATTAGTCATAGCAAGTCTCTGATTAGTCAGTTGTAAGATAATGTATCACGGCATGTATCGCTAGAACACAGGAAGCCCAGCAGTGTATTCTCACCCTTTTCACAAACAAGAAAAAAAGCTAGATATGTACATGAAGACTATGAGGAAGGCCCAGAGCATGTCCTAGATCTAGCGGCTTCTGATTGCAGTTTCAATACGATGTAGCAACATTTTCAAAACAGGGAAGACATACAGTGAGCACACATAGAGGAAATGTATGAAATTAACAATGTTCACAATAAACCAGTAGACATGCTTTTAGCCCTACCGGATAATTACATTTGTCCAAGGCCCCATGTAGTATCTACAGCAGTACTTTTCCACCATTTTAGGGACTATGGAGTCATTGGATGTCATTTGAAGTCAGCTACTCCTTGTGATTTCATAACACAAATACTGCCCTTCAAAATTTTCAGCTCCAATATTCACTTCACCAGGCAAACAACGCACAAGACTAGCAAAGGAATAGCAGGTGTTAGATCTTCCAAAGGAACATACTGTACCTAATATGTCTAGAGAGTCACCATGCGCAAGTATCCTGTTCGCTTTAAGCTGGATTAATATCCCTTAGAGAAATTGTCCAATATACAACTATAGTAGGTCCACCTTTGCCAAGACCCTATATAGGTTATACACAATAATCCATATCTATGTACAGGACACTGAAGACTGAAATTAATTCACAAATGATTGTGTCCCAAAATCAATATCTTCCTATAAAACTAAGAAAAAAAAATAATCCAAAAAACTTTAATAAGGTAGTACCGGGGAAGATGCTCTCCCATTCACTCCAGCTAAAAAAAATCAAATTTAATTGCATACAGAGATATCCGTAAGCCCAGTGCTACACTCCCTACAGGGGCTATCTTTCAGTGTTATGTGGTTACATTATCTGCTTTATGATGATGTCCATTGACCCTGACCCAGTAAATAGTTTCCTAATAATTTAACTGCTACCTGCTTGAAGTTAACTAGATACTTTCTATTGGCTAGAAATGCGACTATAGCAGTAGAGTTTTCTGGCCTCGGCCGACTAGCTCTAGGGCAGTAGGTCCAAAGGCGCTGCCATTGTGCTGGCTTGGAGCTAGTTTCTCTATTAGGTGATCAAGCTACTACCACTCCACTACCTGAATTCTCTATCACCATTAACAACATGACTATCCCTCCCATAGTAACCAGGCCTAATGTCTTGGGGTCATCCTTGACTCTAACCTTTCCTTCATCCCTCACATTCAGTTCCTCGCCAGATCCTGTCGCTTGCACCTAAAAAACATCTCTTGTATCTGCCCATTCCTCACCCAAGAACCCACAAAAACTCTGGTTCATTCACTTATCATTTCCCGTTATGACTACTGCAACACTCTTCTGGTTGGCATTCCACTGTCTCGACTCTCTCCTCTACAGTCTGTCCTAAATGCTGCTGCTAGCCTTATCTTACTTGCACGCGCTCCTCTTCTGCTTCCCCACTCTGTGAAACCCCCTACTGGCTCCCAATTACCTGCCCCATATCTCTGGAATCTACTCCCAACGAACCTTCAACATTCACCCTCCCTCCCGACATTCAAGAAACATCTCAAAACCCACTTCTTCAGAGAAGCCGCACCAACTTAGCTGCTAGAACTTCCTTGTCATTGATACAACCACCACACTACCTCTCATCCTTTCTCTGTGCCTTATGTTTGTCACCCTATTCGATTGTAAGCTTGCAAGCAGCGCCCTCTCCACCGAATGTTTCGGTTTGTCTTAGTCTGTCAATTCTTGTCTTGTCATACCCCTTGAATATATGTATTGTATTAAGCGCTATAATTGGCGCTATATAAATAAAAGATAATAATAAGGCAACCTGTAGCACCTGGCTTAGGGCTAGGGTAGTGTCAAAGGTTAATAAGGCAATGGCTACAGCAGGACTTTCTAAACATTAAAACAGATATACATAAATATACACATATAAACACACATTCAATAGCTAAACATGGATTTAAGGAGACATTAAATGTTTAATCTCGTAACTTTTCAGGTAATTCCACATGGAAACATGATGTAATTGATAGTATAAGCAGCATCACTCATATGTGCATGGTTCCTGGTGAGCCAATGGACATAACTAACCATTTTTGAGGGGAAAAAGTATACAAAATAACTGTCTGTATCTAATATTCAGAAAATAACTATAAACATCTGGTAAATTGTTTTCTCCAGTTTTGCACTTAAAAAGCAGAGTCTTACAATCAGGTGGATCGTATATTCTGATCAGTATGGTAATTTATTGTTTAGTACAAGAATTTCAGTTAAATCAAACCAATGAATTTTTTGTACAATGCAGAAATTTATTTTAACATAAATACATATAGTTTAAAACTCTGAACTAAATGTTGATTTTGTTTTTGGAACTTACACATACAGAAAACAAACCTGATCAAGTTTTGCAAGTTTTATAGATAATTACATAAAATAATTGCTAATTATAATTGAAAGTAAAGTAATTGGGAGTGTCATTCAACTTTAATTCGTCAATAATTTGCGAATGAGATTAAATAGACTATTTGATCTGTAACCTAACAAGGAAAATACAATAATCATTTGAGCATAAATTATTGTTTGTATGTTACCATTTTGTGTACCTCCCAACATTTCAAAATGTGAAAGAGGGACGCTTTTTTTTTTTTTTAAAATCTCACGGAACTCACCTATACAAGCAATTGCACTTTACAATGTAGCGCTTGCATCGCCACTTAAAACACACTTCGTTTTTGTCAGCACAGTCATTCATATTAAAAATAACCAACACATTGAACTTAATTCCCATGAGGCTCAGCCAGACAAACTACTTCCATGATGCTGGCTGAGCATCATGGGAAGTGCAGCAACAGTAAAGCTGCAGATGCTAGCTGTGAACTAAAATTGCAATGATTCTCAGCCAGCTAGTTGTCCACCATAATGCTGGCTAATGATTTTTTTTAAATAATAAAGGCTAATGTTAGCCTCCCTCCCAGGACCCTTACACACTGCCTTTACACACACCTGCCCATAAACACACATATACACATACACTGCCTTTACACACACATATGCACTGGCCTTACACATACCTACCCATAGACACACATATACACATACACTGCCTTTACACACACATATACGCATACACTGCCTTTACACACACAGGCGGGACAGCGGGACATAGACCCAAAATCGGGACTGTCCCGCCTAAATCGGCACAGTCAGGGGGCATTTTTGTATTAATACATTAACATATTTGTAATAAAACATTAATTTCCCTTTCCAGCATGCTCCGGCCAAATCTTCCTGATTTGCAGTATATTTTGTAATAGAGCAAACTGTAAATAAGAGGCGGTTCAGACTAGATTGTAAGCTTTGACTAATGTATTAGCTTGCCTAAGTCTGTCTATTCTAGCTTTGTCATAACCTTTGAATGTATGTATTATAAGATGCATTGCATAAACTGTTGGCGCCATGTATAAAAGGTGATAATAATAATAATAATTAGTGTCTACCATGTTATGGCGTCCCACTGGGAGAAATGCTTATATAAATGCCTGTTGTTGTTATGAGTTTTACAAAAAGGTTTTTTATTTTAACTACCTTTATAATTACCCTCTATTTTAAGTGTTCATCAAACTGACGCTTCCATTGGCCACTGTCTTTTGCAGAGTTTCAATGCCTTGACTGTCCTTAAGATGAAGGTATGGAAGAGGACAGCCCCTCCTT
Source organism: Spea multiplicata (assembly GCA_009364415.1). Taxonomy (NCBI): domain Eukaryota; kingdom Metazoa; phylum Chordata; class Amphibia; order Anura; family Pelobatidae; genus Spea; species Spea multiplicata. The sequence continues at coordinate 24,154,104 of VKOC01000001.1, read as the reverse complement.
TGATGCTCCTCTGTGCTGTGTTGTCCCTCTTGATCTGCAGAGAAGTCTTCTTCTGGAGCTGGAAATTCAACTCAGTTACCTCCTCCTCCTCCTCGCGGTCAGTCATGGTTTCACCACTGAAGGGGCATCGGAGAGTCCCACGAGCCACAGAGCGCAAGCAACCTATGCTTTCTCAATGTAAGAACATATACCATTTTACCAACTACAAAGCTGACTTAGTTATTAGATCTAAACTTTTATGAACAAGAAGGATTTATAAATACTCTTAAATAGTGCCAAAACTATACCTGGCATTTATATGGTGACACCATTATAAACTGTATTTTGTATTTCTGCATTTAAATATCTACATAACATAGACAAATTAGACACACATTTTTTTTTATACTTAAGGTGACACAAATGTTCTCTCTGTGGTATTTTTTTCAAATATCTTCTACAACTTGTACATAGGTTGTGAATCATAAAACAATAATAACAATAACTTGACATTTCTCAGGTCTATAAACCCAATTCTGTTGTCTAGGTAGCCACGGAGATGATATGTAGTAACTATGTGAGATTATACAATTTAGATCCCTAAAACATATAGAGCAGAAATGTTGTTTTTCAATAAACAAGGCAAGATTCTACAAAACCCGGTGTGCAAAAGTTCTTTGCACACCTTAAATGCATTGCACAATATCCTTTAATGAATTACAATATATCCACATATGTATGTGAGTCTGGAAGAAATATCCCATTTGACAAGTATCCCACGTCACAGGTCATTTTACCCACGTCACCAACATGGGTAAACTTTCACAAACCATATATTGTAATAGATTTTGAGGATATAAGACCATTTAATTTTTCTATATGGATTTGTCCTTACTTTTCCCAATGGCCAGTGCATCTTAAAGAGTCATTTTAAACATAGGACTCTGAACTTGTGTCCATTGAGATAGGGTAGCTTTATTCCCAACTGCTGTTACCAATATTTATAATAATAATAATAATAACGTGTACTTGCGCCCAACAAGACCATAACCTTTGCAATAAGTTAATAATGTGGCAGGTCTGGTTTATGCAAGGTAGCCTTTTTTAGCGGGGTTATCTAAGTCTTCACAATTTAGTTTGCTAGACTCTGCAGGTAAGGCAGGGGCAATCATGTATTCCTGCCTGTTTTCTGCAAAGTTCAGCAAAAGTATAAGATGGATTAATAACCTCGACCGCTTATTGAACAATATAAAACATATTTCCTCTAGCAGGTCTTTTTGAAAACTTGGGCTCCATATTGTGAGTAGATACAAGCAGATGTGTATTCTTGTATTTGGGATGGTTACAAAGGAGATCTCTGATCTCCCCAACTGACCCTTTACACTATAGAGGACTGTGTCTAGCATCAGCACATCCTCCAAACCATGCTGTTCTCTGGTACTGCACGTGTAACACCTTATCATGCGTAACACCAGCATATGACATCACAGCTTGGCTTTCAGCTTTAAGTACAGGAGGTGGTGGTGCTGCCCTGGTTCAGGCCTAAGGCAGTGTGAAAGATAAATATGCTGCTGGGTTACATGCTGTTTCCCAAGCTAGATGAGTAGGCTTCAAGGGATAATTCATTATCCCTCATCTAGAATTGTAAAATCATGGAGCAAGGCAGCTAAATAAACCTCAGCTGTATGTTTATACATGCTTAACATGTACTAAATCTGTCATTCCAGTTCCTGTAGAGGTGCCGAACTTCTGAGGGAATATTAGTTGCCATTTTAAAGTGGTGCCTCAAGCAGTGATATAGTGCCTGGAGGTAGTTGTGATGCATTGCCAAGCCAAGGATGTTGTATCTTTCTGTTGAAACACTGGTTATGTAGTGCAAGTTTTTGGCTAAGTAGTCTTTTTATTATTAGTAATGTTATGAGGCAGCATCCATGGCTTGGGTTGCTTTGTTCCCTATAGGATCCAATACCTTCTATAAATGTATGCTTATGAACATCTTATGGAAAATGCCATATCCTGTTATATATCTCTAGGGTTGCTAAGGACAATGAAGGATTTGACAGGGTACAGGCATACCGGATTTCTCTGGTTGCTGAACTGATGAGGATGGATTTAGTCCTGTGCTGACTTTGTATTGAGTGATTTGGTTGTATAAAAGGTAAATAGAATTGGTTGCTGCTGTAGCGTTTCAGTGATATTTGACAGCACAGGAGAAAAAGATAGTAAATAAATAGTAAACCTAACTACCAAAAAGCGTTAAGACCCTCCCAGCATCAATATGCATCACCGTGCATTGGTGTATTTCATATGTATAGACTTTCCAGGCGCTACCTGGTGGTTTTAATTTAAAAGGTTTGGGAATGTTCTCCTGCATTGCAGGAAACAGTGTTCCTTTGATCAACATCACATACCACTTTTGCTGACACACAGAGCCTTAACCCCTCCTAAGCCACGGTTGCCTCTAAGGCATTGGTTGTAGGATCTGTCTTCGCAGATGTCGTTTTACAATCTAATTTTATTTTACGCTTGGGAGCAATAAATGGAAAACTAATAAGTTAAATGTAGTGGACCTGCATATTTCTTGGTTAATAAGTTCAGAAGTTTTTTTAATGACAGTGACGTAAATGATTTATAGGATTTGATTATCAAGGTGTTAATGTGACACACACGTGTCACAAGGGTATTGCATTCTGTAGGGATTTGTTATTTTACATATTATACAGGATGTGCATATTCCAAGATTAATAGAAGAAGTTGTAGCAAACATTCACATGATAAAATTTGGGAAGGGTAGATCAGGTGTGGCATAAGGTAGGTACACTTAAACTCTTGGGATGCAGGGGTTTGGAACTGAATGGTGGTTGCTCCTCATTTGGCCTCAGTCAGCTGGTGACAAAGAATGGTTGTTTTGTATTATGTGCTTGACATGCTGGTTTACGTCACATCATGTAAGCTTCGTAGCCATATTGCATCTGCAAATACTAGAAACAAGTGAGCTTAAGTAAGTGTAGTTTTCCCTTAAAAAAGTATCCGAATACAAGGCTGACTGGTTCACAATAGATGGACACCCTCCAACTTACAATTAATTGCACAGGAGTCCAAATAATGCATTTGCTTGACATGCTCCACTATGTGTAATACATGTATTTGCAGGGAAGCAGGTTAATGGTACTCTTATAAGTGATTCATTTGAAATAAAACAATAGAAATGATGGGTTCTGTGGTGCAAAATGAGCAATGGGGAGAATTATACCAGATGATTAATAGTTCTGTGATAACTTAATACTATTTTTAAATTCTAGACACTGCCCTTTTCGAGAGCTACACACAAGGCGAAATTCGGGAACTTGTTTCAACTCTGGTAGAGAGGTACAGTCAATCAGTACACTCTGGAGACGATCCAAAGAATGGGGCAAGGATGAAGAGGGCGAGGGTTCACAAACAGCCTTGTACCCTGAAAGAGCTCGAAGTGAGTGTCAGCGATCTGGGCCTGGGATATGTATCAGACGAGACAGTTTTATTCCGTTATTGCAGTGGAAGCTGCGAAGGTGCTGTTCGGAATTACGATTTCTCCTTACAGAGCATCAGAGGGAAAAAGAAAATAAAAAAAGAGAAGGTACGGGCCAGGCCCTGTTGCAGGCCACTATCATATGACGATGATGTATCCTTCCTTGACTCTAAAAATCATTATCACACCATAAAGGAGGTTTCTGCTAAAGACTGTGGCTGTGTTTGATAGGTATTTAGAAGGGAGAAGTTGCCAAACATGGCAAAATGTGGTTGGCTACCAGATGAGAGCCAGTACTGCATTTTAAGACAATTAGGAGAAACAGGAGTTGAAATATTACTTTCATTTCTACCTCACATATTTTAATGGAAAGTGGACTCAAAAAGAAAACAAAATGGCTTGTGGGATTGCATGATCATGAATTTGAAGAGGCTCCATACAACTGCACTGAGATAATCTCAGCATTCCATTACTGCATCCAGAAACACTTATGTAGGGACATGAAGAAGGATAATCTAAAAGTCATGAGACACAAACATGGCACTGTTTTAACATGATGCCTACATGTAGTTCAATGTCATTGCTGTAAGATGACCATGCCTTCAGTTAAACAATCTCTACCCATCTCTATCAAGACTTACAATCTTGGTGATATTCTATAAAACCATCAACATGCCTCCTATCGACTCGTGGTGTGAACACCATACATTGTTTTATTTGTTTCAAGGCAGATGGGGACCTGATTATGCAATCTCTATTGGTATGAGTGCCGACAACCTAGCACATCTACCTTCTACTTGGAGGGAGTTTGACTTGTTATACATATATGTGTGATTTGTAATATCAGAACACCCAGAAAATATAGACAATCACGGTAATACCCTGTTTCCCCGATAGTAAGACACCCCCGATTGTAAGACGTATCGGGAGTTTCAGAGGGGTCAGCTAATATAAGCCATACCCCGAAAGTAAGACATATGTCTTACTTTCGGGGAAACACGGGGGATTTGCCTCCAGTGACGTGCGGTACAAAGAGTGGGGCTGGGGGTGCCAGGCCAGTGCCCTCCCCCTCCGACTGAAAAGACGGCGCCGTTTTGATCAGTCTGCCGACAGGTGTCACTGGCTCTGTGTCCTCCCGGAAAAAGGTCAGTGCTGGTCATACAGAGAGAGACCAAGGAGGGGGAGGGGGGTGTGAAGAGATTCTCTGCAGCTCTTATTGTAACCGCAAGATGCAGCTGAGGAGGACTACAAGTCCCAACATACCGGGCTGTGTGGGCTTACAGTTCTCCTCTGCTGTTAATAAATGTTAATTTTATGGTTAAAACAAAAAATTCGACAATTTTTTCCCAATATAAGACATACCCCGAAAGTAAGACATAGTGGGGCTTTTAGGGATAAAAAGAAAGTAAGACACTGTCTTACTTTCGGGGAAACACGGTAGCATTATTTAATTGTATACATATATGTCTTGGCTAAATGTCAAAGAATACCAGCAAATAAGGGTTAAAATCATCCCTGTGTTGGTATTGTGCATGAGTATTATCAATTCCTTTTCCATGGTGTAATTACAAAGTTGCACAGCATCGATATGAAGCTTACAGGTCCACGTTGTGCCACAAATTGAAACTGTTGAAACTATGGCATGCTTTCCATATTCCATATTACAGTATTTTTTTTCCAGAACAGAGGTACATTTTATGAGCATTATACAATTAGATGTTGTAGAAAAACCCAACACACTTAAAAAAAAATATATATATATATATATATATTTCCTTACGATACAAAGTCATAAAATCATTTACACTATTGAAATCCCACACAATATGAGCCTGGACAGATGATCTGCTTTTATGCATTATGCATAAAGCCAGCACCGTCTTGATTTTGTCCTGGAATTTGTAGTCAGAGGGTCATCAGACAGTATAGAAACCTAACACTATCAGTACATTCCCTCATCTGGTATATTTAAAAAAAAAACCAACAAATTCAGGTGCACTTGTCTGGCCCTGTGCCTTTCACAAATTTAGCGTATGTATAGTCTTCCCTCTAGTGGTATATTATTGAACACCGCTTTAGCTCGGCCATGCTTGTTATCTTAGTATGGAATTTTGTTGTTAAAATACATTGCCATCTATCACTTTGTAACTGATATCGTATTAGATTCCTGGGGATGCATGATCAGATGGTGGCTACCCAATTGCAAATTATTTAAACAAAGTGAGGCAACAGTAGGTCTCTGTCAAATTCTGTCACTCCATAAATGAAGACTAAAATAGATTAAGATTAAGCTCTTGAGGGCATCCCACAGTGCCTGCTTTCTGGAGTATGCTCTATACAGATGCTCTAACTGGAGTATCCATTTGTAATGAATAGTAAAGGGATAACATTTTAATTCTGCCGCAGTTTACTATTTATTCAATAAATTCCCAAAAATCATATTAACTTATATTTCCAAATATATGACCCTCAGTGTTTTTTTGTTCATATAACACTGTCCCGTGTGTGCAAAGGTCCTTTTTAACATTACAGAAAATGTTTTTAAATATTACATTTATGCTAAAGCTAGCAAGAGACTTGTTCTATTTTTTTATTTAAATATGTTTTTAGAATTTCTTGCTTTGTAAAATTGTATTTATTCCTTTTTATTCTCTAAAGTTTTATTTGTACTGTGTCTTTTTTGTATAAAATATGTCAAGAGATGATAATTAAATATTTAAAAAATAAAAAAAATGAAATATCAGTACAGGCTTTTTGTCCCAAGTCATTTTGACAGTATGACGTGTTACACATCCAATCTTCAAATGGCTAAAGAGGGACCCTTTCGCTTTAGGGGTGTGTTAGATGTGTGACTAAAGAGAGGGGCTTTACCAGGACCTGTGTTACTATGGGACTTAATGATCGCTATTTATGTCACTGGGTGTGGTATAAATACTATTTATTTACACAACTGAATTTTTAAACCAATTCTGCTGTTTATATGCACATTATTGTGTTTTTAGCGGGTGAGTGAGTTTGCATGTATGTGTGAGTGTGTGTGTATATGCAACTGTATGTTTTTTAAAAAGAATGTGTAAATATGTGTTAGCATGAATGTGTAAGTGTGTGTGAGAGGGAGTGTGTGTTAGCATGAGTAAGTGTTAGTATACGTGTGTGTGTTAGTGTGTGTAAATATGTGTGTCAGTGTGAATGTTACTTACCTGGAGGGCCAAGGGACTACTTGCCCTATGGACCAGAGTGTGCCAGCCCACCCCTGGGCTGATTCCACCTTATGGAATACTACATCCTTCCCTATGAATTGCTTCTGCAACCTCCCAGGAAATATTTCAATAAAAATGATGTCTTTTTATCAATAGCATACTCAATATGCTTCCGTTTTGGGACCCACAAAAGACCAGTTGTAAAATCCGCCTTTGAGTTTCACACAGAAAGATGAGGCGTAACACTGACACGAACCATTGTTCAATTTTCAAAAGAATATTGTATCCTCATAGTACTTTACAAAGTAACACACTCAGCTTCTACAGTAACTTAATGGTTATTCAGCATATAGTGGCACTAGGTTCCTTGGTAACTCCTCTCAACTTGCATGCAAAAGAGCTAAACATTTCCTCTACACTACAATATATTGTAAAGTTATGATAACAATTATGTATGTGGCCCAGGACCAGATGCTAGGACACCAACATCATTCCTAAGGTGTGTACCGGTAGGTCTGTGCTTCATTTGACACAGATCTTCAGGGTTTGATGATGTTATATCAAGACCTTCAGCTCTATTCAGCTGCTTGAAAGGTTTGTGCCCAAAACATAGACCTCGTCCCAGTCTATGGTCAACTGCTACAGAGGAGCCAGCTCAGAGGACAGAAGGTAGGTTTTTGGAAAAGTCTAGTGCAACCCCACCGATAATGTCACTTATCATAGTAACAGGAGGGATGTCAGAGGGTAGAGCTACTATTACCATTACCTGAAGGACTTAAGGCATCATTTACATGGTGACTGGATTATTTCTGTTGTACAGGCTTTTTATGTATTGCTTTATGGAAACCTGTGTTGGACAGAACTTGATGATACACTTTGAACTTGGTGTCGGTTATGCCCTCGACTGCTTTATTACATAGGTACATGGCTGGACTTGCCACCCAGGTTAATAGCAGTTTTCCTCTGGTAGTAAGCTGTACTGAGCCGCAAAACTAAGGAAGAACTCTTGGTTATGTCAGTAATGAATATTATAAGTCATTCAACAGCAAGTTGTAGAACATTAATCACCCATTGTACAGCGCTACTGAATTTGATGGACCTATATAAAACAATAAATAATAATAATAATAATGTTTTAAACACAATCTGCAGTACCTTAACATCACCTTCTAGTAAAAATATGTTAATGTGTCAACTGGCCATAGATTGGCATATTTTGTAGTTAGGGTATGGGTAACATCTATATAAGCAGTTTACACTATACCTAGGAAACATCTGGGTTTTTTCAGGATAGGGCGAGCTCATAGATGCCTAACTGAAGGCAAACCACGCATCCAATCACAAGATGGTAAAAAAGTAAAAAACAAAAACTTATGTTTCCCTTATTATTAATCTTTGTATGCTAAAACAATAAAGTTAAAAAGTAACACAAACAATACTTTTCTCAAAAGTCCCCACTCCCTAGGTAAATCTACTATATATTTGCAGGAGATACACAATGTATCACATGGTAGGCTAAATAGGTTCATTTCATAATTATGCTATTCAAACAAAATATTTCCCCAAGTTTGATTTAAATTGTCATCCACAGAAGCTGCCCATTTCTTTAATTTAAAAAAAGTGAACATAAATGTTTAAATAAAATTTAAATCAATTCAACTGTTTTACACATTTAAATTCCTATGGTCTTGTAAATACATTTTGTAAACATGCATCACTGTGTTGGTTAGTCTGTACCCTCTATTCTTTTGGCTGCTAATCTTGAAGTGCATGAGCTAAGTACCGAGCTAGCTAGTTAAATTGCACTGTGAATCTGTAATCACAGGGGTAAGATTTGGGGGGTTTATACTTTCTGTAATTATTGGGCATAGCAGCTAACAAAAAAAGGTAATGAATGTCCTCAGATGACCACAATTGTCCTAAAGCTAACCCACAAAATACACCTCTGCTGCCTGTGCATTTTTGCAGGCTTTACTTGTTTATTAAGTCTCTTTTATAACTGACATCCGATACTCTTCTGTTGAAAGTTTAATTAAATTCTTCATGCTTGCAAATTAGATTGTGCAGCTGAAGTCATCAAATCCTTCTATAAACCATGCTTTCTGGCAGGAAAATTAGTCAATATACTTGTCTTTTAGTCAGAACTAAAAAGACCTTTTAACAATAATAATTGATTGCAGTGTCCACCCTACATTGTACAGTGCCCAATCAATGGGACAAACAAATACCATATATAATCCTAGAAGGCAAATATACTTCATATAAACTGCATATATATATATAATATATATATTATATATATATATATATATATATATATGCTTGTTTGAGCAGGTCCCTCCTTACCCTTACTTGTTGTTTCTGTAAGTCAAATTATTATGTTTAATATGTTTAATATATTTAAACAGGACCGCACCCGGGTGACACCTTACAGGGGGTGACACCAGTGGCGCCAGGGGAGGCAGAGGGGGCCATGGCCCCCCTACATCATGCTGTGTCCCCCCAATTAAAATGTTGTTTGTTTTTTGGCACAGCTGGAGGAGAGAGAGAGAGGCGCAGAGCGGTTGCTTAGGAATAAGTTTTCAGGAACCGTTCGGCGCCTCTCTCTGGATTAATGTGTGGATGAGTTGAGTGAATGAGTGAGAGAAGTAATGAATTTGTGAGAATGCATTAATGAATATGTGTAAATAATTTGTGAATGAATAAATGATTGTGTGAATTAGTGAGTGACTGTAAAAGTATTTGTGTGAATCATAGGTGTATAATTGATTTGTCAAAAAGGCAAAGATGGTATAAGCAGGGTGTTTAAGCATTGGGGACCAAGATGGTACAGGCAGGGTGTTTATGGGACAAAGATGGCACAGGTAGCATGTTTATGGGACAAAGATGGCACAGGTAGCCTGTTTATGGGACAAAGATGACATACGCTCGGCTGTTTGGGGACAATGTTGACTCATTCTGGGCTGTTTGGGGACAACGATGGCACGTCCTATGTGTGTGTAATTTGGGTGCTGGTCAGGTTCTATGTGGGCAGTGTGGATGCCAGTGCTGGCTTTGGGGTGTGCAACCTGTGATCTATGCCTGTAATTTAGGGGGTTTTATCTATACCTTTAATGCTGAGTTTTTATATGAATTCCAATTAATCTATACCTGCAAAGCTGGGTTTTTGTGTTATTCTGTAGATCCATATCTGTTATGCTATGTTCCTATACATTATTTATGTTTACCTGCAAATACAGGATTTGTATGTCTTATTCAGTTGATCAATACCTGGAGTGATGTTTCCATTTGTGTTGTTTATTTGATCTATACCTTCAGTGCTGAGTTTACATGTGATTTCCAGTTGATCTATACATGCAATGCTGGGTTTGTGTGTTCTGTTGATTTATACCTGCAATGCTATGTTTCCATACATTATTTATGTATACCTGCATATACAGGGTGTATATGTAGCTTTTTATAATTGTCCTCCCTACTTTGGTCCCTGTCCCCCCCATGTGCCCCCCTAAATATGAAAGTTGGAGGCACCACTGGGTGACACCAGGCAAGGAACTCTATGAGAGTGTAATCCACCTGGGATCACCCTACCATAGCGCGGCCGTGGGGGTGCAACTGGAACGGAGGAGGCAGACCTGGCACTGGCAGATCATCACTGGACAGCGGAGGAGGAATTACGGCACCATGCAAGTCAAGGGGGTGACACCATGTGTCATCGCACTGGGTGACACCAAACCTAGTGATGCCACTGTACACAGGAGCTTCCCATTGTAGAATACCCAGAGCACTTCCTCTTAAGGTGGTGCTTTTAGTGAGAAGGTATGGCCTAATGCGTGTGCGAGGCTATATAGTGCAAGCTGTGTGTCTACCATGGCTGTTTCCCAAGATGAATGAACAGCAATGTAGGATGTCATGACTGTTATTTTCATTTTGTGCATGCTTTACATACTGATGCTGGTAACTGGAAAGAGTTAAGCCGTCAGCAACATAAAATTGGGTATTTTAGTAGAGGACTCCTGTTTGAGATGCTACTGTGATTAGGTCATGAAGAGCAGATTACATAATATCCTCCTTAAGAACCTTACGCAAAATCTGTAATTCACCTTACATACAGGGATCCTGGGATAGGTTGTGACAGGCTAAGTCGACAAATCCTTTAAGGTAATGATAAATCACATGCAAGGATACTTCCAGGACAATTTTGTCTGGAATTCAAGTCGTGAATGACCTTCTGACCTTCTTTAAACAATGAGTGGTCTCAGGCATCTTTCAAATTAAATAAACCATAACTAGATAAGAGAAAAAATATATATCATAAAAGAGTCGTTATGGTGCACAGTGGTAGATCAGTAGTAATTACAGTAATGATTGTGCTATGGTAAGTGCACCAATTTTAACACACATATAAATCGGTCGAGTATTGCCGTGAAACAAACTGTGGATCTCCTTAGTGTTATTTTAAATGCCAATCATTACTAATAAAGGAATAGGATTGATATTTATTACACTTTGTAAATTATCAGTATTGCATTGTCTTTCTCATTTGCATATGCATGTTACTTGCTACATTGCTTTAGAGTAGCATTGTATGCTTTACCTAGAATTTCAAAAATGCACAGGAAACTGAATTTTGTGAATTTGAAGTGGGCTTGTTTTAGACATGCCTGTAAAAACGTAGATGTATTTTATATCACTTTCTGTAGTTTGTATAGGGTTTTGGTCGACTTTATCTTCACCATAATCATCACATAACTATATCTAATTAAACTGGTAGATATGACCAGGGGCGTACCTAGAGTATTTGGCACCTGGGGCGGATCCTGTATGTGGCACCCCCCCCCCCCACATACACTTTTTAAAACTGCATAGCTTCTACCGTTATATACCGGCGCAGACACTGAAGGTGGTACAGCTTTACTGTTATTATATTGACAGTGGTACAGCGTAATCCCTATCACTATACACTGAGCCAGGCATTGACAATAGTGCAGCATAACTCCTATCACTATATACTAAGCCAAACATTGATGTGGATGTAGGCCTACCGCTTCATTGTCTGGCTTAGGGATGCCCTGAAACAAATTCTGGACTGAAACCGAAAATGCAGCATTTACCTGGCCGAAACCGAATATGACCCCCCCACACCATAAAAAAAATCTAACACTTTTATTTAAAGTAAGAAACACACCAAAATAGGACAAAACAATTAAATAACAATATTAATAATATATATATGTAACCAAAGAAAAAATGGGCACTCACGGGTCTTTGCAGTAAAGTGCATTAAACACTAGTTTATTTCAATCAGCACGGCCAACGTTTCGGACCACCTCCGGTCCTTTCTCAAGGCAAAGACCTGTGAGTGTCCATTTTTTCTTTGGTAACATATATCTGGCTATTTTTGGAGCACCCGGGCAAATGTATATTAACAATATTTCTGTGCAGCCGCTCCCTTTGGTTTGTGTGTATATATATATATATATGATTGTTAACAGCAATGACATTCCTATCATGTCCAGGCATACCCAGATTCCAGGATATACTGGCAGACTTGGCATGATAGGAGTATGATTGCCCTATCTACCCCTTCTCACTCCCTTCTGCCCTATCTACCCCCTATCCCCCATTTCACCCATTCTCCCTATCTACCCCCTCCTAACTATCTACCCTCTGCCCCCTTTGAAGTCCACTTACCTTTCAGGAGTCCTGCGGTGGGGGTGCAAGGCCTCTGCCTCCCAGCTCTGCCACTGTATGGAACAGTATAGAGTGATGGGAGTTATGATGTACTTTAGAGCATAATTATTAGACTTGTGCATTCGTCTTCGGGCGAACATGGAAACGAACACGAAGAGTGCGTTTTCGTGTTCGTTCCGAAGACACGCCGAAGAGAAGACGGCGGCGGTAAAACGTAGGCGAAGACGAAGACATACACCACGAAGATCTTCGTGATTGTCTTCGTCTTCGTCCACCATTCCCCCCCCTCTTCTAACTTACCTTGTCTTCGCAGCTTTGCGGCTTCGCGGCATCGCGGCAGTTCCCGGAAGTGGAAATCCGCAGGTTCACGGGTTACAGGGCAGTGCGAATGAGCCTATTGGTCGCCTACAGGGACCTCCTCTGGCATCAACCAATTGGTTGATGCCAGAGGAAGACCCTGCAGGTGACCAATAGGCTCACTCGCATGGTCTTTGTAACCCCCGACAGCGAACCTATGGATTTCTGCTCACGTTAACCCCTTCGATGCTGCGTTATCTAACACAGCATCGAAGGGGTTAACGGGAGCGGAAATCCATAGGTTAAAGGGCCGTGCAAGCGACCAATAGGCTCACTTGCACGGCCCCTTAACCCTTTAAAAAAAAGTTAACCCCTAATGAAAAAGTTAACCCCAATGCTGCAACTTACCCGGCAGATCTCCCACCCTGTTCAATTAGTTAAATGTCCGTACGAGCGACTTTATTGGTCGGTCGTACGGACATTAACTAATTGAACAGAGAGGGAGACCAGTGGGATCTGCCGGGTAAGTTGCAGCATTGAGGTTTTAAAACCCCAATGCTGCAACTTACCCTGCAGATGCCACTGGTCTTTGCCTAATTGAACAGGGAGGGAGACCAGTGG
>VKOC01000001.1:24102415-24122728 GCA_009364415.1 Spea multiplicata | reverse complement strand
ACAAAAGCATAATGTCGTCGTGGGTGGGAGGGGGGTCAAAGGAGGGTGAATAGTACGGGAAGTCCAAAGAAATTGGGGAATCGTGTAAGGGGAGAGGAGGCTATTTTCATGAGAAACCCAGACTGGCCGGTTGGTGCGGGCGTGAAACATCAGGGTTTGTGACAATATGCAGGCGTCATGGTATGATTGGAGATGGGGCACACCCAGACCTCCGTGGAGACGAGGAGCAAATCTAGTGCAATTGGCAACACGAGAGTGACCCCGAAGCCTGGTAAAGTCAACAAAAAAACGTTGTATGGAGCGCAATAGGGAAGGAGGGGGTTGAATGGGTACAGTCCGCATGACATAAAGAAGTTTGGGGAGAGCAGTCATTTTTAAAGCATTAATACGCCCCAGCCAAGAAAGCTCGAAACGTTTCCAGCGAGAGATATCACGCCGGACCTGCTGCCAAGTAGAAACTATGTTTAGAGTGTTAAGGGTGTGCGTGTGTTTGGGCAGTTTAGGCTAGGATGTCGTCAGCAAACAGTCCCAGAGTGCAGGTAGAGGTGGAAGTAAGCGGGAAACCTAAGATAAGAGGGTCAGAGCGGATGCGCACAGCAAGGGGTTCCAAGGCGAGAGCGTAGAGAAGGGGGGATAAGGGGCAACCCTGTCGGGTACCGTTAGTAATGGGTATAGGGCGGGAAAGGAAGCCCATCATAGAGATGCATGCCGACAGGGAGGTGTAAAGGGCCATCACTGCTTGGAGAAAGAGGGGGGAGGCTAAATTGAGAGAGATCGGACCTAAGGAAATGCCAATGAAGCCTGTCAAAGGCTTTTTCCGCGTCAAAAGAAATTAAAAGAGAAGGAATCTTGCGTCTGTTAGCATCCCAAATAACATTGATAAATTTGCGGGAATTATCAGAAGGTTGTCTGCCCAGAACAAAACCAACCTGGTTGGCATGCAGCAAAGAGGGCAGGAGGGGATTCAGTCTGTTCGCGAGGACTTTGGCATAAATTTTTAAATCATTGTTAAGAAGGGAAATAGGACGGTAATTAGAACAATTATCGGTGGGCTTACCCGGCTTCGGAATAGTGACAACATGGGCACGGAGATTTTCAGGGGGGATAAGGCCAGAGGATATATAAGAGCGAAAAAGCGTAAGCAGAAAAGGGCCAAGAGTGGGTAAGAAGTGTAGCCGTCAGGACCAGGAGCAGAGCCCTTACGTAATTGCGCCACAGCCTTTTCAATTTCCCGAAGTTCTATGGGAGTGTTAAGGGAGGTAGCAGCGTCAGGGGAAAGGGAGGGAAGGATCACAGAGGAGATGTACGAGTCAATGTCAGAGGAGGAAGGATGGTGAGTCTCAGTGTCCCGGTGGAGATTATAGAGACGGGTGTAAAAGTCAGCAAAGACTTCAACCATACGGGAAGGGTCAGAGACCTTGCGACCGTCCCCATCCAAGATATGTTGAGGTCTGGAAGTGGCCAGGACTTGGCGCAGTTTCCTGGCCAAGAGCGTGTCGGCTTTATTACCTTTGGCGTAGAATCGTTGCTTAAGCCTCAGTAACAGAGAAGAGGTACGGTGAGAGTCAAGCTCAGCAAGACGAAGTCGCAGCCGTTTTATGTCAGCAATAAGTGAGTCTGTGGGACAGAGTTTGTTTCGGGTTTCCAGATCATATAGTCGGGCAAGCAAGTCAGTATGGTCACCGCACAGGAGCAGTTGACCTTGTCTGCAGTTGTCAAGTTTCTCCAGTAGGGTACGAAAAAAACAAAACTGGTTTGTGTTAGGGGCATAAAAGGCCGTAAGGGTATACGGGACGGAGTTAATGATGCAGACCAGAATGACATACCTGCCCCGCGGGTCCACTAGCTTATGGAGCAAGGTAAACGAGAGGCGGCTAGAGATAAAAATAGAAACACTCGCAGTTTTTGTAGAAGCCATCGAATGAAACTGCGTGGGGAACTGCTTAGAGTAGATGTGTGGGGCATGAGTTTTCTTAAGGTAGGTTTCCTGGGCACAAATAATATCCGCTTTAGAGGACTTAGCTTCCCCCCCAAAGAAGATGACGTTTTCGGGGAGAGTTGAGGCACTTAACATTTAAGGACAGAATGGTGAGCTTAGCCAGGGGGGGGAAGAGTGCACAAAGTGAGCAAATTATCTAGGAGCCCGGGACCCGCGGGGAGGCAGCCAGTGGCAAATGAAACCCAGATAGAGGAGAGCCGCGCCTGGCCAGAAACCGTATGCCAAAAATAAAATACATAAGGAACACAGAAACAATAACTATAATAAGAACAGACGGTCACAGAAGGGACCAAAAGTAGTAATTGGTGTGCTAACGTTGTAAATGGCACCGTGGGGGCGGAACAAGGTGCTAACGCCATACTCGGGAGTAATGCGGAGCCGCAGCAACGCAAGGAAAATTACTATTAACAGCAACCTACAATAGCATAGTAAACAGCCGGTTATAGGCCAGGGAGAAATAATAAATAAAAAAAAATATATAAGAACATAAATAAAGAAAAAGTCCAACTTAGCCAGACAAGGTAAGCCGAGAAGACACTTGGTAAGTCAAAGGCAAATGGTCCAGTGAGCAGTTCAGTGGAACGAGAGTCCAAGCTGACCCTTGGAGACAGAGAGCCCAGTCGTGAACGAGACCGGATCAGCAGAGTAAGGTGGAACGTGGGCAGTTCGTGACGTGCAGATGCGGGAATGGCAGACGATTTGTAGCTTGGCGGACTGCAAGAAAAAAACAGGGGTGGGGAAAAAAAAAAAAGGGAGAGGACACCCCGCAACCGGACAATGGGGCTGAGAACGTAGGTAAGGAGGAACCGCACAGGTAACGGCAATGGAGATTCAAGGCTTCACGACAGGCGAACTTTACGTAGCTTCCTCTGAGAAGTGTGCTTGTGTGCGGTGATGGATGAAGTGGAGCCGAGGACCTGCTCTGGAGAAAGATCCCAGGAGTGAAGTAGTGCAAAACCCTCCTCAGGTGAAGCGATGGTGTATGTAGAGCCGCTCCGGGACACAATGAGACGGACCGGGTATCCCCAGCGATAGGAAATGTGATGGGTGCGGAGAAGAGAGGTGATCGGGGCGAACAGACGTCGGCGCTGGAGTGTTAATTGTGAGAGATCGGTGAGTAGAAGGATATCACGGAAGCGATCAGGTAAGGTCGGTTTGCGGCGGGCAGCCTGCATGATGCGATCTTTAATATCAAAAAAGTGGACCCTGGTGAGTACGCCCCTAGGCAGGTTGGACTGCGCAGATTTCGGACGGGCCACACAATGGAGACGGTCTAACCTGATGTCAGGCGCTGGGTCCTCCTGAAACAGGGCCTGGAAAAGGTCACGAACTGCTGCGGTGACTTCTTCTGGGATACCCCGAAAGGCGGATGTTATTGCGGCGGTCCCTACCCACCCCCCCCCTTCTCACAATCTACCCTCTCCCCCCTCCCTACCCCCTTCTCACAATCTACCCTCTCCCCCCCTCCCTACCCCCTTCTCACAATCTACCAATCTACCTCTCCCCCCCTCCTCACAATCTACCCACTCCCTCCCCCCCAGGTCACTTACCTTCAACTCCTGGTTGCAGGGCCCGGTCGCAGTTGCGACCCCGGTAGTTCCGCCACTATCCATGACCTTAGTGCGAAGCATATCAAGATCGGCTTGCAAAGAGACATGACCATCTGCAAGGGCATTGTGGGCATCTGTTAATTCATCCATTTTACGTTCGATATGATCAGTGCGCTCACCCAGGTCGTCCACATCGCGGCGGAGAGAGGAGACGATGTCCTGTAGGTCCTGCTTGAGTTGCTCGCGCATCTCCTGCAGGAGGGTTTTGAGGACGCGTGAGGTAAGGCCCTGGTCATCCGAGTCGTCCGGCACAAGCCGCGTGAGAGATGCAGATGGAGACGGAGGATCTGACCGCGAGGGAGAGTGTAGGCCCGCGGAGGCATCGTCACCCTCATCAGGAGCATGTGGTAGGCCCGAGGCCTTAGAGGGATGCTTCTTCCGGGCTTTAGGCTCAAAAAATTGCGGCATCGCCATAGATTTACGAGAGCGAGAACCAGCCATATATCAGGAGGCTATCTGCGGTGAAAAGGAGGTAGAAGGCGCTGCGGATGGATGCAGATGTCGGGCAGAAAATCTCTCGAGCGGCAGAGCTCGCACCATGCACGTCTGCTCAGAACTCCATGCAGACCACGCCCCCGAAATAAAGTATTTTTTTTTTTTACAATTTTACGTTTTGTTTTTCATAAAAAATAAATAATTATATATATATATATATATATCACACACACACAGTATATGGACACCAGGCCATTACACCAACAGGAACTTATATTACATTGCATTCTAAAGAAAGACAGTAATATTAAGTTGGTCCCCTCCTTTGAAAACACACCAGCTTTCACTCTTATGGGATTTTGGAGTGTTTCTGTTGCAATTTTTGGCCATTCATCCAGTAGAGCATTTGTGAGGTCAGACACTGATGTTCGAAGAGAAGTCCTGGCTCGCAATCTCTGTTCCACTTCATCCAAATAGTGTTTGATGGGGTTTGAGATCAAGGCTCTTTGAGTCAAGTTCTGACACAACAAACTCATTCAACCATGTCTTTCTAACCTCTCTCAGATTGCAAGCCCAGGCCTCAGCAGCATAGTTCAGGAAGCCTTTAAAGCTCTCTGGCCACTCTTTGATGCCATATTCCTGGATATCAAGACTACCATCAACCCTGTACTGACCAAAATGAAAACAAACACTGCCAAGATAACCAAGTTGAAACAGGACCAGAGTGACTTTGAGGATGCAGTGTCCTCAATGCAAGAGGAGTTGGCACGTCAGACTGCAATGATTAAACTGTTGTGTGAAAAAGTTGATGACCCTGAGAAAAGAATTAGAATGAATGACTTGAAACCGCTAAATCTACCAGAGAGGGTAGTATTCAAGGCCGAGCACAGTCATTTTTCAAGGTCCTGATTGTAGCATCTTACAAACTCTTGAGGGGTAGCCATTATTTTTCATACATCCTTGCAAAATACAATAGAATCTAGCACTACAGATCAGTTGGTAAACATTTATGCATCCAACAAGAGATTTTTGGTGAATTAATGAACATTTTAGATAACTACTCTCTCATTGTAATGTTTTATTAGGCGGGGACATCTTAGACCCAACTTTGGACAGACTACGACCACGTACCCCACATCTAACAAAGACTCTTTATACATAATCTGGGTTGGTTGACCCTTGGAGGGTGCAGAACCCCCAGAGTAAAGAATTCAGTATTTTAGCCCGTTTATAAGACTATATCCAAACCTCACTACAAATGTAAATGTCCACGATCTAGACTCGGAAGAAGTTAAGAA
This sequence comes from Spea multiplicata, assembly GCA_009364415.1. Taxonomy (NCBI): domain Eukaryota; kingdom Metazoa; phylum Chordata; class Amphibia; order Anura; family Pelobatidae; genus Spea; species Spea multiplicata. The sequence goes on along the minus strand of VKOC01000001.1, from coordinate 24,117,386 downwards.
GAGAAGTCTGCCAGGGCTGTCCAATGTCAAGCCTGCTGTTTAACTTTACCTTCAAACCTTTAATCGGGATCTTGATGTTGTCAACAAACTAAGAGGAGGTAATCATAGATTTTAGGCAGGTTAAAAGGTTCAGCGTTGACCGACGACCCATTGCCGTTTGTATCAGAACCACAAAACTCCCTACATGGGGCACTAAATCTTCTAAACAAATGGGGCGCAATCAAGGGCTTTGCATTTAATATCCCTAAAATGAAGGCCTTATATCTGGTGACAAGCGGAACTCCATTTGGACTACAGGGCTTGGGTATAACATAGGAACCCCTGGCCTAATTTGGGGGTTAAAAAATCTCTAAAGACCTGACACTCATATTCATTACATATTCCGCCCATTATACAAAAAATAAAGCATAAGTAAAGTTGCTGGGAGCATCTCTCACTTGGGGAGGGCAGCTTTAATAAAGATGACCTGCTTCCCAAGATTGTTGTACCCTATCCAGGAAGCTTCTGCTGTGGCTGTCCCCTACTAATGAAAAGCTGTTGGATCAGTGTCTCACTAACAGTGTTTCATATGGAAAGGGCAATACATTTAATCAGGCTGCAAAAGACCTAGGGCCTCACTTGGTTTGAATATGGCCCCTAAACAAGACTACAATTTAGCTGCACTCCTACACATCACAGAAGACTGGGCTCAATTAGAGGCAACCTATACTTATTTGGCCATGGCGCAGGCAACACCCTGGGATTTTTTTCTTGTGGCAGCATTGCACACCTAATTTTCTCAGCACCCAGAATGTATCAAGGCTAATCCCCTCGTTAGGACCACAATAAAAGTCAAAGGTGATTAGATTCAGTCCTCACCTATGGACTGGTAACCCTTCCTTTCAGGAGGATCTAGAGAGACACTTGTTGGCTAGATTGGAACATACATACAATAGTTCCCTTCCTAAACCAAGCAACAAAGTCTCACTTGAGAGTTTAAGTAACTCCCATCCAGGACTACCGATTCCCCTATCTATTTCCAGGTGCATAGTTATATCAGGTTTCAAATTAAACAATTTTCACCACAGGATAGGGACAATCCCCTAGACACCTTAATCCAAAATAGATCAGGTTGTCATTGATCAACAATTACCATATATGCTATCCTGAGTGACACACAATGCTTAAGCTCATTACAAGAAGGGGCTAATAGATGGTTTGGAGATGCTCAGTTTGGAGATGGCAGACATATGCAATAAGTAAAGCTAAACCTGTGGCATTATACTGAAGATAGCCTATTATGCCTATTTCTCTCCCCTTCAACTGTTCACATGGGGTAAAAGGACAATGCCAACTGTCTGAAATGTGATGACCCTCAAGTACACCAGACTTTCCAGCTTCTGGAACTAGCCAGGTGGTACTAGCTTACAGCAAACAGCTGAAGCTCCCCTTGAAGCATATCACACTGGATGGAGCTGGCTATACTGGGGATTGTTGCAGATGGATATAAGGGGAATAGGGCTTAACTCAGGATTCTAATAGTAGCAGATCCTGCACCAATGGATCTAGACTGCACTCATAACGCTGGCCCTGCTTAAATGTAAACTTATGTCAATCATGCGCATTGACTAGCTGGAATACACTTTAGTGGGCAGTTTTAAAGATGGACTAGATAATGCCACAAAGATTAAAATCAGAGATACTTTATGATATACCTTGTGGTTAACAAGCATTGAAGGAAAAAAAAGAAACAGTTGTGAATATGTGAAGTATTATCCGAGACTCCAACTTTGTACTGGCCAAGCTTCGATACTGGAGATTTTGTACTTAGTTGCAATACATGGGGTTAGATTGGTACCAGCTCCATACCGGTGGTTGTACCAGCTCGGTACCTTAGACACATTCATGTTGGGCTCCATCCATATCTTGACCCATGGCAGCTCCCCCAGCTAACCATACTTAGAACTGGGAACTTCTGGGCTCCAGCTACCCAGGGCTTTCCCTTGCGGGACATGGCCAGAACTGCACACTGATGTCGGTGGGCGGTCCCGCTGATGGCAGCAGGAAACAGCCCCATTTAAATGGCAAATGGGCGGGGCTTGTCAAGGCCCCGCCCCCATGACCCAGAGGATTCGGGTCTTCCCCCGGCAATCTGTCAGGTATGCAGCCAACCCTTCCAATGCCCACTGAATAGCAGCAGAGCAGTTGCCAACTCCAAAACCAGGACTACTTTCACAAGCACCATTGTATTTTTTTCAGTGGAGAAACAGGGTATTCTACAAGTGAGGGGATTATGTCAATTTACAGATCTCTGGTCAGTCCTCCCAGTTCTGATGGCTCCACCTCCAGAAGGATATTGACATATTGGAGATTAGAAGATGGCTACCAAAATGGTGTGTGGTTTGCAGGATAAAAATCACAAAACACTAATAGAGCTTAAAATGCATACCTTGGAGGAAATGAGAGAGATGGGTGAACATTTAAATACTTAAGGGATTTAAGACAGGAGGAAAGTTTAATGCAAATATAAAGAAATGTTACAATAAGTAATCATTCTAGAAATAGAGGGCCAGCAGTTTAGATGTAACAAAGAGTTATAGATAAATGAAACAGCTTCCCATCAAAAGTGATTACATATGCATGGGATAAGTTTATGATGGTTGTATGTCTAAGAGGAGACCAATGACTGATCATGGTCTGAGTCTTCACAACAGAGAAAACGGGTAGGTTAGGTGAGCCAAGCGGCTCTTATCGGTCGTTAACTTCTGTGTTTACATATGAACTTATTTCCAATGGTTGTGGAGTGTTCCCTTATTGCCATAGAGGAATTCTTTAGAATCCTCCCTACCTATTTCATCTGCACCTTCTCGTCTTTGGCCAAACATCTCCTGGTCAGCAGTGCATAACAGTAAGATACTTACCTACTAACGTGACCAAATTTTATTTCTGCCATTCAGAGACACACTATGAAGCCCATGAGATCACACACAGATGTGTAATTTATATATTTTATATATATATATACATACATACCTTAGACATGCATTTTTAACTACAAAATATGTACTATGAAGACTGATTGAAATAGGACTTCAAAATAACAGCTGAACTTTGCAGTTAATATTAGCCCCTGCTGTCAATATATAAAGATTAAACCCTACTGACTCAGACCCTTCTCACTATCTAACCCTCCTGATTATCTACCCCTCTCTCCCTCCACCCCTATTATCTACCCTTTCCCCCTTTGTAGTTCACTTACCTTTCAGAAGTCCTACAGTTAGAGGGTAAGGCCTCTGTCTCCCTGCTCTGCCGTGGCCTACAACCGAGCTAGAGGCCTCATGGAGGAGGCGGAGGGGCGCGGAGCGGTTGCTGAAAACTTCATGAGCGAAAAACCACTCGGCACCACCCGCTCACTCTCTCTCTCTCTCTCACGGCGCTTCAATTCCAGGCAATCCAGGACGTGTGGTCACCCTGTTACCTACATCCAGACTCTATTGAGACCCGGACACACATGTGCATTTAGCACTTCCATTGATTTCAGTAGGTCCTCTTTCCTGCCAGTTATTGGCAATAAAAATTATAGCAGGAGTTTCAGTGGATTGGCCATTATGGAGCTGCAGCATTTTATGTATTTAGTAACAAAAAACTACTTTAATATGGCTTTATGATTGATGAGGCTGACACTTTAAATTTGTCATATCCATTGTGGTGACTTGATTTCCCTCATGGTGAACTAATTTGGAAGCCTAAAAACGTGAATATATATGTAGGTTTTAGGCTACTTTAACACATGTGGATATTTTTCTTTTCTAATTATTCAATGTCTGTTTTCAGATGATCTGGATAGGAAACATGACATCATGCAGTTTATCTGAGTTTTAACTACTCTTCTGCTGTCTGACATACAGCCAATAACATTTGGAAAAAAATAAGACCCAGTAATCTTGTCATAAGGTTCCTGTCCACATGCTGATTCCTGTTAGATAAACAGAGCCTTATCAGATATATGTTATGGGGTGGGACAGTCAGTGAAACAAGTTTTCACCTTGTGAGCAACAGATTGGTAACACTACTCGTGCTTATTTTAGGAACGGAACAACATTTTGACATTGCACTTTGGAAAAATATTATTTTCTACATCTAATAACTTAGATACTATACGTGTGTGTAATATATATATAAATATAAATAAATGTGTGTAATATATATATATATTATATACACACACACATCTCACATGTTACCTTCCTTTCTTCTAACTGTATGCTACATATATATTACACACACACCGTACTGGCCCGAATATAGGCCGTAGACAACCTTCGCTGACGGAACTTCTGCCGCGGCTTCTATGGTGGAGCACCGGAGGGTTATGTCACGCTGGTGCTCCGCCATATAAGTTCCAGCAGCGGAGGTTGCCTACATGTATCGCGAGTTCAACGGCTGTGGCGATGCGCGTAGGCAACCTCCGCTGCTGGCATTTCCGCCGGTGCTTCTCCATCACGGCTGAAGTGCCGGCAGCGGAGGTTGTCTGCGTGTATTGCACAGAGGTCCACCGGTCGGCCCATCGCTAGACACCAGGGAGTCTGGGGGTGCAAGGTAAGGGAGAGCTCGAAGTAGCCTGCCTTGGAAGTTCCCACGTATGCTCATCACAATTCTGTGCTCTGGCAATGAGGAGTTGAGCCCCCTGGCACAGGGCAGGGCAAGGTACACCTTGGAGCAACTTGGCCTGGGGAGACCAATGGCTCCGGCACCAAGGATTAAATTTTAACTTCTGGCTCGATCCTACATATTCCCATTAACCTTTCCTATGCTATGAAGACTTGAGGTAGGTTAGAGGCAGTGACTTGTATGGTGGGGGGGACCAGGGGTTTACCCACCACCATATTAGTTTATTCGGTTTGAATACGTAAAACCCAAAACAAACATTTATGTTGGTTTTCATGTGTTCATATATATATATTTTATACACACAATTAGTTCAAAGTTTCCTTGCCCAGTACATTTTGCAGTTTGTGTAGCCCTTCTAATGAATAGTGAATTGAAGGAGTTGAAACCACAACTGCTCTTTCAGTGAATAAACACTGTATGGCAGGATCATATAAATAAAAAACAAAAAACACAGAAGTAAGACAACAGGCTTTGCCTACATCACATTTTCCTGATCACTGACTCTTATATTACATTACAAAGATGGGGGGGGTGTAATAGAATGAGGCAAGGATGCAGATAATCATGGGCGGAAGACAACATCTCTGATTCTCCACTGATCTGGGAATCTTACATGAAGCAGTTTTTGACAGCAGGAAAATCTTTGATTATTTATCTTGGCACAGTTTAAGTAACTCTTTTAGCATCCTGCTTACAAAACACTGAGCGGAGAACTTTCCAATGGATCCAGGGTGGCCTCTTAACCCTTATGAGGAAAGGCCAACAAATTATTATTGCTCTCTTCTGGGACATAACCAAAAAAGATAAGGAGATAATAAAAGTATCACTTCAACACTATATCCACTGCACAGCGTCAGCCCAAGACATTGTGCTGCCTGGGGCGAAGTATGAAATGCCGTAGTGGAGGAGCAGCTTCACGAGGAGGAACTGACCTGGAGACCCAGGGTTCCTGGAGAACTCCCAGGTATTGTTAGTACCCATGCATTCTGTTCATACCTGGGAACATTTAGACTCCAGAGTCTCCCTTTCGAGGATGTGGGTGGGCTATCCTGCCGACACCATTAAAGTGGTAGGAGGGGGAAGTGGGGCATGCTCATTCCCTTTGGCAAACCTACATTATCCAGTTTTTAGTCATGCAGGCTCTTTTCGGTAATGCTAATATGTTAATAAAAGATTGGCACCATGTAAGCGACACTTGTCAAAACAAAAATGATCCATAAGCATATCAGGAATGCTTAACTTTATTGATATTCTATTACAGTTCCTTTAATAAGTATACATAAATCATATTTATTATATTATAAACAAAAGTGTGACAGATTATCCACCCTATGGCAGTGACAACATTGTAAGCTTTATAACACATTCACAAAGGAAACCCATAAACCACAAATGTGCCCAAGAACACACATGATAATGGAATATAAACCAATTATTTTAACCATACAAAGCCAATTTTTCCATTTAAAAATGGTCGACCATGCTGAGGGTGGATTTTCCCCCCCGAAGAAAACAGTCAATATTTTAACAAAACCCCCTTAACATTTAAATTAATTATGATCAGTAGAAGTATTCCAATTTTGTTTAAGCATTTAAATGAAATTGTTTCTCATCTTCTAAATGGCTATTATTCCAATAGTAATTACATGCCACCATGTTGTGTTATTAAATAACATTTTAATTATGATCTATATTTACAGGCTGTATGTAGTACCCGAGAATAGTTTCATTGATACCACACAAACAGGATTTCATTTATAGGAAATGCAAATCAGAACATGCCAGAATTATATGGCAAGATGAAAAAAAGGTATAAATTTTAGAAACATAAAAAGGAATTACAGAAAAGATTAGTGTTGCTTCTTTTTAAAAGGACTCTTTTAAGTATGTATAAGTATGTTGTATATTTGAATACATTGAAAGACTCAGCCTTTATAACTACAATTCATTGGTGGCCAAGTGCAATGTCTACATAAAACACAAAACAAATAAACATTTTACCTCATGTGAGAAATCGGAAACTATAGGTAAAACGATTTCAAATCATAAAAAAATATATATTATAGAAATTGGTATGATGGAACCGAGATAAAAGGTGTTTGGTTGAAAGAGTGGCAACCAATTTTCAATGTACCAATACAAAATTGTATTACAGAACAGGCAGTTCTACCCCATGATTTGTAGATTTGGTTAATAGCACTTAAAAAAAAAAACAAGAGATAAAAGGCAAAAAAGGCAAACCTGCTGTCCAGACTGCATCACTTCCTGTCTATAAACTGACTATTTCATAATGTGGAAACATAATTGAATTGCACTTATATGATATTTCAATATTAAAAAAAAACTTCATGTATTAGGTGTGAAATATTTTTTAAGTATAGTTTCCATTGAAGTCACAAAGGAGAATGTTGAGAGGGAAACACCCCACCACCATTTGAGGTAGTCTAAAAAGAAAAGAAAAAAATAAAGATACAGGTTTTTTGTTAATATACGACGAATTACATTTTTTAGTGCCAGAAAATAGTTAATCAGCAGAAGATTACAATTTCTGGAGATACATGATCCTGTCACATTGTAGAATATAGGATTACTTTCATGCAACTACCTGCTCTGCTGTGAATGTTGCAAGGTTTCTAGTAAACTCTGGAAATACAGAATGGATGTAATCATGTAATAGTAGCTTGTGAGCTACATTCTCCTTGTTTCAAAATAACAATCTATGGTGGTTTATTCACTAAACACACAGTTGTACACAATGTAAAGTGACAATTTCAGCAAGCTCTGCCTGCTGGGAGGCAATATTTTACATTTATTTCTGTTCTTGGTGGGAAGACACATTATTGCGGTATAAACGCTTACTTTTCCATATAGACAGATAAAAAGAGAATTCAGTATCCACAAACCCTAAAATCTTATATGCAAGGGGATTGAGAAATCAATACACTATCAATTACACGAAAAGTCTGAGGCCAACTCACAGATCAACAAGTGAATCTTCAGTAGACATAGTAGAAGCCAGCTGCACCAAAGAGGTGAAAAATGACCATAGCGTATGTTAAAGCCATAATTATTTTAGTGTCTTAGTACCAACCTTCCTCGACCAATATTGTTGTGAAAACCTTTACTTCCATCTGGTCCACGTGGAAGACGGAGAATTCCATTGGGAACACCAATTGAAATTGTGGAGTTCTTCACTGCTAAAGGGCTGCAAGGTAACGTCTTGTTCTCTGATCGCTGGTTGTGGGCAGCAGCTTTGCGGCGTTGCACCCAAGGACTAGTAGATCCAAAACCACTGTCCAAAGAAAACTCTGGGATCCTTCTGTAAATTTCTGGGCTTGTACCAGGGCTGGAAAAAAACCCACTTGTCAGTTCTGCAGCTAATGGAGATGGGTTATGATGATGAGGCTGGGTGAGGTTCTTTCGTGCAAGCAGCGGACTGGAGCGAGGACTACTAAAGGAATGTGGCTTGAATGTACTTGGGCTGGCAAAGTTTGATGATGAGAGATAACGGGGTAGCAAGACAGGAGAGGCAGGTGTACTATCTGACTCAGAGGAACTGTAGAATGCAACATCATCCATGGCATAAAGACTCCTCTCTGAAGGTCTACGTTGCATCTTAAGAACTTTCTTGTTGGGCAACTCAGTCTCTTCAATTTCATCGGACTCCATACCGCTATTCTTACGTATGCCCCGTCCACTTACTGGTATTACCTTAAATGAAAAATCAGCTGAACACTGCTTCAAACCGAGTGCCTCAAGTGCCGTCCTGGCCCCTTCCAAATTCTCATATTCCACTAAAGCACATCTTTTGGTAGCTAGCTCGGGGTATCTAGATATATATTTTTTAATATAACAAGGGATTTCTTTGCCTGGTTTCAAGATGCGAACAGAAGTAACGACTCCATAAGGTGCAAAGAGAGATGTAACAGTCTCCATAAGTGTCTGAGGGCATGTTGGTGGTCTTTGTTCTGTATCATCAAAATTCCAAGCTAGTAGTAGCTTGGTAGGTGGGAGACCTAAAAGAACATCAGGAATTGGTATTTTCCTCCTCACTTTAGTTTGTTCCTCATTGATCTCAAGAATTTCAGAAAACTGGAGAGCGTACAGAGTTTTTCTCCAATCCCGTGTGAGATTTTTTACCTACAGATAGAATATAGGAGATCATCATCAGTAATATTTGGCCACAATTGCTATAGAAACAAGACAATTGTATAGATGCACATTTAACATCCACCCCTAAAATACGGATTTGATGTTTATCGGTCTGATTCCCCCTACTTTCTAGTGCTTTTATTTTGTTAGGTAATGTTTAAAGATTCCTTCTTGCGGAGTTCCAAATTTGGCTTTACTCTCTCTCTCTAAGCTAGTCACTATATCAGATTATTATGTGGAACATATGCTTAATGGGCAATATGTTTTTGCACTTGCCATAACAAGCTGGTTTGTATTGTTTCACACTTGTGTGTTTATGCCTGTGACATAAGGCTTAAGGGTGTAGGACACAGCTGAAACAATGCTTAATAGCTTGCCCTGTAGGGTGGATTAAATAATGGACACATTTAAAGTATGCTGTAGGAAGGCACCACATATTGAATGCAGGGCTGCAATCCATAGGTGCAGTCCAGGTCCCATACAGTAGGACATTTCCCTCTACACTAGAAGCCACTAAAAATTACAGGCAACTGAAAAAGCCCGTGTAGATGACACAAAGTGTTGTGAGACTTGGCATTATTAAATGCTAAAGTTTGATTAAAACATCAAAACAGTCTTCTTGTAGGCTGCGTTTCATTCAATTTGTTTTGACAAAGACGCTAGGGTCATAAGGAAGGCACTAAATAACTGAGCTCTGTTGCGTATTAGAACCCAACAAAGCAATACCTTCTCTCCTTGACCAATACTGAGCTATGATACCTTATTTACTTTACAAATACTGCACCATATTTATATAGGCTGAGAATCTAAAACGCTGAATAAATGAAGACAGGTATTAACTCCTACCAAACTCCTTTAGACCAACTTAATTGCGTCCTGCAGGAATAATTCAAGCTGTATACACCTCACTTTCCACCTGCCATTTAGTTTATGTCCAGTTTACAAGACACTACAACTTATACATTTTATGTTCAACCTAAAGTTATTTTGGGCTCACCTTTTTAAATGAGGTGAGCAGTTTGATGCTGACATAACCCATTTTATTCTTTTGCACGTGTTTGAGCAAGAAAGCATCATGAGACAAGTTCTCATCAGAAAGATAGAATTCCACCTGGCTCACAATCTTACGAACAAGTTTCAAATCAGGAATCTCAGTGTCGCCTTCATAAGAGGAATCATCCAAGGTCTCTGTTACATCACAGAAACTCCTTCAAAAATAAGATCAGAAAGGTTATAGAAAGCAGACCTGTACGAAAATTAGAGTAACGCTATAGCTTATAAACCAGTATTGAAATAGCAGTAGATCAGTTATTCACAGAACAGTTATAGAAAGGACATTACAGGACCCATTACAGGACCCATTACAGATTATGGTATATTGACATATGCCTATAGGACATGGAGGAAGGAAATCATTCAGCTGACAAACAAATCCATATTCATTCTGTTAATGTTGCATGGTCTGAGCAATAGATTTCCTATAAGAAAAACCTCAAAGTAAATTATTTTTCACTTAGGGTCAGAAATTAGATTACGGTGCAATTAAATAAATCACAGACAATAGATGAGTCATGACATCCACATGCTTAAAATAGTTTAAAGAACTTTTAGAGAGAGAGTAGAAAAATTAAAGAATCCATAGAAAGGCTAATTTTTTCATTCATTGCTCAACTTTTGCCAGCAACATAGTAACGCACCTCCCTAATGAGGTAGAATATGAGAAACTATAAAAGCCCTTATCTGGCGAACCAATAAAAATTCTTACCTGAGGATTTGTTTTCCTTTTGCTGTAGCTAGAACACGAGAAAACTGCTCCACCTTTCAAGGCACAGCAGGAAAGCTTTAAAACTCCTCCTGACTGTGACTCTGCTCCACACACACACACACACACACACTGTTCAGTATGATAGATGGAAGCCGTTTAGGTAAGTGGTATGGGTGGCTTGGACAACGCTCCGAGTCAGCACTAGAAAAGCTCTTAGCCAAGATATGTCTGTCCATACCCCCGTGATGAACAAAAGCACAAAAAAGAAGACCTTTTAAAGTGGGTATGGTTTACCAGCATATGGCAAGAAAAATCAGAAAATTATTCTCTCATAAGAATTTACTGTTTCAATGTGATTCCCAGTATCAAAAAGTGAGACAGGACCACTACCTGAAGGACACTCCTGCCGAACTTTAGAAGAAGAAGTGGACCTTTTTTGGGCTGGATTCTGCAGAGAGAATCATGTTGATTGCCAATTCCATAAAGTCTATGTTTGGTATTTCCCCAGTTTTTATCTGGTATATAGCTTCTAAGCTGAAAGCTATATACCAGATATATTTTTCTTTTTCTGGAAGTGCATCCTACATTTTTAAGTCGGCGTGAAGAACGATTGCAGCTCCGTCAGCACAAAGATTTGACAATTAAGCCCATCCAACTATCTACCTACATTGTCTCTTCAGAAGGGCCACGACAGTATGGTTGTGCTACTGTCCCATTAAGCACATCAGAACTGACGGGCCAGGTCTCTTCTCTTAAGAGTCCAAATAGTCTGAGGGGTCTGTCCAAGTCATAACTACCTTCCATCATGCAAGTGAGGGCTAAGTCTACTGAAAGCTAAAAGTAAATTATCTGAGGAATACCCTACTATTTCATAATTTTGCCTAAGACCTCATCAATCCTAAAAATCTTGTAAATGTTCCTGAAACTATGAGAGAGAGAAAATCAACCCAGCAGACATCCACTCTCAGAAGACTCCTTACAGCGTTGGCCCATAGACTACCAGATCTTATCCATCACTTTAGCCCCTAGCACCATACAGTACCCCAAATACCCAATGTTGGTTCCCAAATATCCAAAAAGAGGTGGTTCAGAGTCTCCTGGATGTTTTAAGGGACAGGGCTTTAAGAAATTTCTAGCGGTGTATAGGGAATATCTGCCAAGCAGTGAACCCTCATAAGATAGTCTACAGGCCATGCTGACCTTCCTCCTTTCTGGAAGACTGCAGCAGGTACCCCTGAAGTCCAAGGAACTTTCTTTTCTGAAGAACACCCAGTGGTCCCAAGAAATGTTAAAGGTGGACTTCACCATTTCCGTATTAATCATCATCCATTGAATGTGCCTCTGCTTCCCAAAGGTTTTCAGAAAAGGAAAACAAAAAAGCACACATACACTCAAGAACAGGTCCCTCCCTTCAACTTCTGAGGTGAAACTGGAATCTGGAGATGCTTGCAATAGCACTTCTCACCATCTCTCTTCTGTTGAAACGCTAGAAAGCCAAAAGGTCTAGAGGGAGGGATGAACGAGAACCCAAGGCTAGTAGGCTAGAGTCTTTGGGAGGGTGATCTTCAGATGCGCTCATCGTCATGTTAAGGAGTCGTCTGATACCACAAACCGTTGCACGTGTCTGTATTAATCTGTTTAGGGGGGCTGGTCGACTACTTTGCTTTACTTTTCTACTCTGTTATATTCTGTAATGGCGCTCCATTGTATCGTCAATGGCAAATGGTTACATTTGACTCTGAGCCGTTTTATCATGTTGTCATTTGTGAAATTATGCCGAGTTAAAAATAATTGTAGTTAGACTACACCATATGTTCCAGATGCACTCTCCTCTCTGCTTTAGAGGTTGCGATGAAGAAGGGACCCCATTGCACATCTGGTGGATATGTCCCAAGCTCGCGCCGATCTAGTCCCATTTCTTTCGTATGTTGAGTGAAGAGCTTGGTAAGCCCCCGCGGTTCGGCTCTTTTGCAGATGTTACTGCTCACTGTCTCATCTTTCGAGTCTGTACAGCGAGCCGCCTTGCTATTGCCGGGGTCTGGAAGTCGGGTACTCTCTCTATTTCCGACATCGAAGCTAAAATATGGAATATGCTAAAAACAAATTAAAAATCACGGCGTACCTACATGATACATCACATCTTTTCCTCCTCAGCTGGGCACCTTGGCTAGAGAAGTTCAGGACGTCACGTGCTGCCATTTCGTGGATCTGAAGCGGCCAACCACCGGAGGATGTTCCCTGTTCCGCTGGCTTTTTTTTTTTTCTTCTTCGCTCCCATTTTCTCCCCTCTTTTCTCTATACCTTCTTTTTAAGAGGTTTCCCATAGTTTAAGCCGGGTCCTGTATCGGGTTCTAACTGATTCTGTATATTAATGTAAGCCACCTAGTTGGTGGCTGATACATTCTTCAGTACATTCAATTTTTGAGGTACCATCCACCAGAACTTTTACACTTGCTGCAACCAAGTACTTATGGAGATTAAGGAATGCAAGGCCTGTAGCTAGTAGTAGTTGGGAATGGGAAATTTCTTTGATAGGATCATTGTCTTGGCAGCTGAAACCAGTGCAATGTCAACATTTGCCAAATTCCAGCTCACAATATAATTTTTTTTCCTTTCAGGATGTTTCCTCAATAATGGAGGCCAGGGTCTTGTGTAATTCAAAAGTTTTAAAGTTATTATATATCCATGAAATAGATTTTCCAACTTCTCAGGTTTAGGTACCGCTATATCTAAAGCCACAATAAAATGTTTTACATGTTAGCACTCCTTCAGATGTGAGCGCTGGCTTTCTCAAACTCCTGGAGTACTACATAAAGGACATTTTCCATAGGACCTTGCAGGAATGAAGAAACATGGCCAGCATCTCAGATTTTATCTAGTCCATTAAGCCTTTCCTGTCATCACACAAACTAAACAGGCAATTGGAAATAGCCACTCAGGCAGAGACAGTGTACCAGGAAGCCCAAAACAAATTCAAAATACAAAGACAAGCCAGACAGTGTAGAAAGCAATAGCTCCAAAATGAAGAAAAGAAGGGAAACTAAACAGAACTACTGGGCCTCAGTATCAAAAAAAGTCAGGATGCCAAAGATGGGGAGGGGGATAGGGTGTATAGGTTTGTATGTACAGGACTTATGTAATATATTGCTAAATTGAACAGAAGGCTTAGCAGTTTACCTTCAGCAAATTGTTTGTCTTACCCATCAAAGCTATCAAGGTAATCATTTTGAGAGCCTTGGTTTATGAAGCAATTCTGTTCTCTGAGGACCAGGCCAGATTCAAAGGAGTGTGGACATATTTCAACTGAAGAGCTACAGGATCTGGGCAGAGTTCTTTGTGGTGGAAACACAGGAGCAGACATTGTTCCTAAAAACAAAAGAGGGATTAGACCACAGTGAATATTTACCGGTACTTTAATATCATCTGTAAACACTGTTGAGGAATAGCTCCTCCAGTACATAAAAAAAACAACAACAAGCACACACACACACACTTGCCCATCCTAACTGCCCTCTTTGTGGAATACATAGCCAGCTTTCTGTCAGAGCCCTTGGCAGTAGCAAGCAATATCAAATCTATAATGCTTCATATATATTATATACACATACATATATATACACACACACACATATATACACATGGACAGATTTAAAAATCCTGCCTGCTCAGTTCAGGATGCAACTATAGATTATGTTCAATGAGTGGTTCGGATCCAGCAAAATAGATCACTAGAACAATCCATTGACTGATTAAACCCCTGTGAACTGTTTGTCCTACATAGAACCCACAATTGATACATCAAACCCAGGATTGATTTCTCACTTTCCCCTCATCCTTTTCCTTAACCTTTGCACCATATGGCTGGTCACCAGATGTAGAGTGGGTCCTGGAACAGTGCATAGCACTTTTAAAGAGGAAAAAATAAAAGGATTAACATTGACACGTTATAGGACTTCAGCTCCTATAACTAAACAGGACTCCTCCATGGAAAGGATGCCCCAGAACATCTACAGGATTTCAGCCCTAAGCCCAGCCAAGGCCCTTGCTGCCATCCTTCGATTTGACAAAAATGGTATCAGACTCATGTCCTTGACAAATATTTCATCTGGGGTGGCCTTGACCAGGTCCTTTTATATCTGTTGGGAGCCAGATCTTAAAACAGACCGGACCACTGAGGCTGCAGTGAGATCATGTAGCAAGGTAGTTGCCATTTCCTTGTAGCCTTGACCACCAAGGTTAACACCCTTTCAGGGCAGGAGGTTTCAAATACCTAACTAAGGCTAGGTTTTTTTTGCTAAAAACGCCCATAAAAACGCCAATTCAGCCACACAGCGTTTTTTTTGTGAAAAAACGCTGCAGCCAGATGTTAGTTGTTCTTCAATAGGAAATCGCAAAATGCCATTT
>VKOC01000001.1:24092051-24102315 GCA_009364415.1 Spea multiplicata | reverse complement strand
TTTTACTAATCACACTGTGATTAGAAAGCTGGGCTCCATTGACTTGCATGGTGAATGCAGTACCTGTATTCAACCTGCAAGTGGAGCCAGAGATCTCTAGAGGGTCTGGAGACCTTCTAGCAAACTTTTTTGTCTTTATTGTTTTTTTTCCCGGGCTGCCGCCATCTTGCTGATGGTGAAGATCACCGGCAGCGGCGGCTGTGACCGCTCTCCGGAGCGGTACAGTCCATCCAGAGGTATGTGTTTGGTGTCGCTGGATGCCTCCTGATCGAGGCATTCCAGCGACACCATTTAAGTTTAGGAGGCGATCGTTGATCGCCTGCTAAACGCTTCTAAAACGGGCGTCCGCAGCCATACAATGTATGGCCGATGTTGACGCCCCGGAGAGGGGCCAGAGATGGCCCCTTTGTGCCGATCGTGGCGTTGCTGGATGCCTCGAGGTCGAGGCATTACAGCAACGCCGTTTGGGTGCAGAAAGCGAAAGTAGATCGCTCTCTGCACCCGTTTAAAGACGTGCCGGGCCTGGCACGACAATTGTCGTTAACGACTTGATTTTCCATGACGTACCCGGACCGGCAATTGTCATCAAGGGGTTAAGTAATTTAGTATTGATAGAATGACATATAAAAGTTGATCAAAAATACTTTTCCGCTGCTTTTTGCATTATCGCCAAATTAACCCTGTATTAATATGCACTACGAACATACATGGGAACTCTCCGTGTTTGAGCCGGGTCGCGGGAGCGGGGTCTTGACACGCCCCACTCCCGGCCCATTTTTCCTTTAAATGAGGGATGTCAGTGGGAACTGCCACCGACATCAGCGGGAACTGCCACCGACATCAGTGTACTGTCCTGGCCGCGTCCGCAAAGGATGGCTCCGGGTAGCCGGAGATCAAACGTTCCCAAAGCTAAAAGGCCATATTTTCGCTAAGTGAAAAATGAGTGAGGCCCACGCACACATACATTTCTGATGAAGTGGCTCACTGCAGAAAAACTTGGACACCCCTGGTCTAATATATCCCAACCACTGACAGGCACCGTGATAAGAAGATTATCAGTGTTATTAACTGTCGGTGGACATAATGTTATGGATGATCGGTGTACATCATTTATTAAACATTAGGTTGAACTGTTTCCTAACGTTCTCTCTGTCTTCGGTCTCTCTCCATCTCACAACAGGCAGAGACAAAGGCAGTGCTTATAAGCATCTGACTATATCCATGGTTATTTGCAGAAGCGATGTACGGAAATGCAGGGGATCTGCTGTAGCTTGACCACTCAGGTCATGGAGTGGTCAGCAATATCAGTGCTTCTATTTTATCATGTACCAGGTACAGCATTGGTCCTATAGTGACAACTTTTTTTGATGTACTTGGTACATTATTAGTCGCGAAGGGATTCATATATTTATTAATTTATTTCCTTTGCAATTATGTTTTGGAAATTTGTGATACCAAATTATAGCACTATATTGGACAAATGCACTTAAAAACATAAACATAATTATTATTTGGACCCTAGGGTACAAAAATGTACAGGCCCTTCATTAGCATCAGTAAAAACCTATACAGATGTCAATAGTAAAGCAAAACAAAAAAAAGCATTTAAAAAAAAGTGGAAGAAGATCTAGCCAATATGCACTCCTCAGAATAATATCAGCCGAATGAGATTATTTTACCTCTGTCACAGGCCTTGGCCTTCTTTCAACGGTGAACTCTGTGTGACACAATTCACAATAACTTGTATTGGAGGAGGACAGCCACTTCTCCAAGCAACTCTTGTGTACTGTACCCAGTGTTCCAGTGCAGTCGCATGGAGACAAAAGTCTCTCTCCATTACTTCCTTCATGACATATTCGGCAAATGGGTCCATCGCTCAAAAAAGAAATAAAATAATCATTTAAATTTAATCTTAAAGTTTTTAATACAAACTGCTTGGCTTTATACTGATGTTGATGATTCACTTGACTGAAGTCAGGAGAACCTGGCTGTAGGGTATGCATGAAAATCCAATGTCCTGAATACAGAAACTTAGATAGTAAGTACACATGCAGTCACAGTTGGGTACGCTAATTGGGTAAGCACTAATGCTAGCAACTCCTAGCATTATGAGTTTGATGCATTTGGAGTGGAAAACCAACATCTAAAAAATGGTTAACAAAATGAAATTACATACTACAGACATGAAAAAAGTCTCTTAATTTAGAGGATATCAAAGCAAACTAGCTTCACTGGCACCTGAAAAAATAGGCTTACTGCACGCTACAGTTAACTATGTGGTAAAGATAGTTAATCACTGCTTACCTCTGTGTGCCCAAAGCTTTGATCACTGTAGAAAGTAGCTGGCCGTCCTTAGCCGTTACTTGGGTGATATACTGAGGTTTGCCAAGGTCTGGATCTTCCAAAGACTTCAAAAAAGTGGCACTCCCTCTGCAATCACAAAGGGAACCGGGAAGGTGGCAACAGTCCCCTGTCATCATTGCGATGGAGAGCAGTTTGCTCTTTACAGACCAAGTTCGGGACTCATGGTTGGTCTGTAGTTGAAAAAGGGAAAAAATACATCATAATAGTACTGGACAATGCATTCTGAGTATTAGGGTTGCAACTAAAGATTATTTTCATAATTGATTAGTTGGCCGATTATTTTTTTGACTAATCGATTAATCGGTTCAATGAATGTCAATTTTTAATTTATTTAAAATAATTTAACAAATGATGTTAAATACAAACAGCAGAATAAAAAAAACTTTGATAAAATGCATTTCATGTCTTTATTTCACAACCAGCCCCCCATTTATGCACATTTGAGCTTGCCACGCTGCCTCCCAGACATGCCACTCCACTCTACCCCCACATATGACACTGTGGCCCCAGATATGCCTTATACACCCTGATACACCACTCCACGCTTAGGCCACCGAGCCCTACAATGTCCGTATAACTTTAGCCGTCATTCTCGGGGGGATCCTGAAGGAGCGGCAGCGGTCCCGGGGTGCCGATGGATAGCTCAGGGTCCTGAGGGTATCCTGTCCAAAAAGCGACGCGATCAGCCGAAGGGACCCCGAGCGACAACAGTTTAAAGTTTCCCTGGGACGGACCGTGAGACAGCCGGCATGCGTATGATAACGGTCCTGGCTGATCTCCGCTCTTCTAGCTGTCCCAGCAACCAGGGATCTGTAGAAGACTCCCTCTACGAACCACCCCTGGTCCATACCCCACCACCTGTATCTCCATGCAAGAGGGGCCAAAGTCCGTGGGGGCAGGGCATGTGGCACATGGATAGGGTAGGACGGGAGGGAGAACAAAGCACAGACATTAAACACCATCATGACGGTCCTGGCACATCAATTGTCGTTAACCCTTTTGTGACGGGACGTCCTGTACCCTGACTGGGTACTCTCCCCAATTGTTGCTTCCTCCTGCCGGGACACCAACAACTAACCCCTTCAGCGCCAGGCAGGACCAGCGTTGTAGATAGAAGGGCGTCGCTGCACCGGAGCTGAGTTGGCACTGTGGCTATCCGAAGCTTAGCTACACAGCGTGGCTACTGTCCTGAAAAGGACAATAAAGGATCATAGCAGCCCACCCCCCAGAATCAGGCAACACTCATGTTAAGGTGAAAACATGACTCTCTTTACTTGGAGACACAGTGGTATTTAAACAGTACAAGGGATAGAGTTTCATCCAATTGACACACAAGGGAATTGCATCCAATAGACACACAAGGGAATTAT
This sequence comes from Spea multiplicata, assembly GCA_009364415.1. Taxonomy (NCBI): domain Eukaryota; kingdom Metazoa; phylum Chordata; class Amphibia; order Anura; family Pelobatidae; genus Spea; species Spea multiplicata. The sequence goes on along the minus strand of VKOC01000001.1, from coordinate 24,098,581 downwards.
ATCCTACCCTCCTTTGCATACGACTGAGTATTAACACTCAGCCCAGTAGGGGGTCTCTACTGTAGTCTGTGTAAGGGGGAGGGGGGCAGGACATGTGGCATCTGGACAGGGTAGCACACAAGGGGAACCAAAGCACACACCATAATTACAACATATACTGGGAAATGCAGGTATCACAAACAATAACTACTACAGACGACACAGAATACCCCGGGGCCGTCACCCCCCCCCGACCCATAGTCCGGCAGACCCGGCTAGATCCTTGATGGGTCGGCTTGGGGGCTGTTGGAGAAGATACGTGGGAAGAGTGTGGCGCTCTGCACCCAGGCCCATAGTCAGTAGGGAGGGGGCTGGCCCTCAGACCCCTCCAGAAACCCATGGCATGGAGGCCTCTGTGACAGTCCCCTAGCCCGATTGCCCCTACAAGGGTAGAGCTTACCACAAATTTTCACAAAGGCTGGTGGTAAAACTAGTGCATGGGAACGGTTAAAATACCGGCATTTGCAATACCCTAGGGGGTGTCTAGTTTTCAAAAATATATGATTTGATGGGGTAAATAGAAGAAGGACCATATGTCAAAGTTCCAAGTAAAAAAGTGCGCACTTCCAAAATTTGGGGTTTTACCTTCCAAAGAATTCAAAAAACCAATGCATGGGTAGTATCACTTTACTCGGGAGATCTTGCTGAACACATATTTAGTTTTCAAAAATATATAGTTTCATAGGGTAAATTGATTCAGCCGGCGTCACAGATGGCCCACTTAGGACATAGGGCCAGAGGACCAGATGTTAAAGTTAAAAGTTGAAAAACGCGTACTTCCCAAATATGGCTTTTTACTTCCCAAACAACCCGACAAATCCATGCATGGTTGTCATCATTGTATTCGAGAGATGTTGCTAAACACATATTGGGATGTTGTGTGACAGCGACATATACCAGGAGCTGTAAATTCACATCTGAAGTAGAATTTATTTGTACAAAGGGTGGTAGTAAACTTAGTGCATGGATAAATACCAGCATTTGAAATACCTTGGGGTGTCTAGTATTTACATATATACGGTTTGATGGGGGTAAATTGCATTAGCTGACTTCAAAGATGTCCCAAATAGCACATGGGACCGAATGACCAGATTTGGAAAAAAATGGTTTGGAAATTGCAAAACGCTACTTATCCTATAACTTGCAAAAAGAGCAAAAAAATATTTTTGTTAGCTTTTGTAGAGTAGCAAAATATGTTTCAAATAAAAGTGAGAAAAAGTGTTTTTTTTCAATTTTTCATCTTATTTTCTTATTTTTTTTATATAGGAAATTAGATGATATGATTAAAAATAAAGAAAGCCCTTCTTGTCCTGAAAAATACAATATATTACTTGTGTGGGTCCACTATATAGGAGAGGAGAAAATTACAGCTAAACACGATCACAGCCCTGGTGACAAAGGGTACAAAAAATATAACACAGCCTGGTCCTTAAGGGGTTATAAGCAGCTAAGAAAGTGACAGTGAGAGAGTTACAAGAGTTGGTAGGTTACATAAAGAATACCAATGGGCAGGGTATTCACAAGGAAAATGTCACTGGCTATATCTGGGAAAAAAAATCTCTTTTTTCCCATGTTAGAGGAAAAATTAAGGAGGATATTGCGGTATGGTTAAAAAATTTTAGGCGCTTTAATGGGCGTGTTATTTGGCAACAAGGTTTTGATTTTAATGTAGATTTAAATTTGTTTACTGATGCATCTAGTTCATTTAGTTTTGGTGTATTCTGGGAAAATAAATTGAGTTTGTGCAGGTTGGACAAACAATTTAACTTTATTAGAATCATTGCCGATTATAGTTGCATTAGGAACCTGGTGTTCAGATTTTGCCAAGAAAAAAGTTATGTTTTTTTTGTGATAAAAGTGTGGTGGAAGCAATAAATTTGCTTAATGCTTCCTTCCACAAGTCTTTACTTTATTAATAAGACTGGTTTTGCTATGCTTATGCAATATTTTTCAGGGTAGTGCATATTGAGGGCAAAATTAACAGCATAGGTGATGCTATTTCTCATTCACAGTGGTCAAGGTTCAAGGAGCTGGCACCAAATGAAGAAAAAGAGCAAGTGCAAGTGCCTTCACATTGATTGTACCGTTTTAAACAAATTGCATTTGACTTCTGTGGCTAAGGCTATATGGGTTAATTATATCAAAGCTTTGCAGATTTGGTTACATTTCGCTGCAGTTAGGCAGGTTAACTCCTTAAGTATGAGTTTAGAAGAAGCAATTTGCTTTGTTTTACAGCAAACACAGAATAAATGGTCTAAATTGAAATTCAGTAAGGCAATTTCTTAGGGCTGCAACTAACGATTATTTTCATAAATCGATTAGTTGGCCGATTATTTTTTTGATTACTCGATGAATCAGATAAAAAAATAAATGTAAATTCTTCGTTTATTGAAAATAACCGGATGTTAAAAACAAACAGCAGAATAAAAAAACTTTGATAAAAATGCATTTCTTGTTTTTATTTCCCAATTTGCCCCCCAGTTACACACATCTGAGCCCAGGCTTGCCACACTGCCTCCCAGATATGCCTTATACCACCGATATGCCACTGTGCCCTCTGATATGCCTTATACTCCAGATATGCCACTCTATACCCCTAAAATATGCCACTCTGCCCCCACATATGCCTTATATCCCCAGATATGCCACTGTGCCCCCTGATATGCCCCTCTGAACCTCCCAGACTTACCCTCCTTGCTGTCTAGTCGGGGCAGCCGGTGGAGGTCTGCGCGATACACGTTGACAAACCTCTGCCGCTGGCCAGCACTTTCGCTGGAGCTTCTATGACTGAGCACTGGAAGGTCATCTGACGCCAATACTCCATCATAGAAGCCCCAGCGGAAGTGCCGGTGGTATCGGAGATTGTCTGCACGCATCACACAGCCGCCCAACCGCTGCCAGAGAGGCGTATACAGGTCCCCTGCAGCGATGTGGAGGATCCTCCTCTCTGGCAGCTGGCGAACATTGCACAATGCGCGCAAAAAACCTCCATGAGATGGCATTCACTCAGACATTGGTAATTATATTTTTTAACCCCTTCATGACAAAGGCTGATTTTACTGTTTGTTCCCCTGGTGACAATGGCCTTTTTAACATTTCTGCGCTGCTCGCGCTTAGCTGTAATTTTCTTCTTTCCCGTTTACTGAACCCACACACATTAGATATTGTTTTTTTCAGGACAAGAAGGGCTTTCTTTAGATGACATTGTTTTGATTGTATCATATTATTTACTATTAAAAAAATTATAAAATATGGTGAAAAATTTAGAAAAAATGACTGTTTCTAACTTTTAGTTGAAAAATCTTTTACTCATCTATAAAAGGTAATGAAAAAAACCTGCTAAAAAGATTCTACTATTTGTCCTGAGTTTAGAAATACCCAATGTTTTTATGTTTTTTTGCTTTTTTCTACCCATTATGGGGCAATAAGTACAGGTAGCGTTTTGCTATTTCAAAGCCATTTTCTCCAAATCTGGTAATTCTTCCCCCCATGTGCCATTTCGGGTATCTTTGAACCCAGCCAATGCAATTTACCCCATCAAGTCATATATTTTTGAAAACTAGACAGCCCAGGGTATTCCAAATGCTAGTATTTTAACTCTTTCCATGCACCATATCTACCACCAGTCTTTGTCAAACTTTGTGGTAGTCATTTTTTGCATTTGTTTTGTCACACACATTTTACTTCAGGTATGAATTAAAAGTTCTCGTATATGTCACTATCATAAAACACCCCAATATGTGTTCAGCAACATCTCCTGAGTACAGCGATACCTCACATGAATGATTTTGCCTGGCTGTTGGGGGGCAAAAGGGCCACATTTGGGGCATGCGCATTTTTCAATGTTGAACTTTGGCATTTGGGGATCCACTGCCCATGCCCTATTTGGTACATCTTTGAGCCGGGCCATTTCAGTGTGCCCAACAAAACCATATATTTTTGAAAACTAGACACCACAGGGTATTTTAAATGCTGGTATTTTAACTCTTTGCGTGCACACATTTTACCACCAGCATTTTTTCAAAGTTTGCAGTAGTATTTTTGTGTGTGGGACCTTCACACACCTACTTTATGTATGAATTTACAGTTCCTGGTTTCTTTCCGTCCGGCACTTCGTTTTACTATGAGCGACTCGTCATTCCTCACTCGTTCATAACAACATTAATGCGAGGAGGAGTACTGCCCCCAGTCTACGAGAACAACACAAAAACTTTATTGACGAAAATGAGACAACACGAGCCGAAACAGAAGACTCAGAGGACGTTTTGAAGCGGTTACGGGACGACGCAACCGAACAACGTCATCACGCTATCAGGAAGTGCCTTTAAAATGGACTCTCTTTCCCGGCTGTTTTACTTTACTTTTTCTCCTGAGGAAGCCGGTTTTAACACGGCGAAACGCGTTGAGAATTTATTTTATTTGAGTATATTGCTTTGTATGCTGCTACTCGGATCCTGACTTACCTGTGGACGTTTGATCTTGTGTTCCATTCTCAGGATTTTTACACTGTATGGCTGATTTAGCATAACGTCATTTGAGTTATGCCACCAATTTTGCAAGTTTTATTCTACTTTATTAAAACTTTGGATAAAAGATTCTGCACCATTTGGGTCTCTGTTTGTACATTTCCAGACTGAAAGAAGATTACAAGCCTTTTGGTCTTTTTGATGAGCTTCCCATACTGCAACACTTGTGAGTGCACTGCACATTTACACTATTAAGTGTACATTTGTACTGCACTATTATTGTTGTTTTTTGTTTTTCTCCACATATACTTGCGCCCCAATCCTGTGAAGTTTATCTAGATGATTGGTTCATACAGGCTCTTTCAGCTCGCTACTCAGTCTCCATATGTCATAGGCCAACACTTCTTTGGAGGCTCACAGTTGGATTATAAATCTTGAAAAGTCATCTTTTATTCCATCTCTTATTCAATAAACATGAAGTTGTCTTCTTCCCAGCAACAAAAGAAGTTTTCTCAGAAGATGCCAGAAGTCTTACTCATTATTCCTGTTGCTCTATTTGAAAGGCCATGAGGGTGTCTCCAATTCCAGGGGTCCCTTGGGCAACAGCAAACTTGCGGCCTCTATAGGGGACTAAATTCCTGGATCAGGTTGCCTCACATTCTGGAGAAGTTTATTCACATACCTACATGTTTAAAGTCCAACCTTGCTTGGTGGCTGGTGCTTGCACACCTTCAAATAGGTGTAACTTTTCGTCTAGGCCTATTGTGCCACATGTGGTGCATATTCATGGCCGAATAGCAAAAAAAGTGGGGCTGAAACGATCAGACACTTTATATTTTCTGGAGCTGAAAGCAGCATGGATGTATTTTCAGCGTTTCAGTCTGTTTGTCAAGGTCTTTGTGTGCAGGTCCATGCATAGAATACTACAATAGTAGCTTATTTAACTAAACTTGATCCAGTTCCCTGGACAGTAATGTGCAAAACTCATGGCTTGGTCATAGAAAAATATCCTGGCTTTATCAGCAGTTCACATTGCAGGCCATCACATTGCCCTGGCAGACAGGTTGATCAGGGACTCTCTCCCAAAGAGACTGGGAGCCCAGCGACTTTTTGCAGAGATCACACAAAAAATTGATACACCAGAAATAGATCTTGCTACAAAGTCGAATTCAAAGTTTCCTCCATTTGGTTCTTTAAGGGCTGGAGAATCGTCAGTTACATAGAAACATAGAACTTCTGAGTACTTTACTTAGTACCTGGCCTTATCCTATATCTAGCTTAGCCTTATGCCTATCCCATGCTTGCTTCAATGTCTTCACTGTACTAACATCTACCACGTCTGCACGTAAAACAATTTCCTGATGTTACTTTTAAACCTTTGCCCCTCTAGCTTAATACTATGACCTTTATTTGTCCTTGTAAATAAACTCGTACTTGTATTTATCCTTTTAAATAAACTCCTTTATCATGTTGACGCCCTTTAAGTATTTAAATGTTTCTATCATATCCCCCCTGTCACCTCTTTCTTCCAGTCTATATATATTAAGATTCTTTAACTTGTCCTGGTGAGTTTTATCCTGTAATTCATGAACCATTTTAGTAGCCATTTTCGGAACTTCTTCCAACATATCTATATCCTTCTGGAGATATGGCCTCCAGTACTGTACACAATACTCCAAGTGAGGTCTCACCAGTGCTCTGTACAACAGCATGAGCTGTTAGCAATCACACTCCTATCATGCCCATGCAGCCAGTACATGCTGGCATCTTCGGTATGCCTGGGCATGATAGGAGTGTGATTGCTGTTAGGAGTGTTATTGCTATATTAAATATACCGTATTTGTTCGATTATAAGACGACCCCGATTATAAGACGCCCCAAAATCAAAATATTAATTTAGGAAAAAAACAAAAAGCCTGAATATAAGACGACCCTATAGGAAAAAAAGTTTTATCAGTAAATATTAATTCATGTAAACTATTTTTTCATATTTAATAAAAGCTATGATTGAGAAAAATATATTTT
>VKOC01000001.1:24053527-24084055 GCA_009364415.1 Spea multiplicata | reverse complement strand
AAAAATGAGCCCGGTCCTTAAGGGGTTAATAAAAGCTATGATTGAGAAAGTTTTGTTTTTATTTCCTTTTATTTCTTAATCTGGCCCCCAGTTATGCACATCTGCCCCCAGGCTTGCCACTCTGCCCCCCTGATATGCCTTATACCCTTCTATATGCCACTCTGCCTCAAGAAATGCCTTATACCCCCTATATGCCACTCTGCCTCCAGAAATGCCTTATACCCCTATATGCCACTCTGGCATATAGGGGGTTAAAAGGCATATCATGGGACAGAGTGGCATATAGGGGTTTATAGGGCATTTCTAGAGGCAGAGTGGCATATAGGGGGGTTAAAAAGCATATCATGGAGCACTCTGCCTCCAGAAAAGCCTTATAACCATATAACCCCCCCGACTTACCACTGCTTCTGACTCCCTGGTGTCCGGTGGGGGCAGCGGGTGGAGGCCGGCATTCATGAAATTAAAGGGGCTGGCGTGCACGCACCGTGTCGCCCAATGGCCATGACTCTGCTCTTTGTCCCGCCCCTTTTAAGACGTGGGACGAAGTGCTGCAGCACAGCCATTGGGCAGCGCGTGCACGCCAGCCCCTTTAACTTCATTAGGCGCCGGCTGCCGAAAAAGGCGGCCCGTCTGCCGCTTTCAATCGTGCTCGCAGCCGCAGCGAGAGTGTTGGTCTGCTGACCGGACGCGCCCACGGACCGACTGGCCTACTGGGAATATTGCTAGCTAAACTTGATATGAATTGTAGTTATAGACTGTGGTTGTTGTGGCCTTCTTGTTGCTGACTGCAACTCCTATGATATATAGACATTGCTGATTGGACACCACAGGAATTGTAGACTAGGGTAGTCTTGTCTAATGTTTATTACACCAGCTATCATAAACTAAATTTCTCATGTTGCGCAGATACAGGCTGGTCTGTCTGTTAGCTACTAATACCATGCTCATATCATTTTCCTATTAATGGGAAACTAACATTTGCAGCTTACCAAGAAACCCCTATCCTGAGCCAACAAAGATACACAATAGGAGGGAAGTATTAGGTGGGAGAGGGGAAAGGTGGAGAGGATATTTTACCTTCCTCTAATAGAAATCACGCGGACTTTACACATGCAGCGTTCCCAAACGTCACCCTTTCTCGAACCTTTAAAAAGTTTGCTTAAATCTCTATCCGATCCAGACGCCGCCGTTCTCCTTTATTATATATTAAAACGGAAGCCACGCCTTGCCTGTGTGATTGGAAGAGGCGAGCAAGTACCCTCCTCTGATTGGTGGGCGCAATTGACCGTTCAGTGACTGCAACTTGGTCTGGCAATATAGTGGTGTGAGCCTGGCAGGCGGCAGGTAAGCGATGCGACGGCTGCGCTTTCGGGGTCAGTAGTGGGGTTAGAAAGTTGACACTAAATTAACTTATGTTTACCAACAGCGGAAAAAACTGATTTGCAGGCATTTAAACGGCGGCTCAGTCTACTCATTCGCCCATTGCTCAGAGTTCCTTATTCCTGTGTCCCTCCTCACCCACTTTACAGTAGCAGCTCTTGAAATTCAGCAGAGTTTATATTATGAGCAAGCCACTTACAGAGAGGCTCATCTTGCCGATGCAGGTTTATATTATTTACATTCACGACCTTTAAGTGCTTTAACCTTAACCTTCTTTTCTGTGTCGATATAAAATCCGCCATACACTTCTTAACTAAACAAATCCTATGCGCAATCAGAGATTCTGTAAGATATGCACAATCACGGGCTCTTCTTGTGATGAGGTTGTTAATGTTACTCCATAGATGTATTATGGTCGTTGTCTTCTCTAGTTTTGGCTACTTTACTACGTTTGCTAGGACTGTATTAATTATTTACTGTGCTCTTTGCATGTTTAATTATTTGACGTACTAAAGTAGTGCATTTCTTGAAGTGGAAAGTGCCTTGCAACAAAGAGTCTTTCTGTTCTGTTTCTGATCTTGTGTAGCTTTTTTTTTAGCAACTTCTTTTTGAACTGGATAAAAAAACTGTAACCATATTGTTAGACTGCATTGAAATAGCTATATTATCTTGTACTGATTGGTTAAACTCTTCAGAAAAAAAAACTGGCAACTGGCCAGGTCCTGTGAAAGGATAAAAATGACCTAATGACTAGCCTATGTCTTGATGCAAAGAGGGTCAAAGCCTGTATAGGAGCCAATTGACTCAATGATTGTTCATTCGCGAGTATGGCTAATTCAGGGCTTTTGGCACTTAAAAAGCCTCACCGCAGATTTCTATGAGGATTGGAACAGCCGGAATCCTGTAAATTGATACCTTCAGAGTCTTAAACATTCATTCTTGTGGAATTCAAAAATATTTGGAGTAGACACAAGGAAGTCTGTACAGAGGAATGTACTTATTATCCCCTTTCATACCTGTGAGAACTTATCTGAACTGTATCTAGCATTTCCACATTAGAAAGTCGGAGGCCAAGATCAGATATAGCACACTCATTGTTTGTAGTTTAGTTAAATAATAATAATAATAAAAAAACATAAGATTAAGGAATGCTGTTAATGCGTCAAATTCAGTGCAGGATTCAGGACTTGGATTTAAAAAAACCATGCTCTTTTGTAAAATGTACCAGACAGTGGTAATATGGAACATTAACATTTCCCTTTGAATCTCTATAGTATAACCTTACAGTTCTTGTTAGCCCATTTTTCACATAGAGGTATTTCTTTTGCTTTGTAATTCCTGCCAGTTTTGGCACATATTTATCCAAGTACAGTTCTACATATACAGAAAAAACTAGCAAAAAAAAAATCCTTCTTTTTGCTCATGAGGTGCTCTAAATTCCTATGTAAATGTATTTTGGATTGGAATAGTGAGTCCAAAAATCCCATGTTGTTTCATTGCGAGCTTGGACTGAATTCATGTTTGTGTTGCTTGTGTTACTTGTGTCGTAATATTGTAGGTGGTCACACAGTAAATCGTAGAAATATATATAATATAAAATAAATTATATTATTTAGTTGCAGCCACAGTGTGTGATGTGTTCCAAATATTCGAATAGGTTTTTTTTATGTTAGCATAGTTATGTTTACTCTAGTTATCTGATTATGTACATTTTTAGAATCCTGCCGTGTTCTGGATTGCTTGTTCTTACCGTTATCGCAATAAGTGTACTCGGACTATTGCTTTCCAACTTAGATAATGTTCCGTACAACAGTACTGCAGAAAGAATATACTAATTGTCAAATAGTTTTCTGGTTGTACAATATCCAACTCAGATAATATCTGTAACCATCTTTCACTTTGACCTACACAATAAAGCATGAATTGAAAACAAAAATAATAATTCAGCTTCACCATGGTTTTTTTTTCTTATGAAATGCTTTTGTTTTGTGGTTTTGTGTCCATATATATCTCAGTGTTGGATGAGGAAAGGGATTCTGTTTCTATAAACCACTGAGGGTCTAGTGATTCTGTTACTTTCTTTTTATGTGAGCATGTTTTTGGTAAATTAATGTAAAGCAGCCATGTATATCTTGCTGGTAGCAGTTGATAAATATAATGATATATTTTTAATATTAAGATAATATTTAGGTTCAATAGAGCCATTCATACCAGCACTCTAAAAACTGCCTTTTAAAGAGTGTGTGCATGTGGTATTTGGTTTTAAATATTCAAGTAGAGATTTCAAGTCTTGGTGAGTATGTTTAAAGGGACCGTTTACTGCCTCAAACAGTCTCATCAACTGTGCAGATCTAAAGCTGCATGGTAATGCCTCCTCCACTTTTCTTAAATTCCCACACATTCCCACACCAGTTTTTACTGCTAAATCACTGTCAAGAATGCACTTCCAGTGAAATAAGAATTTCAGAATGGCAGCCTCACCAATAAAATGCACACACTATATTGTGTTTGTCTTTGCAAGACCTCATTTTGCTGTTTTCCTATTTTAGAGCCCATTTATGGAAATGGAGGTCTAGTGGTCTTGTAGGTCAGAGCTGGCTGTGTTAGTATCAGATGACAACTACTGACAAGGGATTGAGTGAAGTATTATAGATATGTAAAGCACTCTACCATGGCATTTTTGTCATAGACTAAACATGCATAACGGACCATAAAGGGTTTATTTAATCTTCCAAACAAGCCAACGTCTTGGCATTGTATTAGTGTGTATTTATGTAAGTGTGTATAAATGAATGTATAATATAAACCAATCCTATTATTTATTTAGATTGAACCATCACCCAAATATTTAAGCACAGAAAAGGCAAGTAGTTACATTTTTGTGTATGATAACTTATTGTCAACCAATCAATACACATTTTACCATAGTCTTCCTTAAAGGATAACTGTGATAACTCCAAAATTCTTCAAACAAGGCTGTCCGAGTTGGAGCAGTGACATTACATTACCCCACGGTAAACACGCTCTCATTGTGTTGTTAGATAAGTGAGGTGTGATGCAGTGGGTATGTCTTAGTGTAAGCATATGTTAATATGTAAGTGTTTATGCAAGTGCATGTAAATGTTACAGTTTGTGTCCTAGTGTGTATGTTAGTTACTGGGGGGGGGGATCAAGTATCCAAGGGGCACCCATTAGTGGACTGCATTGGAATGCGGGTCCTATGGGACCCGTCCAAAAAATTGCGGGTGCGGGCAGTTTTCGTGTGTTGCGGGAGGGAGCGGGCGTTTAGACAATGTACTTGCAGGTCCCAGTAATCCCACACACTTCCACAAGGCTGCCTTCACGTTGCTCGCACACAGCATCTCTTCTCTTGTTCCACCCAGGAACCCACCAGAGTCACATGAATTTACATCATGTCACATGACTCTGCTCTGTTCCTGCTTCCCCTGGGCGGAACAAGAGCAACGCTGTGTGCGAGCAACGTGAAGGCAGTCTTGCGGGAGGGAATGAATGAGCATCTGTGAATGAGTGAATGAATGTTTTTGAATGATGTTTGCAGGAGCGGGCGGGATTGGACAGAAATCCAGCAGGAGCGGACGGTAGCGGAATTAAGAAAACAGTCTCACGCAGGGCTCTAGCACTCAGCTCAGCTTTGATACCAGTCTCAATTTATTGCATGGTTTGATGCCTCTTATAAAAACAACTTTTGACTTTAGGCTGTGTCTTATGATTTTAGATGAAAGGGAGACTAACAGGAACTACAGGGATAAAGCAGATAATGTCTTTAAATTTATGAAAAAAGGAGGAGCTTTTAGTTTTTGGAAGTCCCAAGTAATTTTTTTCTGTCATTGGGTGATTTAAGGCCCCAAGCCTCCCTCATTCAAACTTTCAGGTGTTGATACACGTGTCAAATTGTAACCAAGAACCAAATCTTCTTGGTTACAATTTGTGGTTAATTTGTCCTTATGGAACAATTAATTTGGTTGTCCCTCCCTTTTCTGTTTCTCTTTGTGATGACAAAACAGTTAGCCAGGGTAGTAATCTTTATAGTTACTCCTAGAGTATATACCTCTTCCTGTATTTTCATAAATTATGTTAATGTTATGTTCTTAAATTCTAGGTAAAGGTTTCTACCTCTGTTAGAAACACTATGCCACTTAGCAGGACCTATCAGCAAAGTATGGTACTCATATATTCATAATGTGTAGTGAGAGGTAAAATTTTCTGTGTGTCAGATGACATTAAAACCACATGCAAAGCTTTTTCATCCCAGAAGTATTGTTGATAGCTAGTGGTTCCTTTTTGTGAAGGTGCAAATAGCTTCTGGAAATGGTGTTGCTTGACTGGCACTTCTGAGCATGACACTTTTAGAGCTAAATATAGCATGTTGTTAATTGCCACCTTACTCAGTGTGAATTGTGCATGTGTAAATAAAGAAGAACAAAAAACATTTTAGGGGGAAAGCAGTATGTACAACTGTTCCATGTCATATGTGTCCTTCTTGGGGTTCTCCGTTATATTAGATGCTTAATATTTTTTTTTATTTTTTCATAATTTCCTAATAAGTTCACATAATAGAAACTTCACAGGGCAGGCTTCACTCGGGGGCAGGGTTAGCCAAGCACAGGAAGTTTAGAGAGGGAACGTGGGTGTAGTGTGGGCTTGGCTAAACACTGCTCCCACTGTACCCAGAAAGTGACCTGGAGACCCAGAGAAGCAGCATTTCACCTGGAGATTCTGAGTCAAACCTTGAGAGTTCCTAAGACCACACAAGATTTTTTAAGTGATATTACAATTTCTAGAGCATGTTAAATAAACCGTCTTTAGAACTCAGAATGAAAGTACAGTGGTTTTCGTCAAGGAAGTGCTAAGGTATGTGTTGAGAATGCGATGCACCCAGTGCCCTGGTGACTGTGGACCCCATTACTAAAAATGTTAGGAATTGATAATCCATTGCTAACACATACATGAAATCTTTGGAGAAAAATCAATTCAGTGTTTATTATATGAAGTTGAAAATGCTTAAGTACATAAATGAAGCAACATGAATCTACCTGTAATGGAGCTCACTGTTCCTGTAAGTTCTGTTCTGCGTATCCTTCATGCATGCACACGGCATTTGATGTGTGATCCCGTGCAGTGTGCATCCGCCAAGTGATCTGCTCTTTCTCTCCATCTTTCAGGTGACACTAACCCTAGTCTCACTCCTCTCACTCATCTCGCCCTAACACCCACTCACTGGCTCCACCATCTCCTGGCTCCACTAACTCTAGGTTTATTACTGACATTCCAACATTATAAGCTGACACATACGATAATACCATATAGTGATATGCACACACACTAACACCAAATACTAACACACTATACAGTAACAGACATAACATAAAACACTCATGTACACACACATCCTAACATCATATACTAAAACACTCTAAGACTAAATGCTGACATACACTCTTCCTAATGCCATACACTAACAAACACAACACCATATACTCATTCACACGAATACCACACTGACTAGCACTATACATATACGGAACATACACACTTACTCTAACATTGCACATGCATACACACTGAATCTGGCACTACAAAACAGTAGACACACTGACTTTGATAAAACATTTACACACTCACTGACACACTGACATTATACAGATACACACATGTACAATGACTCTCACACTACAGTATACACTAATGGACACATTCAATACGCCCCCTCCCTCCCCTTGTCACCTTGCAGAGTCCTGCTACTCCTCTGACTCTGACGAGCTACCCTCTCGTCCTGCAAAACCCTGGGCAGCATGAAGGTATTTCTAGTCACCATGGTGGCCTTGCACCCGCAGTTTGTCGAGCCCTGCTCTACACACAGTCTACAGCATTGCGTTAAGTTGGAACATTCTAAATGATTGTATCATAGGTATGAGTAATTTGTCAGCTTTCAAATAAAAAACAGGATACAGCATTTGAGTAAGCATTTTGTTATCACTCAAAAGGTGGTGATTGTAGATGTGTCCATTATTTGTTATGTTATCCCCAAAAGAGTTAGTATTTGATTAAAGGAGAAAACAAGCAGAGGGTTATGCAGTGGATTGAACTGTAGGTTCTGCATTAGCAGATTATTTCAATATAGTCTTGCATCCAAAATACCACACATGCTGGATCATTTATTTATTTTAAAGTATCCTATATGAGTCACAGTGGAATACAGGAGTTACAGAGGATTTCCTTCTATTGTTCTATATTGCTATTCCTATAAGAGGTGACAAGCTGTGTAAATATTGAAATTCCATTTTATCAAACCACAACAAACAATCCGGGGTTACAGTTCTAATACTTTAACTAAATCTGAGGCAATATTTCAACAAATCTGCTTGATGGTAAGAGGAGAATTAGCCATCACATAATAGATGTTTTCATAGGATTTAAAGAATACAAAGGTGGGAAAAATAAAATGGTGTGTATACAATAAAAACATGATACACTAATGATGTACTTCAGTTCAAAGTCTGTAATTAACAAACTGCGGACAGTGGCAACTTTTGCTTCCCACATGCGTGGTAACTTAATGAGTGGAATAATCATGTAGTTTCTGAAGAGCATCAGTTAAGATGGCTGCTTTCAAGGTACATGTACATATATATAACTTATTTTAAACTGTGCAAGTAATTACTTTGTTTAGTGTACTGAACTGTAAAATGATTTTAGAAACACGACTGAGAGTTTCTGGCTTAGCTGCTGTGACTTTCATTATATCATCACAAAATAATTTTTTCTGTGGAAGACATTCGACATTTGAAAAATATCATAGTGATTGTTCAGTGGTTTAATGTCTTGAAAGAGGCAATTATTTCAGACATCTGTTCTCTTCTTTGGAGGGTGGGAGTCTAGGCCATGGGCGAAACAAAGGACTATACAGATGTGTGCATGCATGAACAATATGTTTTTGTCCTACATGAATACTACTTGTTATGAATCTAAAGTTCAATATGTCTGAAAGTGAGAACACTATAAATTGTTCTGCTTTACTGGTGAGGTATGCAACCCAGTTGAATAATCAATTAAATTCACCACAATGTGCCCAGATAACTGTACAGGAATGCATTTAACTTGCTTGCTATGGTTGCTGAAAAATAAATATTGGCCCTCTGTTTATGCAACCCCATTAAATGATTTACCTGCCTTCTGATAAAATACATTGAAGCAACTGCATTTGGTAATGTGTATAAATTATTTTCTTATATCTGTAATCTGTGACTGCATTCTATAGGCATAATCTATTACTCCCTGTTATGTGTCAGAAATATCACTGTTATGAGGGGCAGTCTCATTAGCATCAAGATCTCTCTCCTTTAATTCCCTGGTGTCACCCTCTTTCTTGGAAAATGATGTGTTTACAAATTACATTTTATAAGCATTACTTATATTTTATACCTTAAGTACCATAAGTATCTGTCAATAGGTCACAAAGTCACATAAGTCTTGAAGTCTAAGAAGGCTTGGTAATGCCCTACACGCCATTGATGCCACTAACTACACCACCGAAATAAAATATGACACTTTAGCATACATCTCATCATTTTAAGGAGTGTATTATTTACGGTTAGAAGCAGAGTTTAAGCAATACATTTTTTTACTTTAACATAATTCGTAATACTATCGAAGAGGCACTCTTCTTCCCAACTCAGGAAGGGCAGGAAGTCAATTAAAAGACCTCCCTTTTCCCCAACACCCATGTGTTTTCCTGTACCAGCAGGTTAGGAGTGAGTGTTGCCTTCCTGTTTGTTATTTTCCTGATCCCCCTGTCAGTATCAAATGAGATTAAATACAGTTAACCAGATGCAAAGTGCGGTATATTTTAAAAGTATATGGTTGGATATCTAGTGATGTGAACAGCCAGGGAAGCTACTTAATATAGTGCCTTACCTCATGAATTATATAAATTATAAGTAAAATATATGTAACAGTTTGGGGTCTTACCTAGGCTTACCTGAGCAACTATAATTCTTTTTTGTTGCAATTGTGTACTATAAAAGTATTCTACAAACCAAGTAGTTCATGTTCAGTTTCTACAGTAAGTGCCTATACCTCCATCTCTGCTAAACACTGAAAGATAACAATCAACCAACTGGCCACACATACCCTCTTCTGAAAAGGAGACCCTATGGAAATTTCTTGAAACAAATATGCAAGAGTTCCCAATTACTGAGACTAAAAATCAAAACCTGTAGGTCTTTAAATGCACAAAGTGTTTCATACTGTGTGTGGCATGTGTGTAGCAGATATAAGCACATCTTGTGCAGGACTACCAATGTGTAGAGACCAATCCAGAAGCCCAGTGTGATCCTGATGTCCATTCGCATATTGTTTCTTGTATTTTGCAGCAGCATTAAAGAAATAGTTTCAGGAATAGCAGGAATAATGTGACACTTTTCAGCAGTATGAAATTTAACTACTTTCAAACTTGTGCAATAACAGTCAATTAAATGTTACACTCCATCCATCACATGCACTTTAATGCATATACCAGTACTAGGTCAGTGATCCTTTTAGATTTTCATGTGTTCCATTTTGCTAATACTTAGGAGGATTACTCTTTTGCCAATGCATCTCCCTGTACATGATGCTCCATTCAGATTCAGCACTGGCTCTGCTGAACACTGCATGCAGGGATCAATTTTCCCATTAATTTCTTTGTAAGTACTGTATTGGCACTGATTCATAGCTTAAGCACACATACACATGTTTGATGTGTTGACCAGCTGAGAGATGTTACATGCTCCATAGCCACTGCTGTTACACATGGAACAAAAGCACCCACCTAGTTTTTGTTTCCAAGAACAGTTTGGCTATACTGTATTTAAAATGAAGAACAGTTCTCAGTGCTGTCTCACACATTGTATATCTCCACCTCTATGTTCCACTGGTGGAACTTCATTGGAGTACACTGTATTACCACTGTACATTCTACTGACCTACAAGTAATGGATCTTCATAACAATGAGTTCAATTTCATGACATTATCTGTTTAGAAACCACCATAAAATGTCTTTATAAAAGATCCTTCTATTTCAAAGAACATTGAATTTAACAATGCTGTTATTCAAATTACACAGTACAAACCCTGAATGTTGTCAACCTAATTGCACAGTACAAAGCGTAATTAATTCTTTATACAACCAACCTGCAGCTGCCATAACTATCTATGTTTAATTACAATGGTTAAAGTAATAGTTAGCTGGAGATAGCCTTCTGTGAATATAATTGTGACATGTAACCAAGGAACAGACTGAAATAACTATTGGGCACAGCGTAGTATAATCATACTTGGGAACTTTCTAAAAGAGCGGACCCTGCAACTCTTGAAGTATTAACATTTTTATAGCAATACAGTGATTTGCCAAATGTATTACCCAAATTGCTCAAATGCTGGTCCTCATGGAAACCTTGACTTGTAATTATTGAAAAATACACTTAATTGAGAAACTTGCATTCAAGCAGGAATATCAACAATGATATACTGGGAGCAAAAGCACCAATCGGAAATCCTATATATGATAACAGCAGTGTAGAATAGGAATGAGTCAGATCCAGACTGTGTGACCATGAGAATCTGCCTCTTCACCCTGAGATTGGGGCAAAAACACTAAGACTCGGGGTCCAGCACTGAGAGTTCCCATTTAAGTATAATACAGGTTATTATAAAGCATGAGATTATAAATGTCAATTCTGGGGGGTAGGCCTATTATCTGTGATAATTATTACCCTTGAATATTAGTACATTAAATAAATTGGCTAGTCATATATTTACATCTTGATTTGTATTTTTTCCCTTAGGTTTAGGTAACAGGACACTATTGACTACATCTCCGTGTAAAACATTATTAGGTATTATAACCTAAGGTTACTTCATAGTAATTGCCAGACTGTGTTGTTATTTATGCATGTGATTGTAAGGGATATGTACCAACACAAATTATGTACCAACACAAATTAAACCAGATTTAACATAAACCTTTCAATACCTTGAATAATAAATAAAGACAGCAACAACTTCATATTGGATAAACAGGCCATGGTCTTTTATTCAGCTTACAATGTATCATTACAAATTATTAAAAATATTTATTATTATTATTATTATTATTATTATTATTATTATTTTTATAAATTATGGGTGGGAGGGTAAATTTCGCCTGAGAAGCAGCTT
Organism: Spea multiplicata; assembly: GCA_009364415.1. Lineage (NCBI taxonomy): Eukaryota > Metazoa > Chordata > Amphibia > Anura > Pelobatidae > Spea > Spea multiplicata. The sequence goes on along the minus strand of VKOC01000001.1, from coordinate 24,072,456 downwards.
GTCCATGTTCCTACCCTTGGCCCTCCCGCAATGCTGTTGCTCACCAGACGCTCAATGGAGGTTAGTGCAGACAGCTAGCAGTTCGCCGCAGGTAAGAAACGCCACCTCAACAGGTGCCCTTTGCGCTGGGCGAGTGCAATGCAGGCAAAAAGCACAGCAAACTAAGCACCGCAAGACACCCTTGAGCCCAAGGCGGGCAAAAAGCGCAAACTAAGCAGCACGAGCGCGGCTAGAAGATTCTTTCCCTTTTTTTATTTCTTTTTTTATTATGTAACTATAGCTATCCAGTTTCTGTTATAATTTAGAAATTAGCCAGTTTTCCTTGTGAATAACTGCAAAAAGCTAGGAATCCTATTTTAAAGCTTGATTTTTTTTTGGTATGTTTGAAGTGTAAAGGCAAACAACAAGCTGAAATAAGGTTAGTGGGTGGAAGATTGATAAGAAGAAATTAAAATAAGGGTAGGGTTCAAAAACAAGAACCAGATAGGAAAATGCTTTTAAAAAGTTAAAATAAACGTGGTATAGGAAAGTGAAAGTCAATTATTCAAGAACGAATAGAAACAAAGTGACGGCAGATAAGAACCATTTGGCCCATCTAGTCTGCCCAACCTCTGAATGCTTTCCTTAGTCCCTTGTCTTATATTTAGCCCACCCTTATGCCTACTCTGGAATCCAAATACAAAATTAATTATAGCATACAAATATATATATATATATACAAATTATTGATGGAGGCCAAATGAAATGAAGTGAAAGCATACGATTCATCGTGCCCCTGCTTTAAAGGAATTTTCTGTGGAATGAAGGTTACACATCTTTACTACATTTTTCAGGAAGCCAGTATGCGTGTTCTTGGCAGTCTCTAGTTATGTTCCAGTCAAAAAACAATGTGTAGCTCTCCAAAGGGATGGCTACTTCCTGAAGTTTTCATATCCTGAGGAAACCAGAGCAAATTGATGGTGACAACAGACATGAAACAGGCATCATCCATGATTACAATATTTTTGGATAAAACATTTTACCAGAATCGTGTTTTGAACATTTACCTTCAACTGTTGTCAATTGCCTTATTTTGTTTTTTGTCCTTAAACAATGAGTAGAACTTGGATGACCATTTTTGGATAGAGGAAAGTGGGTAAACTGGATTAAAAAAAAAAAAACACCTCCAATGTGTTCCTCTGTCCCTCTTTTCTCCAAGGCAGTTTCCCTTGCAGGAGCTCGCTTTTAGGCAGATGTAAGCATATTATGTGCTATACACAATTATTTGTTTCTAAACTACAAAAAGTTTTTATGTATACATATGTATACATAAATAAAATGTATATATAAATTCTAGTACCAATCTACATAAAACCCAACAATAGGTTGATGTAACAAATGTTCAATTAATGTTTACGTATAAAGTTATCATCTATAGTGACTTTAGCATATGATCTGTATCCTGCCTTATGGTGAATGTATCATTTAAGAGTGGACATAGTCATTAAGTCTGTACTGTCAGGTATGTATGTGGTTACAAGTTCATAGCTGAAACAGTTAAATGAACATTTTTTATGAGTCACAAGAGCCCAAGTTCCTTATAAAACAGGATCTTTATCGCTTAGACGCCAAGCTCTGTTTGTTTAGTAGACTTAAGACCTATTCATCTCCTCTAATGATGTCAGTGAAATGAAGCAGGCAAGAAACAATTCTAGTGTTTAAAGAAGCTATGCTTAATACAAAAATACAAAATATAAAATACCATCATCATATATCATAATTTATTGCACACATAGCATTGGTTTTGGTGTCTCTCCATCCCTGGGTTTGGGGCAATTTCTTTACTTTTGTGCATCAATTTAGTAATTATATCTAGCGGTAATGGGTGTATCAGATAAAGTCCCTTGCTATTGATCGGGTAGACTAAGCAATGGTTAGAGACCTTGGGGGTCATTAATCGGTGATCAAATAGCAATTTACTATATTAGTAATAATATAATGTTAAAAAATTAAAGTATATTGTATTTTTTTTTTTAAAAAAAAGGGGAGTCCAATCAATAAAACAAAATTGTAGTGTGTCTTTAGACGATAGTCATATGGAAAAGAAAAGTACACCCTCATTAAACATCATGATAACAATCATCTGTTCCTTAGCAGGTCTAAAAAATAGGTAAATACAACCTCCGATGAACAACAACACATGACAAATTACACCATGTCATGACTTATTCAACAAAAAAAAGATCAAAATGGAGAAGCCATGTGTAAAAACTAAGTACACCTCATGATTCAATAGCTTGTAGAACCACCTTTAGCAGCAATAACTTGAAGTAATTGTTTTCTGTGTGACTTTATCAGTCTGTCACATCATTGTAGAGGAATTTTGACCAACTCTTCTTTACAACATTGCTTCAGTTCATTGTGGTTTGCAGGCTTTTGTTTATACACAACTCGGTTAAGGTCCTGCCACAGCATTTCATTCTGGTTAAGGTCTGGCCATTGCAACACCTTCTTTTCTTTTTCAGCCATTCTGTTGTAGATTTGATGGTGTGCTTGGGATCATTGTCCTGTTGCATGACCCAATGTCGACCAATACTTTGGTATACGGAGCAGTTCATGGTCAACTGGGACTACTACCACCACCCCTCCACCACCGTGCTTATCAATTTGTATGATTTGTTTGTGCTGATATGCTGTTTGGTTTTCGTCAAACGTGATGCTGTGCATTCTGGCCAAACATCTCCACTTTGGTCTCGCCTTTCCAAAGAACATTGTTTCAGAAGTCTTGCGGCTTGATGCAACTGTTTATTTGATGTCTATTTTTCTTTGGCTAAACACCAGTGCCCTTATAGGGTAGTACCCTTTTTACTTGGTCTGTACTAGGGTTTATTCAATAAAGGCATACCTAGCAGGAAAGCTTGAGGGAGAGCTGTGGTTTTTAACGCCCTCACTGCAGTATTCTTTACGCAGGGACAAATTTGCACGTTTGTCCATCAAAAATAGCTGAGCTAGCCATTTATAATGCATAGTTAAATTAGTAGAGGAAGGAAATCTCGTCGGTATAGCTATGCATTATACAGGGCCATTCAAAAACTTCCTGTAGTATACTGGGTCTGGGGGGTTCAGAAGAAGTAATTTGCTCCAGGGCTGAAATTTTAAAGATACCAAAGCAAATCAATAACTTTCTGTGTGTGTGATCTTTTTTTATTGTTTTTTTCCAGGATGTAATGGATTGAAATGATCTGCTGTAAAAAATACAAAAAAACCCAAAAAAACAAAAACACAATAATGTTTAAACTGTACCAAGCAATTGAGGGAACTGGATGAATAATTCCCAGCTTTCAACAGTCTAACCAGGTAATGTTTGCTATCAAAGTGTATTATTAACTTATATATTCTGTTTAAATACTTTGGGTATTTATTGTATTATATGCAAAACACTGTAATAATATGAATTACCTTATATAACTTAAAAGGTTAGCTTGGGTTTTACAAATATGCTTTTTCAAAAAAAAGCATCTATAGGTTCTATAGGTATGTTTCTCTAGATGGGGAAATATATATATGTTCTGTGAAATATAATTTACATTTATTCTTAAAATTGAATTAATGCTTTGAAAAGTTTTATCTCTATCCCTCCTTAACAACCATTGATGTGCCAGGCATGTCACAGAAAAACAGTCAGTTAACAACGACACTAAACAAGCTTAGAAAGCAATCTAGGATTGCTCTCTTCACTTAAACAGTGTAACTGTAATGCCTCAACATTGAGGCATTCAGCAACACAGAAAACAGCAGCAAGGGGCTCTGTGTGGTCACTCCCTGGGCCATTAACGCCCATCATATACTTTTTGGCAACAGACACCTGATTTAAAAGGTGATCAACGATTAGGAGGACATGTCATGCTCTACTCAGGCTGCGGAGCTGCATGTCTTTTGTTTCCCTGTCTTGCTGTGGTCCATTTCTGGATTTCTGTATGTTCTGTTCCGAACCTCTGATTTCTTGATTCCAGTCTTGCTCTTTGCTTCAGCACTGTTTCCTTTATAAGGTGTGCCCCACCCGTGTGTTCTATTTGTCTGCAGTCTACAGGTATGTCTCTCTGATATGTGTATAGATTCAATGTTCAGTTTATTAGTACTTCCATAGGCAGGCTCCAGCGCTAGGACCCACCGCCATTGGAGTACTTTGGCGTAGTGTTGGGCTAAGCATACCATGGCCATAAGATGTGATGGAATCTCCAATAGTTCTCATATAGTCCTAGGCTAGTTCCTGTATTTTTGTCAGTCTGTGATGTAACCTGTGGGCTGTCCTGTCCTGTATCCCTGGTAGAGGGGTGTCCTGTCTTGAATCCCCGGTAGAGGGATGTCCTGTCCTGTTCATGTTGGATCTTGAGTATTCCTTGTCTTGTTCCCTGTTGTGCCCTGTATTATGTATTTCTTGTCTGGTTATGTTCTTGCTTAGTCCCCTGCTCCTTGCTCTGTCCCCCTTGCTTCCATACTATCAGCCTGCAGCATCCTGCACATGATTCCACTGCTATGTCTCATGCCTGCTCCAGGGTGCCAGCAGGATATCTCCAAGTTCTGCTCTGTTCTGTCATCATCCGCTGCTATGTCAGGGCGCTGGTATGTGGCTGCACAACCCTAGATGCCCACCGGGAGAGTGCTGTCGCCCTGCACCAGGCCCTGTCCAACTCCGCTACTGCACCGTAACTCCTGCACACAATCTTTGGGCGCTCTGGGTCTTTCCAGTCGTCTGTATGGACCTAGTTCCTGACAGGCCAGCACTGTGACCGCTCCATAGTGTGATCACAAGCGCCACTTCAAGAGATATTGCCTCTCGCAAGATGGTGGCACCCATTAAAAAATAAACAAGTTTCCAAGAGGGTCTCTCCAGACCTTCTTGAGAACTCTGGGCCCCCTCTGCAGGTTGGATACGGGTACTGCACTGAGCCATACAAGTTAACAGAGCCCAGCTTTCTAATCAAAATGTGAAAACTAAAATTAAAAAAATGGAATAAATAAAAAATTCAAAAATAAGATTTGAAAACAATTTGGCAATGATGTCACCATGATTGGTACCATCCAGGTCCAACAAAAAAAGTAAAATAATATTAAAATAATAAAAAGTTTTTAGATTTTTATGAGCAAGTGCTAACATTACCGCTGTATCTTCACAAAAATCCTATCATGGAAAAGTTAAAGTTAAAATGCTATAGTTTAAAATGTGGTTTCTAATTTAAAAATGGTTGGTTTAATAAGGTAAATTGAATTGGCTGGGTTCAAAGATGTCCCAAATAGGGCATAGGTGCAGACTGACCAGATATATATATATATATATATATATATATATAAAACCCTGCACCTCCCAAATGTGTCCTTTTAGCACTCAAACCCGACAAACCCATGGGTGACATCACTGTATTCAGATGGGCTGAACACATATTGGGATATTGTTTGACAGTGACATATCCCAAGGGCTGTAAATTCATACCTAAAGTACAATGTGTGTGGAAAAAAACACACAAACAATGACGACCACAAACTTTGGCAAAGGCTGGTGGTAAAATTAGTGCATGTAAGGAGTTTAAAATACCACAATTTGAAATACCCTGGGGTTTCAAAAAAATATGGCTTGATCGGTAAATTGAATTAGCTGGCTTCAAAAATTCCAAGTTGAAAACCTAAATTGTACATGTCCCAGACGTGGCCTTTAGCTCCCAAATAGCCTTTAAAAAATATTAAAAATTAAAAGTTTATTTTTATGAGCAAATTCTAAATTTACTGCTGCCGTGCAACCTTTGTAGTGAGTTATGAAAGGGAGTACTGTATTTCAAAATTAGTAATATTTCAGAAAAATATAAACCTTGGTCAAAATATATATCTAGACAAAGTCACACTAATATAATTGAGTGGTTCTCTTACACTTTTTGGGTTGTAAGTGATATTAGACATGATTATGCTGTGCAGACACATTTTACCAGACCTTGTAATGTAAGATTGCACCAGAATGTAATGTTTTGGTTTAGGTTAATTAATAATAGTTAATAAATATTAAACTTCTAATTGGTATCTAATATTAAAGAAAATCATAATATATTGTGTGATGAAACGCTTTGTTTTTACAGACAACCAGTACAACGGCACTATCTTACTGAAAACGCCTTGGACATTCAATCTTTGTTCTACAATGGCCCAGTCAATACATATCAATCAGAACCTCCCAGGTAAAAACAATAAAAATAATGGAATTCAAATGCGTTAAAAAATAGATTTCTGTCTCATTTTTCTCCTCATCCTGGTAGCCTCTACTGAAAGTTGGTAACTTAATGAAAGCAACGATAATATTTGTTTGTTTTAAGAAAATCTTCAGCATATTAAAAGCTCATTTTTACAATTAAAAGCCTCTTTACTTACCTGTTGTTGCTCGCTTCCTCCTCTCCCCCTTTTAACTGCTCTTCGTACAGAAGCCTACTCTGTCCATTAAGTGCTGTCAGATCAACACTTTACTGTCACTTTTAAGTTCCTGCAAATGCTAAGTAACACTCTCATTAATGTCAATGAGAGTAGATACAGAACATTTGGAAGGAGCGTACCTATATATGCACCCTGCTCACACTTCCTGTTTTCAGTAGCCTTATCTGAGAGGAGGGGGGAAATAACTGCAATTACTTAACAATAGATCCACCAATTTCTATGCCAAACGGATTCATCTATACTGTATAAATATATTTTGGGACTAGACTACCCCTATTGCATTTTATTATTGTTATTATGGGATGTATTGGAAGCAGGAACATATACTGTCTCATCAAGGAAGACAAATTACTGTCCACTATGGCTGTCACAAATAATGATTATTTTAATCTTTTTAACAGATTTAGGAGGCCCCTTTCTGTATCAGGACCAGGATGAGAAGCCCTCATATTCTGTGGAAACTCCATACGGTTTCCAGTTGGACCTGGATTTCTTGAAATATGTTGATGATATTCAAAGCGGTCAGACTTTAAAGAAGGTGTCTGCCAACCGTAAACCAAGGGTGCCACGCCTGTCCACGTCATCATTAAGAAGCCCATCATGCCACACTGGTGGGTGGACATCGACAGAGTCTCTTACCTCCAGTGAGGACGGGAGATTAGGTTCTGTATTCTTCCAAAGAGTTAGAACACAATCTGGCTCTTCTGATAATAAGGAACCCTTGAGTTTGCAAAAATCCAATCCAGTTTCTCCTACACCCACTATTAACCTGTTGCCACCTCCCTCACCAAAATCACTCTTAAGGAACCACCGTGTTGAGAAGACGCTGGTAGAGACCAGCAAGAGACTTGAACAAGAACAACAGGGAAGGTCCTGTCCATCTTCAAATCTCTCCAAGCTTAGTGTTGCTAGCACAAGTTCACCAAATCTTTCTCAACAAAGCAGAAGTGGTGAACGCCATGGCATTCTGAGCCCAAGCTTCTCAGGATCTATAAGAATCAGCCCAGTAAATTCTGGTAGAAGTACTCCTGCTGCAAGTATTTCATCCACTCATTTACAGTTTGTTCGAGAACAAATGGCTGCTGCTCTGAGGCAGCTAAAAGATCTCGAAGAGCAAGTAAAAGCCATTCCAGTGTTGGAGATGAAGATTTCTACCCTAGAGAGAGAAAAACAACAGCTTCTTGCTGATCTGGAGAAGAGACATGAACCAGGAATTGGGGGACACTTTCATGCTGTTAATTTTGAGGAAGCTGACTCAGACAAAAACCTAGACAATATTCCTGAGCAACAAATGGAGATTGATGGTGGCAAGACTAGACCAAGTAAAATAGCAGAGCTGAAACGGCTTACAGAAAAGCTAAGTGTTACAGAAAGAAATGCAAAGAACACTAAGTGTGGAAATGACCAAACATTTTCAAATCCCCCAAAAGTGATGGAAAGGCGCTGGAAATCAATAGGTGTTGGGGAGGAGCGAGGCATGAATGATGTTGTTTTTTACTATAAGTCAGAGAAAAAAATCCAAGACGTTGCTGTTGGTTGTCAAATAGAAACTCATGATGTTGGGGTGTGGGTGATGGAGTCTTTGTTAGGACTAACTTGTGAGGCAGAGAAGGAGATTGAATTGCTTCAGCACACAATAGATCATCAAAAAGGAGTCATCTGTATTTTAGAAGGACACCTGAAAAATGCAACACATGAACTTGAAGAGTTGAGAGTGGCTGTTTGCTCCAGAACTAGAAAAAACATGGTGGACAAACAGGTTACAGCCCAACCACAAACACAAGAAGCGTATTCAGAAACAAAAGTGACAATGCTGAGCCAGGCTTCTGGAGAAAATGTAAAAATGATTGATGCAGGAGTTAACTGTTCTTTTGAAATATCTGTCACTGGATTGAACTGCCTTTCACAAGCAAGAGATGTTGCAGCGAGCACAGAATTTATGTTAGGATATCAAGAGAAAAGTACTTGGGATAATTTGGAAGGAACTTCTGAAGCACATTCCAATTTGATAGGCACTGCAATAGAAACTATAAATCAGCCAATGCTTGACATGATTTCAAAACCAAAATGTAAAAGGACTTTGTTGGCAGAAGACAAGGTTGGTGTTGCTAACAATAGCCAGGATATCGTGAAGCATGTTGAGACGTGTGATAAGGCTCAGGATAGAATTACAGTGGAAGAAAATGTCATAGCTGTAGGCTCATCCATCGAAGTGGAAGATGAACAGTGTATAATTAAGCAGGATTCTGTGTCAGAGAAGAGTGCAAGCCAGAATGAAGAGGTTGTAGATGGGAGTAGGGGCCTGGCCTGTTTGGTAAAACATGGTAAGTTATTTTTGCGAAGATTGATTTTATCACTTTTGAGTGAAGTGGGGGGGGTGCAAAGGAAAATAAATTAAAGTTCATGTTTTATGTTGATGGCACCAGGGCAACTGCTCCAGGCGGCACTTTTGAAGGGGCGGCATTTGCCGGCCCAAGTCCTTTTTTTTTAAAGCGGAAGAGAGAGGGGTGCTGAGTGGTTTTCGCTTACCAAGTTGTCAGTACCTGCTCGGCACCCCTCTCTCCCTCTCCTCTGCGAGCCCTCTAGCTCAGTCTCTGTGCCAGCTTGTAATGCTGAGCGCTGGAAGATGAACCCGGCACTGAGACCGAGCAGGGAGACTCGCCGCAGGACTGCTGAAAGGTAAGTACAAGGGGGGTAGGGTACATAATAGGGAGGGTAGATAATGGGGGGCGGCATTTTAAATTTCTCCCAGGCGGCATTTTGTCTTGGGCCGGCCCTGGATGGCACTTCACTGCACATGTTTCTAAGTTTGTATACACTATGTTGGAAAAGCTAAACAGTTCCCAAAAATCTAACTTATTTCCAAAATATATACTTTACTTTACTTAGATAATGATGTATGTATAGTTAAAAAATCATCTTGTGAAATAGTTTGTAGAAATAAGGCTTTGTGGTGCTAATGGATGGCTGTAAACATTTTGCACAGGAGAAATAATCCTGTAAACTGGGATTTTGGTTTGTTTATGTCAAAAAACATTTTGCACACCTTGTTTTAACCATGGGAGATTTACGATCCGTATGTAAGAGCGCTTACGTCTCTTCCATGCCATGACTGAGGTAATTATGTACATTACACTGTGTCATGTAATAATCATACACTTACGAAGGTTCTCACGAAGATTCTGTCCTTTTAATGTCATTTATTTTTCAAGTCTAGCAATATTTTCTTCTACTTCCTATTAAATTTTGTGTTAACCTTCTTATTATTTTACTATTAAATAGTTATACTTTACATAAAGTGAGTGTCAGGGCTTGGTGCGAGCGGAGCACAGCGCAGAGAGACATGAGGGATAGTCAGTGGAGGAAACAAAAGCAAAGAATGCAAAAAGTACTCCAAACAATTTATTTTACCAGATCCAGATGGCTTCGATAAGCAGTGTAGAATCATACAATAGTTCAGATAACGTAGCCAAGGTCAAGGGCAGGAGAATATCACAAAGTCCATAAACAAGCCAAGGTCAAAATAGCCAGGGAATCCTCAGAGAAACGGATATAAAGCAAAGCAAATTTCCCCATACAGGGAACAAGGCACAGCTTGCTTAAGGAGCAAGCACTGTTTGAGCAGTGCTGAGGGTTTATATAGCTCTGCTAGCTTTTGACTCCTCCCGGCCCTAGAGCACCTCCCCCTCACATTATCTACTCTTAGAGTGGAGCTGTCAATCTTTAGTATTCCCCGCCTTTGGCCCTGCCTCCTTTAAGGAAGATATGCCATCAGGTACCAGGACACTCCCCCCACCATCAGCAACGGGATTGCGCTCGCTTTCCATGAGGTGAGCTTCACTAGAAGCTGGAAGCTGGGGATGCAGCCTTTTCCGCAACTGTGTGGTCCGCCAACAGAGGACCGGGAGCCTGGGTCTCGATGCAGCCCGCGGAGAGCTCCTAGTCTGGCGGTTTGATAAGTCAGTGAGTTTTTTTTTGAAGGGTGCAAATTAGCCATTTCTAGACAAGCAGCCTGATTCCATAATATACATCCTTGTAGTAAATTCCCGCTGTGGAATGACTCAGTCTTAATCACACAGTTTGATACTGTGACTAATAAAATATTTAATTAGCTTTGCCATGAAGAATCACCTAGTGTTTGAGCAGGGAAAGTCACCCAAAATATCACATTACTGACAACCATAGTAAACTGCAGGTCTCTTGATAAAAAATGCAGTGGAATTTGATGGTGCTATATAAAATAAGTTATTATAATAATAATAAATGAGGTTGAATGAATCAAAAAAAATCCATAAACAAATTTAGTGAAATACAAATATACAAATCAAGAGAGATGATTTTTACACTTCACCATTATCCTCATTTGTGTCACCCGCTCTTATTTCATACAAGCTTTAATGATGATGTCTACAGTGAGCAGGGCAAACAGATTTTGAAGCACTATTTTTTTCACCTACACATTTGCTCTCAACAATCCTAGCCCTACCATACAATTGATCTATGCCACCTATAGTTCTGAGCTGGTAAGGACTGCTGTCAACAGAGTGTATGTAAGTACAAAAAGATAAACTGGCAATTATAATGTATATACAAAAAGAGGTTTACACGCAAAAATGCACAGGAACAAATTTATTTTTGTAAAACAAAACCAGGCCCGGCCTAGCCATCTGGTACACCGGGCAAGTTCCCCACAATGTGAGAATACAAACATAGCGTGCAGCCACGCATGTATCCAGCCGTCAGCTACACTTATGTCATCAGTTGATGACTGGCCATAGTGCCAAGCCCCCCTTTGTTATTGCCAGTCCGTTCTTAAACAAAATCTGTTTCTAAAAATAAATGTTATGAGATAAAATTAAGTTTGGCTGGTAAAAAATAGAAGATCACTCAGATCACTCCTGTGATCTGAGGGATCTAAACTTTACCATCTGGGGCAAACAAGATAAAGTTAGAGAATGCCTAGAAAGTGGTAGCCAAATGGGCCAATTTGGTTAAAATTAAAAGGGAGATTGGGTCTAGAGAATAAAATAATCAGTTGATGTTAACATAGTAGAACAAAGTATAGAAGATTTATTAATTAGAGAATGGAAAACAAAAGGATTTAAAACTATAAAAGACATATGTCATAATAATGAAGTTAAACCCTTTGTTCCACTGAAACAAGAACTCAATCTCTCAGATGATACCATCTTTAAATATCTTCTGGGACTGGAAAAAAAACTGAACTTATCGAACAATGGGAAACAACGCAAGGAGTAGATATAGACCAAGTAGAATGGAACAAAGCTTTTAACAAAGTTAATAAGGCTACACGAGATTTACCGGTATCTCTCTTAGAAACCCAATACAAACTTTGCAACAACGGGTATCTAACCCCACTTAGATTATCACACATCTATCCTCATCAATCTAGAATATGTTAGAGATATAGTCAAGCAGAGGGTTACTATCTACATACGTGGTAGAATTCTAGTAAAATCAAGAAAATATGGGAGACCTCCTATCGGAGGTGTTCGGAAACATTCTGTGGAGCCTATGTGGCTTCTGATACCAGTGTGTCAACAACTTGTAGTTAGTCTCTTGCGTCTTAGTCGCCCTAGAGCTCTTGTGGGTAAAAATGAAAACTTTATCCCAGTCCTTGTCAGAAAGGCACAACTAAAATCTTTTAACCCCCTATATGCCACTCTGCCCCCCAGATATGCCTTATACCTGCCTCTGCCTCACTGATATGCCACTCTGCTCCCAGATATGCCTTATACCCCTATAGGCCACTCTGCCACCCTGATACCCTGATATGCCTTTTAACCCCCCATATACCACTCTGTGCCCCTCCCCCCGGCTTACCAATGCTTCCCCAGGATCAGACTCCCTTGCATCTAGTGGGGGCAGCCGGTGGATGTCTGCGCGATGCGCTTAGACAACCTCTGCTAACCGGGGCTTCTATGACCGAGCACCGGAAGGTCATGTCACGCCGGTGTTCATTCATAGAAGCCCAGGCGGAAGTGCCGGCAGCAGCGGATGTTGTCTGTACGCATCGCGCAGACATTCACCCGCTACCAGAGAGGAGGATCCAGGTCCCCTATAGCGCTGTGGGGGATCTGGATTGTAGTCTTATAGTCAGACCTCTATTTGAAGTCTGATTATAAGACGGCCTCTAATAAAAAATGAGCATTATTTTTTGGATTAATGGCTCTAGTTTTTACAGATAAGAGATGTGGGAGAAAATATGGAGAAAACATATACCATATAATAGTAACCCTGATCATATAGCTTAAAAATTATGGAAAAAGAAGAGGAAAAGATAAAAAAAGGGGGGAAAAGGATAAATATGTCTCACTTTTATGATCCCGCTCTTAACCCCCTTTCTTGCGATTCCCTCGAGTTTTAATTGGTACATATATCTTTTATGTTATTTTTGTATATTTATATTTGAAAATGTATTAAAGATTAGGAGCAACTGCTCTATAGGATAGTTACTAATACTGATACTGATGTATCCCTGAGGTCAACAGTATGGACGACTTCACAGAAGCGGCGGCTGGAGGCAGCCAAAATAGGGCAGAGCTTGAAAAGGGTGAAAAACCAGCTGTGTCAAAGTTAGTTTAGCAGTAGGAGTGTGGAGAATACACTGGACTGAGGTGGGAGCCAAACTAAACACCACTCTCCCAGATACCAAAAGCTTGCTCAGAAGGTCTGGTAATCAACTGTCATACCTGGAGCATCATGGACAGGTCCAAATGTCAAAGTCTTGATTGCACACATTTTTATAATTAATACATTTGAGAAAACATGAAGCTAATGTTAGTTAAGGCACCTCAAGTCCAATATGAACACTTTTTAATGAAGTTAAGCACAGGTCACGTAGTTCTACACACATATAAGTTACACCTACTTTCTATATATCTTACAATAAGTAAAAAAACTTAGTATTATATACCACTGTGTAATATTAAATAATTGATATTAATATTACTAATATTAGTACTATAATCATTTTAAGACCTAATTTATATATTTCCCTTCTCATATTTTTTTCTAGGTACACTGAAATCTATCATGAAAAACAAGGATGGCGCATCCCAAAGTCAGATAAACAGAGAGAAAAAAAGTCTACAGTTTGTTGGCATTCTAAATGGAGAGTATGTGTTTAATCTAAAATTAACTCCCTAAAATTGCAAACTCTATCTATGATCTTTTGAAACTGAAAGGCCCATCGAGTAATTGTGGCTTGATTCCCTAACAATGTAAAAAAAAATCTTATGGAAAAAGCCATGTCTGTATTTTAAACAATCTATGCTTCTTACTGAACTATAAGAGTTATTAGTTGCTTTCAAAGATAGACAAAAGTGTCTAGTCACATAGATGGCACCAGGTATGATTTAAAAAAGAATTCTGATTTTAAAGTTGCATATGTCATAGAAACAGAATTTGACTGCAGATAAGCACCATTCGGCCCATCTAGTCTGCATTTTTTTCCTGATATAAGGGTTTTAAAACCTTGTCCAAAAACAGGGGTCATTGCACCCAACAGTTGATCAATCTTGGAGATTTTCAAAATGTGGGTGCTGATGTAACTAATTGGAATGTCTACATAGAAAATTGCCAAATGTCAGGCTCATATGTTCGTAAAAAGAACCTCTGCTTCAGGTTTTCATCATGCCATCTATGAGGTGTTTTTTTTCTGGGCACATATTTCAGGGCTATTATTTTTAAAATATCTGCCTTTTTAAGGTTATTTCTTGTGTTTCTCCTCCTGAAGTTGGAGAACCGCTTTTTAACTAAATACTGCCCCCAGGACTTAGATTTCCCTTAGTTTGCCCCTCCTTTGCACCTAAAGTTAACCTTATTAAATTAATGAAATTAACTCCTCAGTCCTCACCATTAAATTAACCCTAAATTAAATTAATCGGTTCATGAATCGGTTCATTTCAATGAATCACTCGAAATGAACCGATTTACTTTACTGATCCGGACTTCCCTTCACTACTTCCGCAGAGCGCTATTAGGCAATTACCAGCAGTTCAAATTCGGGGAAGAAAAACCCTACTTTTGTTTTGTATGTTTCCATACACTTATGATACTTTTGTTCAACACGTGCTTTGTATACAGTTCATCAAGGTGAATGTTCAAACATATAAAGTCCACCAACAGAATCATATGCATTCCAGGCAGCAAACATTGTGACATTTATCATATAGCAGATGTTTTTGCAGACAGCCTTCGTGCCACCACAGCTTGGGTAATTCCAGGGTATGCACAGGCCCCATAACATTGGGGTTTCCGTATCTGCTGTTGCACTCGCCAGCACCCATGCAGCAATTCACTTGGTTCATGCCTTCTGCCCACCGACCATATTAGTGCTTTACCTTCATTTCCCACCACATGCGACAAAACCCTGTTAGTCGAGAGCTGTAAATGTCACTTCTAGGATTCTTTAGCACAGTACTCTAGGTCAATAAGGCTCAGGATCACCAATTTGCAGCAAACTGCTCTGTGCATTTGTAAATAAAACACACACATAGCCCAAAACAAAATCATACAATCAACGTCTAGCCCTGTCTTGCTTTATACTTTGCTGTGGGAAGGGGGGTTGAGTCTTACATAAAAAAATGTAAAAAAGAGAACGGTTATCTAAGATTTTGTATTTTAATCCTTAGATACGAGAGTACGTCAAGTGAAGATTCCAGTGACAATGAAGGGGGTAGCTCATCTGACAAAGTATATGAAGATAGTTCAGACAGTGAGGAAATGATGTATGTTGAAACATCTGAGGAAGAAATGAATGTGAATGTGGATGACAATGATCTTGATGTAGAAAACTGTGCGGAGGAAGAGATGACAAAAGAGGGGAAAGAGAAGAACAAGAAAGAACAGGATAAAAAGCCATCCCATAAGGACAACAAGGAGAAGTGAGTAAACTGCAATGAAACGTTTGTGCCTTTAGAGTGTGAACTCTAGCAAGCTATATAAATAAATGATAAATAAATATGTCTGCTTTCATCCCTTACGAACCAGTGCTGTTTTATGCTATAGGACCAGAGCAATGTTTGTGTCTTTCTTCAACTGTCATTTTCCTATTTCTCATTTAGTGTACCCACAATAATTATTTTTTGGGACTCCTTTTTTAAAAATAAATATATTATACGTCTATATAATTATTTTTTCTGAAAACAATTAAAAAAGGGGGAAGGGGTTAAAAATTATTCATAGTTCTAAAATACCAACAATAATCTTTTAATAATCTTTTAATTTTTTAATTCTGTTTTTAACCTCCCATCTAACTAATAAACCATCACACTAACTACCCAATATATACCAAACATTACAATTAACTTCTTAATTTCAGGTAGAAAAATAAAAAAAAAATAAAAAATTTAAACCTGGGTCTTGGGACCCTGGGAGTCATTTTTTTCTCACTGCTTGAAAGGTAGTGCTTGCAAGCTTTGCCTTTGTCATCCGTGTCAGTGAATGTGATTGGTGATATTTTGCTTTCCCTTTTTAATGATCACAGAGTGTATTTCCTTACCTTTTCCATTGTTCACATTAGCCTGCTTATAGTATAACTATAGTTGTCTGCATACTCATTTCCTTATTTTCCTTATGGACTGGTCACAGTATAAAGTTATTAAACCTACCATGAGAAAGGCAAAACCTCTTTTCTAAGGATTTGCATGAATATTCCTCCCTCTGTCATGGTATATCTCCCCAACCAAGTTACCAATCGTTAATTGTTTAAGACAGCCTTTGTGTGGTGGTTACTTCATAACATGATGCCAATTGCCACCAGTGGCGTCGGCAGGGGGGGGCCAGAGGGGGCCATGGCCACACCCAACATTCAGCTGTGCCCCCTCGTGTCCCCTCAATTGAAACGCCCGTCTCAATATACCAGGCGCTCGGCCTTGAATGCCGGCACTGCGACAAGGCAGAGGCCTCGCGGAGAAGAGTGGGAGGTGCCGAACGGTTGCTGAGAACTTATTCCTCAGCAACCGCTCGGCGCCTCTCTCTCCTCCGGGTCCACTAAAAAAAAAAAAAAGACAGAGACCACCCACCGCTGGACTTCTACAAGCAGAAGGTAGGTGAACTTCAAAGGGGGCAGAGAGTGAGAAGAGGTAGATAGGAGGGAGAGGGGACAGATAGGATAGATTGGGAGGGAGAGGGGGCGTAGATAGGATTGATTGGGAGGGAGAGCGGGGATAGAATAGGAATGATTGATTCGATTGATTGATTGGAGGAAGAGGGCGGTAGATAGGATTGAGTTGGGGCAGGGAGAGGGGTAGATAGATTGAGTGGGAGGGGAGAGGGGTAGATACTATTTAATGGTGAGGGAACGGGGACCTGAGGGGGGTAGATAGGATTGATTGATCGGAGAGAGAGGGGGGTAGATTTTACTGATTGATATGGGAGGGAAGGGGGTAAGATAGATTAATTGGAGGGAGAGGGGGGTAGATAGGATAGATTGGGAGGGGGGACAAAGTTGACACAATGTGTAATTTGGGTGCTGGTCAGGTTCTATGTGGGCAGTGTGGACACCAGGGCTGGCTTTGGCATGTGATCTATGCCTGTAATTTAATGGGTTTTATCTATACCTTTAATGCAGAGTTTATATGTAATTTCCAATTGATTTATACCTGCAAAGCTGGGTTTTGTGTCATTCTGTTCATCTGTATCGGCTATATTTCCATACCTTATTTATGTTTACCTGCAAATATAGGATTTGTATGTCTTATTCAGTTGATCTATACCTGGAGTGCTGTTTCCATGTATTGTTTATTTGATCTATACCTTCAGTGCTGAGTTTACATGTGATTTACAGTTGATATATACCTGCAATGCTGGGTTTGTGTGTTCTGTTGGTTTAAACCTGCAATGCTATGTTTCCATACATTATTTATGTATACCTGCAAATACAAGTTTTTTTTAATCTCATTCAGTTGCATGTGTTGTTTCCATGTGATCTATACTTGAACTACAGGGTGTAAGTAAGAGTAGTATGGTTTAGTGAATGAGGGGACAAAGGGACTCTGGGGATGATTACATGATTACAGAGAGAGGACCTCTCAATGTCACGGTGCAGGACTGATTCTCATGGTCTTCCCCTGATCTGCAGTCAGTGTGGCAAATATTTTTTTTTATTTGGTGTGGTAGCGGAGGCAGTGATTGCATGCAAGGGAGCGTGGAGCGGGCCCAAGGAAATGCTTGGGTAGGGTCCAATTTTTTCACTATAAAATATATTGGCAGCAGGGTCTAATATTTATATATTGGCTGCAGGGGCAAATATTTATATATATATTGGCAGCAGGGACAAATACTATATATATATATATATCGGCAGCAGGGTCTAATATTTATATATATCAGAAGCAGGGTGTAATATTTATATATATTGTCAGCAGGGGCTAATATTAAAGAATGAAAAATAACTGCCTGTTTAGCTGTTATTTTGAAATCATATTTCAATCACGGTCTTTACTTCAAAGAGATAAATACATATTATGTAGTTAAAAATGCACATCTAACGTGTGTGTGTGTATATATATATATAGTGTATATGTACCGTTTTATAATTGCCCCCTCTACTTTGGTCCCTGGCCCCCCATGTGCCCCCCTTAAATATGAAAGCTGGAGACGCCACTGATTGCCACAGGCGGCCAATTATCACAGCTTCCATGCTTTTAGCTTTAAAACAAAATATCTCCAAAACGGTTACACTGATTTGAAAAAAAAACAACAAAAAAACAACCTATAGCTAGATTCAGTAGATAAATGTATGTATGATAAAAGATGCATGGCTGGGTAGGTATGAAGTAGTGTAATGTTCTTGCTGTTAGCTTCTGTAAACATTGTCATTGTTCTAATTGCTGTAGGATAATAGGATGTTTTACGTCTTACAGCATAGGTCTAAGTGTGAAGATAAGAGAAGCCTCCACGGTTGTTAATGCGAATTTACCGAACTCCAGTCCCATGAAATCCAAAGAGGTTGTAAGTAACTTTCATTAATTCAGCTTTCTAGAGAGCATCCCTTAAAGGGTTAGTCATCTGACCTAAATTAACTACATTTTCTATGTTCTTACACTCCAGCAAGCAGCAAAAAAACAGTTCTACAATCCCTGTTATTATTAACAATCTTAAACAAATCTTCTGACACTTTTTGAATTCCCATCATTTTGTCATTGTCATGTTTTCCACACCACAAGCAGTGTGGAGTAGGAGTAAAGGTGTATGTGTTATAATTTTGGCTAAGATAAAGGTAAAATATGGCATTGCCTGACGATATTGTATTATCTGAACTAGATAATACAAACCAGATAATACAATATATCAGTGGTGGGTAATTCCAATGGGGGTTCACAAAATATACATTTTGAAAATGAAATGTACATTTACTACTTAATGTACAGGTTAAAATACATTTCCCTAAATTAACCCTAAAGACCCCATCAACTGTATCTGCCCCTAAATTAACCCTAAACACCCCA
>VKOC01000001.1:23994785-24050212 GCA_009364415.1 Spea multiplicata | reverse complement strand
GGTGTATATGTGTGGATTGGTATTTATGTGTGGATTCTGTGGATTGGTATTTATGTGTGGATGAGTATGTGTGTGGATTGGTATGTGTGGAATCTGTGGATTGGTAAGTGTGTGAGAGTGATGGGCGTTATGCTGTACCATTTCCAATGTCTTTTTCATTATATAATTTTGCTCTAAAAGTACATCATAACTCCCATCACTCTATACTGTTCCATACAGTGGCAGAGCTGGGAGGCAGAGGCCTTGCACCCCCACCGCAGGACTCCTGAAAGGTAAGTGGACTTCAAAGGGGGCAGAGGGTAGATAGTTAGGAGGGGGTAGATAGGGAGAATGGGTGAAATGGGGGATAGGGGGTAGATAGGGCAGAAGGGAGTGAGAAGGGGTAGATAGGGCAATCATACTCCTATCATGCCAAGTCTGCCAGTATATCCTGGAATCTGGGTATGCCTAGGCATTATAGGAATGTGATTCCTATGTGATTGTTAACATATATATATATATATACAAACCAAAGGGAGCGGCTGCACAGAAATATTGTTAATATACATTTGCCCGGGTGCTCCAAAAATAGCCAGATATATGTTACCAAAGAAAAAATGGACACTCACAGGTCTTTGCCTTGAGAAAGGACCGGAGGTGGTCCGAAACGTTGGCCGTGCTGATTGAAATAAACTAGTGTTTAATGCACTTTACTGCAAAGACCCGTGAGTGCCCATTTTTTCTTTGGTTACATATATATATTATTAATATTGTTATTTAATTGTTTTGTCCTATTTTGGTGTGTTTCTTACTTTAAATAAAAGTGTTAGATTTCTTTTATGGTGTGGGGGGGTCATATTCGGTTTCAGCCAGGTAAATGCTGCATTTCCGGTTTCAGTCCAGAATTTGTTTCAGGGCATCCCTAAGCCAGACAATGAAGCGGTAGGCCTACACCACATCAATGTTTGGCTTAGTATATAGTGATAGGAGTTATGCTGCAATATTGTCAATGCCTGGCTCAGTGTATAGTGATAGGGATTACGCTGTACCACTGTCAATATAATAACAGTAAAGCTGTACCACCTTCAGTGTCTGCGCCGGTATATAACGGTAGAAGCTATGCAGTTTTAAAAAGTGTATGTGGGGGGGGTGCCACATACAGGATCCGCCCCAGGTGCCAAATACTCTAGGTACGCCCCTGGTGCATATAGATCAATAATAAAAAAGCTTATTGCTACAAACTCAATGTTCTCCTTCAAAAAACAATATCCCAAAATGTGAAAGTGAGTGAGCAAAATATTTCTTTAAGTGACCGTGTACACTCATTCACCACTCAAGTGTAGGAAATATCATATACTTATATTAACTTGTTTTCTGAAATGAAACTGATCACTCCTTCAATGTATAAGCATAAAAGAGAAAGAAACAGAGAGAACACAATAGAAAGAGCTAAATGAGCCACACAGCACACTGGTGTAGATTGGGATCAATACTTTAATAAATGTAACCAAGTGACCCTTCCTTCTCCAATAGCTCAACGCGTTTCGCCTTGTGGCTTTTTTCCTGCCCCCTGGCCTCCGACTCCGCCAGTCTGTCTGCAGGTCCGTGTTGCTCAACGGAATTAAAAAGTAAACTGAAAAAAATCATCCAACTCTTTTTTGGCCCGTTTGCACATCTAGTTCCTGATTTTATCAATGTAAGATTTTCATGCTTTTTTATTTGAAAACGTTTTCAAATAACGTATTTACTTATATGGCTGTCTTCTAATTCTGCCAAACCAATTAGGATCTACGACCCTCATGGACAATCTCATCTAGCGTTGTCAAAACAGAGCAATATTTGAATCATCAGAATTTTATATATTTATCTTTTACTGGAACATACTGCAGTATAATTTCATGTTCCATGAGGAATCCCCAAAGATAAGTTGTTTTTCCTTATTTGTTCTGGTAAAAGTGCTCTTTCCTATTTTTCGTTTAATATAAAATAATACCTTATAGAGAGAGGTGCACTGCTTATTCTGACCTACAATACACTTTGTTGTAAATAGTAGTAGTACAGGGTTTACAGTTACTGGTGAAGCTGTTACTCCGTGTCCAGAACACAGAAATCCTTAGCTTTTTATAGCTGTGTGCTGCCATCTAGTGGTAAAAATGTGTTGACTTGTGGTTTCAGAATGTATTTCCCAAACTTAAGCGGTGCACTCACAAACGATACTGATTAAATTAGAGCAACACAATTTTCTTATAAACAAGTTATTACTTCTTAATGAAAATGTAAAAAAAAATCAAGGTACCATTAGTTTTACTTCTGTAAACGATTATTTTCATGTGCACATTACACTATGTATAAAATGTTTAAACATTACATACTAGTGATATTTTACATAATTATCTTTGATGTATATGTCTGGATATAAGTAAATAATTTTTTATATCGCATAAAACCTAATACTATAAATAAAGCATAAAAATAAAAAGTTACGTCCTTCGAGCCGGAATCGAACCAGCGACCTAAGGATTACTGAGTTTCCTCTACAGTCCTCCGCTCTACCAGCTGAGCTATCGAAGGAATAACACTCAGGCTCTCACTAATACCGTAGCTGACATTTCGTCATACCTGTTTTAAGTCCCTTTCCTACGCATCACACTATTTCACTAATTTCAACATTCTTTTAATTAATTAATTTATCAATTAATGAATTAATTGATTAATTAATTAATTAATTAATTAAAACGCAGAAAAAAAGAGGAAAATAAACCATTAACCACTTCATGTCCCTATGGACGTTGAGGTACATATACAAAAAAGGTGGATGCCCCTTAGTTAGGACCTGTACACTCCCTGACTTTATTGCAGCGGCATGGACATCTTCCTGCTGACGTACAGAACTAACGTCCGCCTGGACTGCCCACTGTCAGCAACAGCCATTGCTGCCTTACCCTAGACACTTTGCTTTTACTGGTACTTGGCACGAACACTGATACACCAATACAATAACAATGCCCGATTGCGCATGTTGGAGTATATGCCTGTTTCTGTGAAGTTATTATATACGTATCATTATAACCGTAACATCGCCAACATCAGTAAAATTAAAATGTACTGTATTTGCTCGAGCAAATACTGATAATGATCATAATGTCTTATAATCCGACACTGAATAGAGGTCTGACTAAAAAACTGAGATCTAGATTCCCTGCAGCGCT
The DNA here is from genome assembly GCA_009364415.1 of Spea multiplicata. Classification (NCBI taxonomy): domain Eukaryota; kingdom Metazoa; phylum Chordata; class Amphibia; order Anura; family Pelobatidae; genus Spea; species Spea multiplicata. The sequence continues at coordinate 24,047,024 of VKOC01000001.1, read as the reverse complement.
GCAGGGGACCTCGATCCCCCTCTCAGGCAGCCGGCGTACCTCTGCGCAATGCTAGTAGACAACCTCTGCCAGTAGCGTACCTGAAGGGGGGCAAGGGGGACGGTGCGCCCTGGGTTTCACTCATTAGGTGGGTACCCGGTGAGCCGCCTAAAGTGGGCTCGCAGCTTACTGCTGTGGCCCCAGTGCACTGTATGAGGGAACTCATCAGCCGTAAGCTGCGGGCCCACGTTAGGCGGCCATCGGACCGCATAGACATCTAGCATAGGCAGGATGATTTTGGAGGGCAGAGGTGGCACAGGTAGACTGTTTCAGGGGCAGAGGAGGCACAGGAAGGCTATTTCAGTTGCAGAGGTGACATAGGCAGACTGTTTCAGGGGAAGCGGTGGCACAGTTAGGTTGCTAAATAGGCAGCAGTGGCACAGGCAACTTGCTAAATTGGCAGCGGTGGCACAGGCCGGATGTTTTATGGGCAGAAGCCTACCATGTCAATTTATGGCTTAGTCTTTAATAATAGGGGTTATGCTGCACTACCATCAACGTCTGGGTCAGTGTATAGTAGTGGGAATTACAGTGTACCATGTCTGTTCAGTATCTATCTATTTAAACTTATTTATTTTATTTATGAGTTAATAATTTATTTTTCCAGATTTCTATTTTTTCCAGTTGACATACAGATAAAAATGTGTAAAATAAATATTCTGCTCATCATTTTTTTGTGTGTGTGGGGTGCCACATACAGGAGCCACCCCGGTTGCCATATACTCTAGGTACGCCCTGACCTCTCCTGCTGTGTGGCACTTCTGCTGGGGCTTCTATCGGCATGACATGACCTTACACTGCTCAGTCATAGAGGCCCAGGCGGAAGTGCGGAATGTCTACTCGCATTGCGCAGACCTTCCCCGGCTGCCCCCATTAGACACCAGGGAGTCTGAAGCAAGTGACATATCAGGGAGGCAGAGTGGCATATAGGGGGGTATAAAGCATTTCTGGGGAGCAGAGTGGCATATAGGGGTGTATAAGGAATATCTGGTGGGCAGAGTGACATATCAGGGAGGCAGAGTGGCATATGGGGGTATAAGGCATATCTGGGGAGGTAGATGTGCATAACTGAGGGCAGATATGCATAACTGGGTGGCAGGTTGGCAAATAAAAGGAAATAAAAACAAGAAATGCATTTTTCTCAATTAAATATGAAAAAATAGTTAATATTTATGTGAATTAATATTTACTAGTAAAACTTTTTTCCTACAGGGTAGTCTTATAATCAGACTTTTTATTTTTTCCTAAAGTAATATTAAAATTTTGAGGGGGTTTTCTATTAATCAGGATCATCTTATAATAGAGCAAATGTTGCCTACCAGAATGCATAATTCTTGCTGTGAAGTATGGCGGAGGAAGAATAACAGTCTGTGGCTGTTTTTAAGGGTTTGAGCTAGGGTCCTTAGTTCTAGCGAGGGTTAACTGTGATGTTAACGTGACAGATGGGGTTTATCTTCCTAAGTGACCACAGCAATCTTGATAATTTTAGCATTTATGTTTGAACCATGACTCCCCTTTTCTATTTTTACTCACATAAATAGTAAAACTAAATAATCAAGGGTGAGCTAAAACAAATTAAAGTGACACCAACACCAAAATGATAAGTCTTCTATCGCAAATCCGAGGAATCTTTAAAATTATTCCATATTTCAACAGAAATATCATAACATAGTGCAACTTGTGTATGTAAATCAGAGGCGTATCTAGGGTATGGCACCTATGGCTCGTGCTATAGGTGACATTTGAAAGGGGGGCGCCAGTGAGCGTCTTTCAAATTGTTTTTTTTTTTTTGATGCGGAGGAGAGAGAGGGGCGCTTAGCAACCGCTCGGCGCCCCTCATTCTCCTCCACGAGGCCTCTACCTCCGTCCCAGTGCCGGCATTTCCTGCTAAGCGCCGTAATATGACGTCATATTACGGCGCTCAGCAGTAAAGCAGCGGGCACCGCAGCAGTGCAGGAGGACAGAAGCCTCGTGCTCCCGTCGCTGGACCTCAAGGTGAGAGAACTACAAAGGGTGATAGGGTAGATAGTGAGTAGGGGGAGGGAGAGTGGTTAGAAAGTGATAAGGCAGGGAGAGGGGTTAGAAAGTTTTAAGGGAAGGAGAGGGGTTAGAAAGTGATAAGGGAAGGAGAGGGGCAGATATAAGTAAATTAATCTGTGAATTAAGTGTGAATTAATGTGTGGATGCATTGTGTGAATGAGGGAGAGCATGAGTTAATATGTGGATGAGTTGTCTGTATGAGGGAGAGCATGAGTTAATATGTGGATGAGTTGTCTGAATGAGGGAGAGCATGAGTTAATATGTGGATGAGTATAAAGACTGTTACTGTTCTCTAATTAGGTCCCTGTATGGTATGTTAGAATACAGCTGGTGTTGTTGTGTGTGTGATGATATAGAATGTTTGAAAGTATCCAATCAGTAGAACCGTGTACAGTGGTTTAGAAACATAGATACATTTAATAAAACAAATACAAAAAATAAATACAAAAAATAGGGTCAGCTGCAAGGCCCTTGCAGCTAGACTTTAAAATAAATTGCATAAAATAACTTTCCTATAAGATAGGGTATCTCGTTATGATAAAAATTGAAAAATAGGTAAAAAGTATAAAATGGGGGAAAACTGGTTATTGGAATGACACAATATGCTCAAGGCAGTTGATAATTGCATCGAGATAATGTCTTTCTCATGTGAAATATGTACAAATTTGGTTTCTATAAATATATCAGAGACCGAGTAGATGACACAATAGTACTGCTGTTTGTTATGTAAAGTATTTCAAATATGGTCCTTTGTGGAAAAAGAGTATATATGTGGATGAATTGTCTGAATGAGGGAGAGCATGAGTTAATATGTTAATATATTAAGGGCATTTTTAAATTAATTTGATTTATATAATAATACCATTTTTACTACTGATATATTATTACTCACTTATTTTTGTACATTAAATTGAATATTTTTCTAAAGGTTATATATATTTTTAGAGTAAATATATATGTACCGCCATAGAATGTATCTAATTAGGTAGAAACATCAGAAGCGTAACAGATGACTTAATAGAACATAAAGCACATATATAGCGAAGAGACGTTGCACACGAAAGCCTGATAGGCAAGCGAAACGCTGTCCTGTTTATGTACCAGGACAGATCTAGCGGATTCTGCAGGCGCTCTTTAGGGAAACACATGCGACGGATGAATTATTTTGAAGTGGTATGTGTGAATCTCCGTGACGTGTGCTCATCACTCGTTTTGTAAGCATATTCTTAGTTTAATATTTTTATTTTGTATGAATCTTTTATGGAAATTGTTCAGTCTTTCGCCTGTAAGCTGCATCATTAGCCCTTAATAGTCTACTCCATGCGAGTGAGATTCCTTGAATTTCCAGAATGCATTTACATACACAGGATGCAGTTATATATTTTTTCTTCTCTTTTATGGCTGTTGCAACATCAGATTTATCATATTTGGGATAGACTTATTTATATTATCACATGAGTATTTTACTATCATTTTTTTTGGTGTTGGTGTCACTTTAATTTGTTTTGGCTCACCCTGTATTATCAAGTTTCACTATTTTTAACAGGGTTAAGGGGTGATCCCTGTTTTAGGGTACATTCATTTTACAGCACTTCCCGTCCATTTTATTACTCGCACAAATACATTGTTTTTAAGGACAGCTAGTTTACTCTTTATATTATTTTATAGTCTCATTTATGTGGGGGAAAAATAGACTGCAATTTCACCTTTTCCACTAATTTGGTCGCACTAATACAAAAAAACCATACTGATTTATGTTCAACATGCCAAGTAGAATAATCAACCTGCATTAGGGTTTTTCTTTTATTAAAGCAGCACAATGCTGTTTTGTCTACTTTTCTTTATTGTTGAACTTTGCATCGGAGGTTAAATGTTTCATTTTTGTAGAAAGAGGCGCACAAGTTGCTTGGGCACCTGCTTCTCCCTCTTGTAACTGGATGGAATCCCTTAAGATGTCATCTGCCCAGAGGTTTCAGGGAGGTCTGGCTAGAGCATGTGCGTACCTCTAGATTTAAAGTTGTCTGAAATTATTAGGACCGACACACAGCAGATAATGGCTGTATTCTAATGTAACTGGTGCATACATGGACATCGATCAGTAACCACAAAGCTAGGCTGTCCAATGAACAATAGGACATATTAGGTTGTCAGTCCCCTAGGGGTACTTTCTGATGAGGTAATTGCATCCTACATTGCAATGACGTTATATCATACGAGCATACTTTAAACAGTTGTATGCATCCAACTTTGCGGCACAAGTATGGGCAAGCATGACTAAGCCCCTGTGGTTCATAAACACTGACAGGTTTGGTGTGGATGAACCTGAGTGGGCCTGCAGAAACCCGACCGTAACTCCATTAAACACCTTTAGGGTGAATGAACAACTTTCTATTAATACCTTTGGTTCGGGAAAAGGGCTGCCCAACAAGCTTATTGGTGTGAAGGTCAGGCACCCATTCATTATATGAGCAAAAGTATCAGTTTGTTCTATATTAAACCAGCTACCCACAAATAAAAGATTTTGCCCAAATGAAACTACAGAAAACAAGTCTGTTTACAAATGTTTAATTTTACAGTCAGAGAAACAAGATGTTAGTTCTCCCTTGGGAATCTCCAGTCTGTTCAATAGCCGGCATGTCAAAGCAAAAGATCTGTAGTAAATAAAAAAAATAGTGATGTTATGAATACATGTGCACAGTGACAGTAGGGTTCAAGGACCTTTTTATGTACTAGTAAACTGAGGGGCAAGATCTAGTAAAATGTTTCAGGACACAAACTTAGAAGTTTTTTCTGGCAGTTACTGCTATTTAAAAGGTGTTGATTACAATATGTGGTTTGATAGGGTAGGTATAATCAAAGATCCAGACAAGATAACATTAAATTGCTTTCATAGCACAGATAAAGGTGGGTTTATCAGATCACTTGAGAATATAAATAGACAGGGAAGGCAACACAGCACAGTTGTCCTTGAGGGGGAAGATGCAGATATGCTGTTCAGTAAGCCCCCCTATTATAAGCCATTTTAAAAACAGGCAGAAACTACAAATTTCAGAAGTAGATCTGCTGGAGACAATGTCTCGCAAGATTTGCTTTCGCTTCTGCCAGGTACAGACTGCCAGATACAAAGAAACTGCAGTGCGCTATCCCCCTTTGTCAGGAAAGCTCTCCCAATGGTGTCAACAAACAGAAGCACTTTCTGCACATACATTGTGTGAGCACGCAGAACACACTTGTCAGCTGGTGCTTTGGCCTTCATGCATTAGCGTGTGGGTGTGATGGTGGTGAATGTTTATGCTACCATATGCATGTGCAGAGCAAACATGCTTTCCATGACGGATGTTTAGAGTAAAAGCGCAGGGGATTACCAATCAATTTAGCGTAATCTCCTAGCTTCACGCTCAGATTCCAACAGAGTTAGCACATCTCCCTCTCGCACGGGTCCCTTCACATTTCGAATGATGGAACGGTTGCTGTCATCCATGAATTCTACACGGACCTGTAAGAGAAGTCAAAAGAATATCGGTTTCAGTTGACAAAGTAGACCAGTTACTTTCCTAGACTCACGCTAGACAAATAGGCCTGGCTCACAATCTCTGTTCCAGTTATTCGTTGTGGTTGAGGTCAGGGCTCTCTGCAGACCAGTCAAGTTATTTCATACCACACTCAACCATCTCTTCATTGACCTTGCTTTGTGCACCACTATATGGACAAGAGTATTGGGGCATGTCTCCCAATTATTGAAATCATGGCTTGGGCTAGGCCCCTTCCTGCTAGTGAAGGGAAATCTTAATGCTTCAGCGTACCAAGACATTTTGGACAATGCTATGCTTCCAGCTTTGTGGGAGCAGTTTGGGGAAGGTCCTTTTCTATGCAAGCATGATTGTGACCCAGTGTATTTAGAAAACAATGTCAAAGTCCCTGTTGGTGTAATGGTCAGGTGCCTTAATATTTTTCCATATAGTGATATCAGGTAGAGGGAGATGGGTTTGCCTTAACACATCTACGGCATAGAAAACAGCTGGACATATCGACATTCCCCCATACAGTTGCAAGGACACCACAAAAATTGATACACACTAAAAATGTGTACGATAACTGGAGTGTCCTTTTAAAACATACGCAATTGGCACCCATCCAATGCATGTATTATTCGGAGGAATGAGGTAGGCATCATTCGCAGGTAAACTAGCAAGCAAAAAGCCAGTGTAGTTTATTCTGTAGGACACTTGGCTGCTTTAGTTTTAATAAGTGCCCTATTGTTACAGACTCTGCGAGGTGAAGATTCTCTGCAAAGACCTCATTAGGACCCGATAGTCACACTGGTGGGGTGACCTTTTCCTAAAATCCAGTTTAACTAAAATCACCCATCTCCTTCCCATTTTGCAACAACACCTCCCAGTTTAACCAGATATTAATTTCCTTGGAGTTTAAAATTTAAACACACTGCACGGACATTTTTAACAAACGCTAATAGTTCGCTGCTAGTTCAGAATCAACTTCAACTGCCGAGTCATGATTGCCCCATAATGATCTAATTAAGCATGTGTGTGTTTTACTTCCCACATACATTACTTTAAATGTATTAATAGTTAATCATATCTGATATTAAGATATTCAAAATGATCCTCACCTGGGTACATTGTCCCTGAGATCCTGTTCTTCCAAGGACTTTTGTTACCTAAATAAATAAATAAAATACTATGAACAAAAATTACAAGTGATCCAACAGCATAGTATGAAAAATTATGTCTCACGCAATTGATGACCAAGTATCTAAAAAACTAAAATTGTGTGATGTAAAGACCGCTACGTAAACCTTCGTTTTAATAGAGCATTTTAAAAATAAAAAATGTTACTGCCACATTAAAGAGCAGAACAAGTCTGCAAACGCAACGCCACAAGTAGTCAATGGGCAACATCTGTAAGTGTATGTTTGCTTCTCAAATCAAAAAATACTAACTTGAATATAACTAAGAAGCCTCTTGTGAAAGTAATTCATGGAGCCAAGAAAATCAGATATACGTCCAGAACTCAAGAGGCCTATTTGGGCTCAACCTGAGCCAAACATCTACAGCATTTTGTTTCATTTACACCATAAAGGATTGTTTTAATTTATTCCCAGATTAGCCAGGACAGTTAGTTTACCGATTGAAGGGAGCATTTCATAAACTAGAGTGATGCGCAGTGAACAAAGGCAATATATCTTTACTTGTGCCAACGCATCTACAGCATTATTATGTTTTATATACCGCCATTATATTCTGCGGCGCTGTACAAGGCGTAAACAGGACATTATTATACAATTCGACTCAGGGGGTGAGGGCCCTGCCCAAACGAGCTTACTTTAGCTATGGTGTGTACGCGCAGTTTTACAAAAAGCAGTTTATCATTGCAAGTTACTAAAATGGAAAATGTAAGAAAAAGCTCAGTCGCGAGGGCGATAACCCTACTGATGGTAAGTAGAGACCTTCCCAAAAGAGCCACGCAGAAGATAACCGTATAGAGCTTACAGCAATCCACGCTGCCAGGCCCGGAACGGGAACCATGCACCATCCCTATCGCTTGCTCCATCAGTCCGATAAAAGCAATCACCAGTAAACACATACTTGGGGCTCCACACTCCCTCCGCTCAATCCTATCAACCATTGCGTTCTGACCTCCCCTCAAACGGCCTAACTAGGAATTTACCCGAGCAAGCTTGATGGGCTGCACGCGGCTGGCTTCCATGATGGCTGCTGGAGTCAGAAGAGGGGTCACGTGGTTTAGGCGCCACCTTTTATAGGCTCTGGAAGGCGGCCCTTTAACGTCCAGGAAAAGGGCGGAGAGTAGGAAGCACTTTGTAGCCATTTTGACCCTTGGAAGTATACACTATCAGCCATATTTGAGCCTGGCACCTAAAACCCTCCGAAACAGATTTCGCAAATAATTGTAACTTTGTGGGCATAAATAGAATTCTCGGTATTTTATAGGGTTCTAGTGATATGTTATTTGGTATGTTGGTGTCGTTCACGTTTGTTTAACGTTGTTGTGTAAAACTCATAAAGCCCATGACAGCCTCAATTTCACCGCAGCACCTCCCCTGTCCTTGACAAGGAAACATGGCGACTGCAACCAAATTCATCCAGAGTTTAAGGAATTGGGCTTCTGGGGTAATGTGTTAAATTGATATGTTATAGTTTATGGAAGTTGAAGCTTCCGTTAAATGACACTGACGGGTTTTTATGGATAGTAGTCGTATTAGTTATTATGTTTTTTATATTATTTTTGTTTATTATTAGGTTTTATTAGGTGCAGATCAGAAGGACTGGATGATTATTGTATGTGTATATATATAATATATATATATATATATATATATATATATAATCTCGTAATGCACTGTGCAGAATCATGAAAGTAGCTCTCACATGAATGTGACTTTTAGCATCTTGTTTTCCTCTGTATGTATAATATATATATAATTTTTCTTAAACTGAAATATGAGGATGTTAGTATATCATGCTAACGTGCACTGTGTTTTATCCGACAGCATAATCTTCAAGCTAAATTACAGCTGCGTTATACTGAAATCGCAAAGAGGTGCGGAGTTCTTCAGGTTTTTTCTTCTTATGTGTCTTTATTTTAACAAACAATTAGCATTATTGAATTTACATTGTTATATGTAATTGATGATATAATAAAACATAACATATGATCTGATTAAGCTGTAGAAACCAGTAGTCTGCAAAAAAAAATCTATGTGATACTTTAAAGCCATCTATAAAAGGTATTTCTGGAAATAAAATAGGATAGAATGAAAATATATACTCTTCCAAACCAATTGAAAACAGTAGGTAGCTTTAATTTTTCTTGTCATAGTTTAGTAATGTTTTTGTATTCCAAAAAATAAGAGAAACCTAATAGAGTCTCTCATGACGTTGCCAATTCTAACAAATACAATATCTATTTCTAGTGCCTGGCTCTATATAGGACTATTAATGTTTGTACTTGCCTAACACCACTTTCACAATTGTGTTGCACTAGGTCCCACACAGAGAACCACTGTGCCTGACGGCGTCCCAAAATCTCAAGTAGTGCATTGCAAATGCAGTGTATTTCAAAGCACTGGGTAGCCGCTGATTTAGCCCAACCAAGACACAGGGCAGGGTGTATATGAACTATTTTTTTTCTCTCCTTTGTGAGGTCTATACATTTGCCAGGGCTTTACCTTGCACATTGTATATATGCCGGTGTGAGGTTCCCAGCCACAGAATATGTGGCCTGATAGTGTCCCTCTTTAAATTTAGGATTTTATTTAACTTCTTGTTTTTGAAAGACAAAGAGATTTTTATTTAATATATCAAATAAGTAACATCTGTTTACTCTTAGAACCCAGCCACCCCCATCTCTACCAGTTGGACCCAGTCACAAGTTGGCAGACAACTACTACTACACACGAGATGGCCGCAGACAAACTGGTCCCCCTACTGTTATAATGTCTCCTTACAAGGTTCTAAGTCCTGGAGGTTCTCCAGCCAGGTCAGTGGCTTAAAGTTATTGTTTATGCTAGCATTTTAACTTTTTTTTATTAGTTATGTGTCCATGATATTAAACATTTCTCACTTCAATGAGCACTAATCATCCTGGTGATCTGTTCAGTAGTTAATAGTTTTACAAAACAAGAATTTACTGAAGAGGGATAGCTTCAACTTCCCAAACTTCATCATGCATAATCAAGGACCTACTCCAGTGAGATTCTGCCTTTAAGAAGGGCTTGATTGGTCTTGTATAACGCATTGTTAAATTTGTTGAGATTTATTCATAGATCTTAATAGATCTGTCAGTGGCATATTCTGGCAGTTTGAGGTGCAGTAACACCGTGTTTATAAGACAAGGTTTTTTTTGTCAGAAACAAAAAAAGAGTCTTTTATTAAGATTTAAGATCTGTAGCACTGCTGACTAAGTTATTCTCACGCTCTCGTTCTCTCTCTCGATGTCTCTGTATCTTCTCTGCCAAACTCTTCTGTGTCCCTGTCTCCTTTTCCGCACCTCTGCTTCTTCTCTTGTTTTTCTTTCTTCTCCTGTTTCTCCCCAGGATTAGCTCCGATATCCTCTGTATAAATTGTTACTTGTACTGAGGGTTTTTTTTTTCTGTTCAAATAAAAAGTATCCACTAGAAAAAATAAAATCAATTTTAGTATATCAGGTTGTTGCATATCACTTTTTATCCTGTCTATATATAGATTTGTGCCAGCACACTGATCACTTTCTCTATTTTTGTATACTACTATTTTTTTATGTGGAATTAAGGGGAATACACTTAAATTAAATTAGGTAAATTAGGTATCCATTTACATGTGCTGAAATATTTAAAATACACTCGAAATTATTTGTCAACTTTATTTTTGGGGGTTTTTCTTTTTATTTGCAGTGCTGACACAGCAGTTACAGCATCCACAAAGAAGCCAGTGACTCCTGGAACCACCCCTCCGGAACTAGAGTTGTCAAGGGATGAACCATATCTATAAAAGAGTTTCCAAAGTTGTTAAGAACAACAATTAAAAATAGGTTATTGATGGCAATTTATTGTAAATATAATCCATTACCTGAAATAAAAACTGAAGTTTCTCCTCTATCAATTGCTTTCTGAGCACAAACTACTGTAAAATATCAAATAGCTTGGTCGATCACCGCTTAGCATTCATAGTGTATCTTGAGGTGTTTGATTTATATTATGAACAATAGCTACATATATATGTAGATGTTGGAGTTTTTAATAGTTATTTGGCATACGGTCACCAATATACATATAGCTGTTTCTACAGCATTTCTCCTTTTTGTTGTTTCATATTTCAGCCTCCGTTAGGACAGGAGAGCAATAAGGTGCTCCAATGATCCAAGAGTCCCATGTCCTTTTGGTGCTCCCCGCCCAATCTGTAAGCAGAACGACCCAGCCTCTAACTTCAAAGCTGCATGCAGATTCTACTGAGCGATGATGTTTGAGATGGGACAGTTTGCTCATTGATCAAGCCCTGTAATTTTACATGTTGGGCTGCATTCACAGTTTATGAGCAAAAGTACATTTATTTACTGAAATTACCTATAGCCGGTGGTTTTTTTTTTTTTTTTTTTTTTTTTTTGCTTCTTCTGAGGGTAATTTTGTACCTAAAACCCTAGGGATGTTTTGTGTTTTTCTTTGCTTTATTTTGATACCAATTTTATATGTACAGCCCAACATTTTGTACAAACCTATACATTATTTAGAGAGGGCACTGCTCCTCAGAGCTTACAATCTTAGAACATACTCATTCTTTTCCCCAAAAGTTTCAATTTTTGTTTGTTTTCTGGAGCCTGTACTCCTTTGGGACTGTTAGTAACCCACCAGCCTCCATTTGGAGAGAAGACGAGCCATCGTATTTTGTAGTTTTCATTGCCTTTTTTTCCCACCAAACCTCCCATGTTTTTTAGGATTCTTTGCACAGATTATATGTAACTGCAGAGAAACCCAACAAAGTATATTCAGATGCATCTTCACATTACAAAAATACCCCACATGCATAGATTTTTGTGTATATATATATATAATATATATATTTATTTTTTACCGTACAGGGAAAGCTACACTGGAAACTGTTGATCATGCAACAGTCTTTACTCTGCCATCATTTTGGATGAAACTTATTTTATCTTGATCCATAATTCATTAAACTAATTTTGAACATTGAGCTTAGTTGTAGTTTAACTCAGTGGTTCCTAGCGGTTTCTCCCATCGTCCTGGAAGAAAACACCACCACCACAATGGACCTTATGAAGTACCGATAAAAAGACATTTAATGGATAGAGCAAAGCAAATATTGTGTTTAAAAATTGCAGTACAAGCAAAAAGCCTTCCCTTTTGGTAAGCTGTGCTTAGAAGTCTAGATGAAAGATAAATTTAGCCATATTATAGTTGAGACAAAGTCAAATGCAGAAAACATGCACAAAGTTCAAATACTTTAGAAGTACTGGAGAATGCATTATCTCTTCACGTATTACCTGGACTGAGTCATGTCGGGTGTGGTTAGCATCAAAAAGGTCGACCCTGGGTTTGTGGGAAAGGGGACACAACAGGAAAAGGCTGTGTACCACAGCTGTTATTCCCCCTAAGCATCAGATAAAAATAGGTTTGCTGGGTGGTCAGTTAATGCTCCAGGGCAGATATGCCAAATTATTAGGTATTAACATTTCCACCCCAAAAACTGCTCAGTTACTTTGCTGGTAGGATAAGATGACTGAATAGGAGAAGTGCCCTTTTTCCCCATCCCTAGTAACTCAGTAAGAGAAAGACTGTATAGGTCACCCTGTCCCGATCAAATGATTAAAACTTTTTTATATCCCTAAAACTAACAAAAAGAGAAAATAAATGGATACAAGGAAGGAGGGAGCAACAAATTAGTTTACTTCATTTAGTTATAGTTATTACATTTTAATCATGGTACATTACCTAGTACAGGTGAAATGACAAAGTAACATAATTCAATTTATCGTGACTGTCCCAACTATACAGTTTGCAGTAACATACATGAATGGATATATTTACCAAGTTGGGAGACCAAGGCTTATGTACAATAGTTCTTTTTTTGAATATATTTTAATTAAAGCTGTTGTTACATAAAGTATATTATTGCATAAGCTGTTGTCAGTTTTCGATGGCAGGTTTCTTTTACGTTTAATGCCTTCCAGGGGAGTGTGTTGTGTTTCAGCTTTTTCATTTATACATTATGAATGTGTAACCACAGTGGCCTTTTGCTGCAGGAAGAGTTTGGCTGGCCCTGTATAAAGCATATCCAGGGGACCTGGATCCTCCTCTCTACAATCATAGAAACCTCTGCTGCTGCTTGGCACTGCCCCCGGGGCTTCTATGATGGAGCGACATTGTGACATGACCTTCCAGCGCTCGGTCATAGGAGTGCCGGCAGCAACAGAGGTTGTCTATGTGGATCGCACAGACATCCACTGGCTGCCCCGCTAGACACCAGGGAGTCTGGAGAACAGGGGGCAGTCTGGGGATGCATTGGTAACTCGGGGGGGGGGGGCAGAAGTGGCTTATAGGGGGTATAAGGCATATCGGGGGGGCAGAGTGGCAAACCTGGGTGCAGATGTGCATAACTGGTTGGCAAATAAAAGGGAAAAAACCCGATTCATTTCTAGTAAAACTTCTTTCCTATAGGGTAGTCTTATATTCAGGCTATTCGGTGGGTCGTCTTAAAACCGAGTTAATACGGTATCACCAGCCAACCAACCCCCCCCCCACCCCCACACACACACACACACACACGGGTTCAAATGTCAAATCAGTCCAATCTTTCCTGTTTCTCTTTATCTGATATCTCCCTATTCAAAGGCTTGGTCTTACCAGAGAATCAAGTATTCATAATGCATGAACACACAACCCTAACACTCATGCAGGCACCCCACCACATTCATAGCTGCATGCTTCTGGGGCTGCAGGCTGGAGAATCCTTGGAACCTAAACACCATATAGACTGTATAGAATTCACTGCATTCCTACTGTGTTGTGCATGTAAAAATATAAATGACACAGAGGCAAGTGGTCTTCTTTTTAGATCACGCAGCCTGGGGTAGTAGTGGACACGGACATGTTTATTGATATGGGGGGGGGGCGTTTCCATGCTATACGTATTAAGCGAAATGCACCACCTCGGTTGCACACAAGTCACACGTGTAGTTCGCGCACGCGCACCTTCTATTCTCATTGACGGTCAAGTTCACGAGCGCACCAATCAGATGACGACTCCGCCCAGCGACGCGCAGAAGCCGAATTCTCCACCACGCCTTCCAGTGGCCTGAGTTTTGACATATCTTGGGAGGCGTGATGGGGAGACGATTTCTGGCTTTCTTCTCGCTCCCAATGCTAGTGTTGGCCTGGCAGGTGGAAGGGGAGACTGCTGCCTCAGGTGAGTCCATGTGTGCTTGTAGCATACGGTACCAGCGGCTCATTCATTGACAGAAGCCATGAGGCGCGAATCACCTCCTTCGTCCCCTGTCATTGGGTACGCTAGGCAGATGACTGAAGTCTGATAGTGGTAGTAGAGCTGTGGTTTGTAGGGCAGGCTGTCAATCACAGCAACGCCCCCGTTTTTTTGTGACATGAAATGGGTGATCTCAGAGGTGACTTTCGGGGGGAGCGGTGTTAATAAAGTTGTCCATAAAAAAGAATATTGTATTTGGTGATTTAATTTTGGTTTACCAAGATTATGTGGATGCTTTACATGATTTAAAAAGCTCACTTTTTTTTTTCTCGAATCATTTTTTGTTGCAAAATGTATCTGCCGTTGTAATAGAACTTTTCAAAGCTGTAGTTCTCATTTACCACTTTATAGGACCAACCGATCAACTTCTTCATTACTGCCAAAAGGATTTGGCAAACGTAACTACGTCTGCTTATATGTTCTTCTGTTCACATATATTACATTGGCCTTTCCACTAGATACATAAAAGCTTTGAAAGTAAATTTAATGACTAAAAGCGACCTTGATGATAAGCCGCTTAACTGTGCTTGGGACATGTGACTTTTTTCCCTTCAGGCTTATTGAGCTCTATTACGTCAAACGTGTGTGATTTATTTTGATATATTTGTTTCAAACTTTTGTTAAATAGAAGTAACTTTTTTTTCCCATTTATGTTTTTTATTTTTAAGTGTCCCTCCCCCTTCTCCTCAGGAAAAGTTATGCAGGTTTCAGAAAATACTGCATTTTCCCCCCTTTTTTACTTTTCAAATACGTCTGCTGTTGCAGGCAGAATGAAAAATGATTAAAAAATGTTGCTGCATTGTTTGGTCTGCAACATAATAAAACCTAACGCTAATTGTATTGATAGTGTGTTTTTAATTGTTTTTACCTATTTTAGCATTACATGCAGGGCTGATCGTTTACCATATAGCACGCCAGGCAAGAAGCCCTTTTTTTTTTCTTTTCATACCATGTATTTTTATTATAATTTTACAAAGCCAAGTCGGTAAAGGTCGCCTGTGTAAGAACCTCATACATTGTTGCGGCTTCCGCTGCACCCCTGTCGGGTACCAGTCCGACTTCTACGCATTGAAGCATTTTACGTCATCACAGCCAGCAGTCTACTTGTCTAGCCACCTCGGGCAGCTGCCAACCACCACCGATACTAAGGTCATCCCCGTTCGCATACTTTAAAATATGCAAAAGTAGTTCAGTTTGGTCCCTTGGGCAATCTCTGATACTTCAGCAGTTGTTGATTACAACTGCCATGAATAACATTCAGGTATTAGTTGCACATGATAGCAATTCTTCAGCGGCAGGAATAATTTTCACGCTAAGTATTATCGTCATGTACCGTATTTGCTCAATTTTAAGACAAGCCTGATTATAAGACGACCCCCCCCAAAATTTGAATATTAATTTAGAGGGGAAAAAGAAAAGGCCTGAATATAAGACTACCCTATAGGAAAATAGTTTTACTAGTAAATATGAATTCACATGTGATTTGTTTTCCATATTCCAGTTTAAAAACTATGATTGAGAAAAATGCATTTCTTGTTTTTATTTCCTTTTTATTTGCCAACCCAGGTATGCTTTATACCCCCCAGACTTACCAATGTATCCCCAGACTTGTCCCCCATGCTTCAGACTCCCTAGTGTCTAGTGGGGTCAGCCGGTGGACATCTGCGTGATGCGCCTAGACAACCTCTGCCGCTACCAGGCACTTCCGCCAGGGCTTCTGTGACTGAGCAGATGAAGGCCATGTCAAGCCGGTGCTCCGTCAAAGAAACCCCAGCGGAAGTGCTGGGTAGCAGCGGAGGTTGTCTACGCGTATCACACAGATGTCCACCAGCTGACCCCACTAGACACTAGGGAGTATGAAGCATGGGGGACAAGTCTGGGGGAACAGATTGATATCAGGGGGGCAGAGTGGCAATAATAAATCAGATTAAATAAAAAATCAGATTATACACAGTGATGTCCAATGAGGAGCCGCTAGTTTGTCTCTACTGTGATGGCTTTAACAGGAGTGATTAGATACTGTTAAATAAAAAATACTAATTTTACAATTGGAATTTGCTATAGGTCGTGTACGAATAGGGAACATTTTTTTTTAATAAAACAAACCATACTCAATCATCTGTTTAATGCACTAACACTTAAAATGTATATGCAAGAATT
The DNA here is from genome assembly GCA_009364415.1 of Spea multiplicata. Taxonomy (NCBI): domain Eukaryota; kingdom Metazoa; phylum Chordata; class Amphibia; order Anura; family Pelobatidae; genus Spea; species Spea multiplicata. The sequence continues at coordinate 24,030,774 of VKOC01000001.1, read as the reverse complement.
CTCTCTCCTAATGCTAAATGCAAGCCAATGTTAGGTTTTCTGAAAGGAAATGGTCATCTAAGACGTGGTTCCTTTAAACTTTTGAGTACTAGAAAAGTTGATGTTATATTACTTTAGAGCTACAAAAATATGACTGGCTGGCACACCTCTACTATGACCCATTGCCAGAATGTTTTCCCTCTCATAAATTTAATCAAACAGGCTGTGTGCAGCAGTCTTGTTGGAAACCGTTTCAGATTAACTTGTTCACATTTTTGGTGACTGCCATTTCTTAGGTCTTATTTCACCACCTGTTATTTAAAAAATATGCTTCTTTTGTCTACTTCTTTCCTTCTAGACACATTTTATAGTAACTATTTCTTGTATTGTTTATTGGTCTAATCAGGGAAATGCCTCCAGAACCAATTCCAGTGTCAAGATGGCAAATGTATCCCAGTGCAATGGCAATGTGATGGGGACAATGATTGCCCAGATGGGGAGGATGAAGATGCATGCTGTGAGTGATGAATATCTGGACTATCTTTGCAGCTGTTTGGGTTATGTAAAATACCGGTTAGTTGTAGTTGAACAAATGAGGTTTATCCGACTCCTATAAATAACCAATCCATAATTTAAGATCTTCAGGACAAGTTCTAGATTACGCTACAGGACCGGAGCATTTTTTTGTGTATTTGCTATGTGTTTATTCATCTGTGATTTCCCATAACCTTGTTTAGTTTACCCCCCACATATTGTATAGAAATAGAATATTCAGGTGAAGCAGAGCTTTCTGTTGAAATCATACCTAGATAAATATATATTATTTGTTTTATATAGTGCTGTACAATGGGTAGACCAGACATAACAAGAAGTATATAGCATAACAATTTCACTTACAGATGAGTAGGGCCCTGTTCAAACAAGTGTGTGTGTATATATATATATATATATATTATAAAACCCTCAAAAATGCAGGGGCCCCCAAAAATCTGTTCAAGCGCCACAGTCTATAGAGTCTCTGGTACTTGTGGAAACGTGGCACGCCATACCAGGACCCATAGTATGTAGGAAGGAGGCTGGCACTCACTCCCCTCCAGGAACCCATGACACACGTTTTGGGACAAATGCTTCACATTGGGCTGCTGAGAACAAAAAAGCAAACCAAAATGGTTTGAGTTTTTAACAGTTCAATAAGGAAGGTGCACCCTACTTTCATTTCTATGTGGCCCACTGCAATCAAAAATCTAATGGTAAGATAGGAGTGTTTTTCTATACCTTTTCACATGTCAGACACATTTTGGGATGGATGCTGCACATTGGGCTACCTGGGACTAGGAAGAAAACAGAAATTTATGTCCCACTTCTCTTCACTTCCCACATTGATACTACATATGTGTGATATATCAGCATTACACAGTCACAAGGGCCCCCCCAAAAAAATGGTTTCAACTTTTTTCCCAGTTGAACCAGGAAGGCATAATTAACTCCCATATACTATATATTCCCTGAAAGCATACCGCCCGAGAACCTCAATGAGATCCCACTTACTTTTCGAAGTAGACTGCTACAACTACAAATCTAATGGGAACTCAGAATCTTGAGGCTCTTCTACCTTTTAACATTGTTTGCACATCTTTTTTTTTCATGTCATGTTTTTCCTTCCCTGGCTTTTGAAATGATTAAGTCTCCCCTTCCCTTGGTTTGTGGCTTAGTTTTCAAATATGTTATTGGTGTCTCAATACCAAACTAGCAAGCAAATAACCAACCTAACAGCTTAGTGATTATATCTAAAAGTCAGGTTTGGGGATAGCCCAAGGGGTAATGCTAATGGATAGTAAAAGTCTAATAGCAACTTATTTTAGTTATGAGCCTTAACTATTCTTAGTATAACCTAATGTTATACAGTGAAAGTTGCCATGTAACCTTAAATACAATTCTTTCTTTAGTACGAGAGATGGTGTGCTCTGGTTTCCAATGCACTGATGGACGTTGTCTGTCTTTGAAATGGAAATGTGATGGCCATGCTGACTGTGCGGATGGCTCCGATGAAGATCCATTAATGTGCCGTATGTATTCAAGGGTCATATTTATCGCTTTGAATGTATTTACTTGTGCTTTTCTGGGTTACTGCCTTAATCCTTTAAAGGCTGTGGTGTCCCTTTCTTTTCTCCTATTTGCCTCTTTGCACATTTCACTGTTGCTTGCTAACCTGCTAAAGAAACCTACTTCACCTCCCTCATCTCCTCCCTATCTCATAACTCTAAACAACTCTTTAGCACTTTCAATTCCCTCCTTCGACCTATCCCTACTACCCCTTCCACTAACCTTAATCCCTCTGACTTTGCCACATACTTCAATACAAAAATCGATACTATCAGATATGACATATCTGTGGAGTCACCGCCCTGCCCTCACCCTCCCTCTGACTACACGCCTTCCTGCCCCCTCTTCTCCCTTCACTACATTACATCAATTCTCTGTTGTCACTGAAGAGGAGGTATGTTCTCTTCTTCTTTCCTCTTGTCCAACCACATGTCCCCTTGACCCGATCCCTTCCCATCTCACCCAGTCTCTTTCATCTACTCTCATCCCTACTCTAGCTCACATCTTCAACCTCTCCCTCGCTACTGGATCGCATGCTACCATTACCCCAATCTTGAAAAAGCCCTCCCTTGATCCAATTACTGTCCCATCTCTCTACTTCATCTCGCCTCTAAGCTTCTTGAAAGAATTGTTTATACCCAATTAACTACATTACTTGACCCTCTTCAATCTGGTTTCGCCACTTTGACACTCTACTGAGACCGCCCTTACTAAAGTCACTAATGACCTACTAACTGCCAAATCCAAGGGCCACTACTCCATGCTAATCCTACTGGACCTCTTTGCTGCTTTTGACACCGTGGACCACCCTCTTCTCCTTCAAACTCTACATGCTCTTGGTCTCTGTGACACTGCTCTCTCCTGCCTCACTTCCGACCTCTTTGATCGTACCTTCAGTGTCTCCGTCTCCAGCAACACTTCCCCTCCCCTCCCTCTCTGTGGGGGGTACCCCAAGGCTCAGTTCTTGGACCCCTTCTATTCTCTCTCTACACTTCCTCACTTGGCAAACTGATCGCATCCTTTGGCTTTCACTACCACCTGTATGCTGATGACACCCAGATCTATCTATCCTCTCCTGATCTCTCGCCTCTGTCTCTACCTTGATGTCTGCATGTTTCCTGAAACTCAATCTCTCCAAAACCGAACTTCTCATCTTCCCTCCCTCCAATGCTAAGATTCCCCCATCAGTTTCCCTCAATGTTAATGGTGCTATCATCTCCCTGTCTCCTCATGCCCGCTTCATTTCAAAATCCTTACTCTTACTTTCAAAGCCACTCACAACAACAGTTCCCCTCCCTACATCTCCTCACTCATCCCTAAATACACTCCTAACTGGTCTCTCCGCTCTTCCAATGATCTCCTTCTATCCTCTATTTTTGATTTCTAGCTCTCATGCACGCTTACAAGATTTCTCAAGGGCTGCCCCTATCCTCTGGAATGCTCTCCCCCAGTTTATCCATCTTTCTCCGTGCCTTTATTCCTTCAAAAAATCCCTCAAGACCCACTACTTTAAGGATGCTTACAACATAGCACATTAATGCCCTCCCATATTCCTCTAGCTCACCTTTCCCAGTCCCTCTCCTGCAATACTTGTAATAGTGTGGCTGGTCTATCCCTAACAACGGCACTTTTTCCTATTGTGTAATACACCCCAAATCCCTCTAGACTGTAAGCTTGTTTCCGCAGGGCCCTCCTTACCTGTTGTCTCTGTTAGTCAATTTGTTACATACTACTTGTTGTGTCCTGTCCACCCATGGTACTGCGCTACGGAATTTGATGGCTCTATATAAAACAATAAATAATAATTACATAAGTAGTGCAAGTGGGTGTACTATACTTATGTGCTGCCTTCCAAATATATTACAGAATGATTCTTTAATGATGTATCCTAACATGTGTTTTTCTTAGGGAAATTTACTTGTCCTGAAGGTACATTTCAGTGTCATAATCGAGAGTGCATTCCATCAACGTTAGTCTGCAATGGGTACAATGATTGCACAGATGGTAGTGATGAGGAGGCATGTTCACCTAAGCAGTGTTCCCCTGAAGAGTTCCTCTGCGGTTTGGACTGTCTGTCTGTCAATGTCTTGTGTGATGGTAAAACAGATTGTTTTGGGGGCCTAGACGAGACAAAGGAGATGTGTGATCTGGAATCAAAATCGCATTGTTCCGCAAGTGAATTCAGTTGTGATGGAAAGTGTGTGCCGTTAGCTTGGAATTGTGATGGACACATTGACTGTGAGGATGAGAGTGATGAAGAAAACTGTGGTAAGTAGTATTCTGTCTCATGTATTATTGCCTGTGTTTATACACCTATTCTTTGTAATTAAAATTGATACAGCATTAACATTTACAGTTATGTATTATCTGCAGCCTCATACTAATTTAGTATAAAGTTCAAGAAAAACGTTGAACGCCTGCTTTTAATGTTGAAGTAAAAAATCTTAGAGCATCATATATACAGTTTTTGTTTTGCTAACAATGGTGGTGTAATAATTTGGTGTGAAGGTTTTACTGTAAGATGTTTACTAAAAAAAAAAAAAAAACCATTGTCACTTCCTCAGGTTCCATACCATTTCTTCTGGTATTTAACTCTAGTACCATCACAAAAATGGACCTTAATGGTGAGAGGAGGGAAGATGTTCCGTTTATTTCAAGTGTGGCTGCTCTTTCTGGGGTTTTAAATTCCTCTGAAATATTTTTGGTTGATAGAGAGAAGAGAGTAATATTTCGGTAGGTAACTTTTTTTGTATATTGAAATATTAACCTGTACCTGTGTGGGTGTAGGTGCACATTGATGAAGTGGTGTGTGCGTTTGTGCTTCCACCTTGTCCGTCATCACATTTATGCCTGGAGCACTGTTTTTTCTTCTGGGATTAATTCCATACGTAACCTATTTGTTTTGTGTTGCATGTATTTTTGGTTCTTATTCTGTTCCAACAGATACATGAAACATATGTTTATTCATGTATCTTTATAGAGACAGAGGATTTGCTTTTATTATGAAATGCAATTATTTGTTTTTATTTTTTCTACATATGATTTCTGAAGATCTTTGGAAGATACAAGCAACACAAGCAGCACAATAATCAAAAATATTGGCCCAGCAACATGCATATGTGTGGACTGGATTTATAAGCTTGTTTTCTGGATCGATTCAAATTCCAAAACCATATGTGTAGCCACCCTTGATGGATCAAAACAAAGAATACTTCATAAGGACAACATTTCTCTACCTGGGGCTATGGCAGTGGATCCTTTGACTGGGTAAGTATTAAGCTTAAGTAAGGATTTGTTTTTGTACAAAAAAAAGGTAACGAGGGTTCGTTGCCACATGTAGCAAGCTGTTTTGGCATCACCCACCTGTTGTCTCTGTTATGTTATGTTACATACTACTTATGTCCTGTCTACCCATTGTACAGCACTACGGCATTTGATGGCGCTATATAAAACAATTAATAATAATAATTACAAGCTGTTTTGGTACTTGTTGATGAGGTAAAGTTGGATGGACGTGTGTAAGAGGGTACATATCAATGAATGATGGAAGGAGCCAAAAAAAAAAAGGGAAGTGGTCTCATTGATGGTTGTTTCCCACCTGTTCCTGAGTAGAGTTTAGTTGATTAACACAGTTGCCCATTTATGCTACTAGCCAAACCTGTAATTTTATGTATTTCAGATCAGATCTATAATTTTTTAATTGATAACTATTGGTGACAAAACCAGACATTCTCCTGGGCTTGTACACAATGCCACTGTCTTTTACAGTTGTTTAAAACTGAAAACCTGTTCCTGAGTAGTTTAAGTTGCCCATTTACGCTACCAGCCAAACCCCGGGTTCCTGGACAACACCAAATATTTCTTATTTTCAGTTCATTGCTGAAAACTTTAATAATGGTGACAAAATCTGGCATTTGACTGTGTCAGTACGGAGTATACATTTTATTTTTTTTTCTTCATTTTTTACCAGCGAGTATATAAAACATTTGGAAATGTCCATGAGAAGGTGTGATTCTGGTGTGCATGAGTTGGGCATAGCTAGCGGCAAGCATGTACGAAAAAGTAGCAGTCAGGTTGACTCCTGGTATACTTGCTTGGACTCAAAAGTTGAACAAATACTACCACATGCAGCAGCCCCAGGAGCACCCATAACCATCCTAAATCTACTACTAGTAAAATCTTGTCCACCCTACCTACCAAAGTAAGTTGCTGTTTTAGTCACAATTGCTACCAAGAACTCACTAAAAGATTAGGATGCAGGGCTTGCAAGCTATTTTATAGTGAAGCATGGCATAAAACTGCCACTACGCGTGCAGCCACAACTGCCCATGGTGCTACCACTACCAATCCTAGCGCTACCACTACTGTAAGCCCTGGCAGCACTCTCCAGCAAAGATGGGCAGCAAGCATTGGCATGGTCAGATCTATTTTGCCCCAGAAGAGAAGTTGCAGGCTGTAGTCACCAGTGCCCCCACTGGTCAATAACAGATATAAAAAAACATATGACTCTTTACGCCAGCAATACCCAACCCACGCACACCAGAATCACACATTCTCATGGACATTTCCAAATGTTTTATATACTCGCTGGTAAAAAATGAAGAAAAAAAAGTAAAATGTATACAAATTATTATTTATTTTATTTTTTGCGTTATATGTTACGCCAGGGCTCGACAAATCCCCTAGGTGTTTGTCAGCCTCTTACAGCCACAAAAAAATGGAAGTTCTAGTGTTGCTGCTCTGTCTCCTTCCTTAATCAGAGGGACCATTTTTTAAATTTCTATATTGTTGAAATTCAGTCATGCTCCAAGGGTTGCATGATTTACCAGCGTCTGCTTGCCCAGGCCCAGTGCACTGCTAGTGCTGCTGCTCTTTTTTGACCGTCCTTACTCTGGGGTTATATGTTATGGCAGAGAAGTCCAGCCTAAATTGTTGAGCTGCAGCTCCAGATTATGGAAATACCCCACAAGCATATGTGTTTGTGTTTTTTTTGTTTGTTTGTTTTGTTTTCTTGGAATTTGCAACAATAGTGCCAATTGAAAATACTCCCATTACCCCTTGTGGCTCACCCTAACTGAACATAAAAAACACAAAACGTATAGAAATCTAATAATCTACGCTGGTATGATTGTGGTACCCCAAGTCCTTCCCAATGCTCTTTTTTTTTTTTATAGCAGAACCAAATGGGGGGGGGATTGTGTAAGAAAACATGTCCGCTGGTAAAACGCAGGACATTTTCCTCTTGCACATTTTGGGTAGCATCCTCAAAAGGATAATTCCTCAGGATTCTAGCATCATGTGTTGATTTTCCACAACACCAGGTATGGCTGTAGACACTTGGTTAGAAAGATCTACACCCCATGATATTTGAGGTGGTAAGTCCTTGTTAACCCCTTTTCAATACCAGGGGTTTTTGATACCCTCAAGTCCCGGAGCAATTTTGCTATTTTTGCGCTATGTCGGTTCAGCGATTATTCTCTTTTCCTGTGAATAGTGTACCCATGAAAACTATATATTGTTTTTTCAAGGAGAGATAGAGCTTTCTTTTAATACCATAGTTAGATAATTAGCTGAAAATTTAGAATGAGAAATTTAGTAAAAACTAGCGAAAATTAGAAATAACACCTAATTTTTTTTTAAAATTTCTCTCCTAACAAAATTAGGTAAAGTGATGGGAAATCCCCTCCAAGTTTATCAATTCAGAAATACCTGATTTCAGAAATACCTAATTTATATAGGTTTTCCATACTTTCCAAGCACTTATAGGGAACATACTAGAATGTGTACATTTTTGTAGAATTTTTATGCTTATGGCTTAACGGGTTTAGGGGTTGTGAACAGGGGCAAGAGGGGTTTACTGGGTAGATGTTTTGCTAGGGCAATGGGATGTAAGTTTCTTTTATTATTTATATATTTATTTTCATTTTTTTAAAAAAAAAAATTTGTTTTTTATTTTTTTTCTTTTTTACTATTATATTTTAAAAAATGGTTAGAGGTCCTCTTAGTGCCAGCTCACTTAATTTTTTAAAATCTCATTATTTATATTATTGATTTTTATTTTATTTAATTTTTTTAAAATGAATAACAGTTTTTTTTTCCCCCTTCTTTTTCTGTTTCAGCATGGGAGGAGGGTGAGGGACATGGTTTCTCACTCTCCTCCCAGCGATCCCCCTGCACCGATCACACTGTGATCACGTCTGTGAGGACCTGCATAGAGATCGCAGCGTCTGTGCCGTATCGGAGGACAGGATATCCCCCGCAGGCGCAACCCGGAAGGGAATGCCCGATCACACGATCGGTCAGTTTAAAATGTAACAGCTTTCATGCCGGAAGCTGTTACAGGAGATCTGACAGCAGAAAGTCGGCGATGCTGGCTTCTGCTGTCACGGGGGAGTCCAGGCTGAGAGCCTGATCTCCCGTGCAGCGGCGGGATGTGTTTTTTGGACGTACCGGTATGTCCATAGGGGACTGAAGGGGTTAAGATAGGCCAGAAGAAGGTCCCACACTGTTTTTCCACTAGTGCCTAGAGATTCTAGGCACCCGGGGGTTCAAGATGACTGTCCTTCCCTTCCTATTTTTGGAAGGAGACAGTGTATCCAGTACTGCTCTTACAAAATTTGTATAACTTTATGCAGTACCGTGAGCACTTTGATGGGATATACTGCCTGAAGTGCAGTTGATTGTGACCAGGGACTCAATGGCAATGTTCTGTTTTGGGGCATAAACAAACGTAAATAATAAAAAATAAAAAATTAAAAAGGCATCCCTCTTTTTTTTTTGGCATGTTATCATATTGGCCAGTGGTGTGGATGGGTTAATGCAGGTTTCAATTTTAAACCTAACATAGGGGAAAGTGCATTGGTAGTGCATGGATACTAACACCCAATACCTGAGCAAGCATGAGCACAAAATCCCCTAGTGCAGAATGACAGGAATTAGCTGAGAGCCACCAAGAGGCAAGTTCTAAAATTCATGAGAAGAAGAAAACAAAAACTAGCATGACTGCCCTTTTAGAGAACTTTTGTAATATTGTGACCATTTTGTAACATTTTGTCTACTAACAGGTACATTTTCTGGTCTGACATGGGGGATGAACCTAAAATAGAGAAGGCAGCCATAAATGGAGTTGACAGAATTCCACTGGTTACTGCGCACATCCGAAGACCTGTTGCACTAACTTTGGGTAATTATAGTGATGGAATAAAATGTTGTATACAAGGAAAAAAGTAATGTTTTATTGTGCTACAGCACCATTGCATATGGAAGTATACATATAGCTATATAAATACAAGAGGAAATTGAATCATTTATGTAACTTATGTTGAGTTAAGTTAGGGTGGCCAGACCAGAGACAAATTATGTCCCCAGATGCAGGGCAGAATGTTCACTTTCGCAGGGGCCCTGCAGCTTACCTCGGGACACAGGAACCCAGTGGAATCACATGACTTTGTCATGTCACATGACTCTGCTCCTTCCTGCTTCCTCTGTGAAGAGAAGCTGTTCTCACAGGGTGCAAGCAACACAGAGGGAAGCAGCAGGGCCCATGCTGAAGTCTGCGAGCGGCACAGGGAAATCTGCAGTTTAGGGGTGGGGGAGAGTGTATGAACGAGTATGCGTGATTGAGGGAATGAATGAGTATCTGTGAATGATGAGTATTTATGAATGAATGAGTGTGTATGATAAAATGAATGTGTAAGAGGGGGCATGGCACAGGGAGGCTGTAAGTGATGTGCATTTATTGGGTGCTTGTGCATGATAGGAGTGTGATTGCTGTATAAAATATGATTGCTAACAGCAATCACACTCGTGCCCGGGCATACCCAGATTCCAGCATGTACTGGTTGCCTGGGCATGATAGGAGTGTGATTTCTGTTAGCAATCATATATATTAATGTTATTGAATCTTTTGTCCAATTTTGGTGTGTTACTTTTAATAAAAGTGTAGTTGTTTTGTTATGTGTGTGTGTATATATATATATATATATATATATATATATATATATATATTGTGGTAGAATGGCCCGGTTTTGCAGAATAGAAGCAAAATGTGGTTTATTGTAGCTTGTAGCTTTCTTTAAGGTCCACGGTGTTGAACTTCATTATAAGACGACCCCCCAAATCTGAATATTAATTTAAGAAAAAAAGAAAAAGCCTGAATATACGACGACCCTATAGGAAAAAAGTTTTACCAGTAAATGTTAATTCATACATTACATTCATTCTGGAATAAATCCAATATATCTAACGTTCATAATGCTTTTTTTTTTTGTACAGATCTAAAGCACAGTTCAGTATATTGGGTGGACAGTGAACTAAACACTATATCCAAAATTGCAATGGACGGGCAGCACAGGAAAGTAGTTCTGTATTCTACAGACTTCTTGGCAAAACCATCAGGAATTGCATTATTTCAGGTGTAGTATGGAGTCAGTATGTTTGGCTAATGTAAGCCTAGACTTGGTCAAAGTGGCCAATGTTTTAAAGTGGTCTTTTCTCCACAAGTAATAAAAAGTCAGCAGAGGTTTCTATGGTGATGAGACCAGTATGTAATTCTCAGACCGAAAGTCTATTAAATATTACAATTTAAGGCTCAGTGTAGACAGGCTTATGTCTATCACACTTTCCTTTTATCTTCGTTACACTAGATCACAGCAATTAGGTTTTTGACTCTTTACAGTCTTGTCCTACCGACAAACGAGATGTACAAGCTAAAAAAAAAAAAAAAGATTCTATAGAACAAAATGTTGTGTTTTTATAATATAGAGGACTTTTTTTTTCGCTTTAGGACAAGATATATTGGTCTGACTTACAACACAATGCTGTGTACAGCATCCTGAAGCACCAGCAGGCTAATGCCACAAAGGTGACTTCGGTGAGCCAGCCATTTGGGCTTCTAATTTTCGACAGGGAATTACAGCCCGATGGTGAGGAACCCTCTCAAATGTGTGTTTGTTTGTTTTTGATGGCAGTAAGAACCATTCAGCCCATCTGTTATGTCACTGTTTCTTTTTTTCCTTTGCTTTCTCTTATGTTCGGGTTAGACTTACTTATCTGCAATATGTTTACATTTTCTCTTTGTATTAAACGTTGCCTTAGCAGAGTAAAACTTCCTTACTATGACCTCTTGTCATCCTCCTTTGCAAACATTTTTGTTTTGATACAGCAAAAAATATAGGAAGGTAAAAGCGCTAAGAACAATAAAAACAGCAATAAAATAAATAGTCCTATAAATAGCGGCAGCCCACTCGACCAAGGTTTCCTCTTCTTGGCTTGGTAAATAACTTGGAAGTCACAGGAGATAGTGGTTGCGCATACTGTCACAGCAATATAATATGTGGCTGGCACCGTGTGGCCAAAAGTCAAGGAATGGGTACTCACATTTTTCGGGGACTTAAGCAATTAGTCCCACAAAACTTGCATGGGCGATACAATCCTCGCCTGGGGATATCTTTGGCAGCAGTCCTGTGTAGTTCTTTTGTTTGGTTCTCAGGATAAGGTGCACATAAAGATTTAAACAGAAATAGGCATAGTGCTTTCTGTATATATAAAATGAATAAAACAAATAAAAACAGTTCACTATATACTCACAATATGGTGAGCAATAAATGGATTGCTCACACCTTCTGGCGTAGGTGGAATGATCCCCACCAAGGATATAAACTTGCGTGTTTAAAACAATAAAAGGATACCAGGAGCAGAAAAGAATGGTTTTTAAAAAAGCCATTAAAAGGTCAATAAAAATAGCACAAACGCGTTTCACCTACTAAATAGGCTTCCTCAGAGGAATGTGAGTACCCATTCCTTGACTCTTTGCCACACGGTGCCAGCCACATATTATATTGCTGTGACAGTATGCGCAACCACTATCTCCTGTGACTTCCATTTTTGTTTTGATAGTCTAGCTATTTCTTTCCCATACGACTTTCTCTCTAAAAATTCTGATTGCTAAAAGCTTAGCAATCTTTTTCCTCCATCGAACCTGGAAGTGCTTTGTACACGTCTCTAAACCAACTTTTCATACTGTGCCAGACATACTTTGTCCAAATTCATCCGCACAATAATGTGAGAAGCAGATATAAATCATAGCCTTACGGCAGTTCAGTATTATTATTTATTATTTATATAGCATTACATGGATGCATTCAAATAAAAAAAAAAAAGTTTGAAAATGACTTTAAAACATAATATTGCAATTACCAAGAAATATTTAAAAATCGTAAATCTGTAACATTTGACCTTCAGTTTTAACCCTAAGTTTGATATGCATTTCACTATTTGCTACTTCTTTTGGCCTGACTTAAATCAAGTATTTTTGGTTCAGATTATTAAACATATTAGAATAGGCTGGGTAGATATTTGTATGTGTGACAGGACTTCTTTCTAGAGAATGTACACCCCTAATTTTTACCCCTTTTCTTTGCTGTGTAGGTTTAAACTTGTGCTTGGAGCAGGGAGCAACGTGTTCTTTCCTTTGTGTTCCTTCTCCGAGCCAAGAGCTTTCTCAGGCCTATAACTGTCTAAACTCGGACCCTAATTATATCGCATACCTTCCAGAAACCGGTAAATACTAAAACTGGCCATTTTTAACAGAAGGGTTTTATTCAGCTAGAGCTGCTCATTCCTTTTTTTTCTTTGCTTTAGGCTGGAGGGGTTAGTCATGCATAATGAGTTGTTAGTTGAAACTGCAACTCTACTGCAAACAATTGATTTTGTGAATCTCCCATTAAGGCAAAGTTAGTGAATTATTGCCTAAAATCAAATTAACCACATTAAAGAAGCACCTTAAATACCAGCAGATAAGTTTCACATCATGTAGAGAGAAGTAAAAGAAAACTGTCACTTTGTTGTTTTCTTTAATGCTCTCTGTCTCTTACAAACTGTGTATAATGTTAATTGAAATACTACAGTATTATTACAGTCTTCTTATTCCTCCGAAGCCCTCCCATTTGTTTTACATCATAGCAGTCTGGCCACCAGCTGCCATTTCATTTTAAAAAAGGAATACCGTGGTTATTTAAGAAGCATTCAATATTAATACAAAATATAAAAATCTAGGAACTTTGGGAAAAACATCTATGTGGAACACCTTTAATTCCTTAGCTAAGAGAATTCCCTCATAGCTTACCAAGCTGCTAGTATGTTGTTGTGGAGCCTTAAATTCCTTTGGGTAGAAGCATGTGTTTTTTTTTTTTAATATTTGTTTAATTATGTTTGTAATGACTGATACTAGATTTTATTTCAGGTAAATCTGTACTTTCACTGCTTTCATTTATTGCCGTGTGTGCTTTAATATTTCATGTTTTCTCCATCATGTCACTTTTTTAGTGAACACTGGTGATAGTGTTGAAAAAATCTCCTTTTATACCAGCAGTTTGGTGTTTATTTTGTCAGGTAAGAGATAATTACAGACACGCTTGTCTAAACATTAAAACATGTGGAAAGAGAAGCATCCAGTATCTAAAACATTGACTTGCTCTAGTTAAGTGTCCTTAACTTTTTGGATGAACGAGTGGTATGGTAGTGACTTCAAGGTTATGACCAATATGGTGTCATGACTACTCTGGGTTGGTCAACATTTACATCTCCAGTTGCAGGATGGAGGGATGGTTAACTTTTGACCCAGGATCCTCATTTAAGAACAACAAATCTACAATTATCTTATTGTGTAGTGTATGATGTGATGTTAATGTATCTGAGAGATATAATGGACATATCCTCTTAGTTCTTTTTAGCGTATCACTGATTTTCTGCATTATTTTATACAACTGGAACAAAACAAACTGTAATTTACTGAATACTCGGCTCTTTGAAGCTTCTAAGAAGTATCTGAAACCAGATCTGGATCGCACTACCTCATCTACATACATGGTTGGTGATTAATTTTTACTTAATAAAATGTTAACACTGCAATGTATTTGCTGGTATATTTGAACTTCTCCATCCACCCATTCACAAACCTGTAATAATAATAATAAATGTTTCCTAAAGGGACAGTTAAATGCTCCACCACTAATGAATGCATATTATTACTTTAGGATGCATTGCTTTACCTAAGAAAATAAACAGAAAACTTGATGAATGCTGCAGCATAAGACCCCACTGTTACATTGTGTGACTTGGAAATCAATTGGAACACTTTCAGCACATGTGTGCAGAGGCACTGCATAAATATTCCGCATGTGCAGTGTGCAAGAAAATAGATTGGGAGGTGGAAATGCATAGAAGGCATTCTGGCGCATGCAAAAAATCACTTTTTGTTATAATTATGTGGTTGTGCCTGCTATGCACCAGCACATGGTGGATCTTTGGAACTTTAGAAGAGCTATTTCTATAGTAACAAGCAATGGTGTCCAAAATATTTGACTCAGAGCTCTAGCTAGCTCCTTTTTGTGCCCGAGGCAGAAATGGAAAATTGTGCCCCCTGCTATTTTATCTTTTTGCAGAGGTTATTTTACTTACACTGTACTTACACACACACACACACACACATGCACTGCCCTTAAACACGCCTGTCCATACACACTGCCTTTACACACACCTGCCCATAAGCACACGCATGCATATGCACATACACTGCCCTTACACAACCCTCCCTTTAAACACACACATATACACATACACACACAAGCTTAGAAGCACACACATATACACATATACAAATATACTGCCCTTACACCCGTTTCTCCCCATTTCTTACCTTTCTCATCCTCTGTCGTGGTAGGATTTTCAGACCTCTGCTTTTATTGATGTAAAGTGCAATGTCATATCCTGGCACTTGGCATCATTTGCCTGCACATAGTGATTAGGGAGCACAGAAGCCAAGGTCTGACGTGCTTCTCTCGCCTCGCCCCTTCCTACATCCATGCGGAGCCTACTTATGCATAATTATTCGACAGTAGTTGATATGAACATTTTATGTCTGATTTTTAACTGCTGACCTTAACTTTTTTTTGCAGCTGTCTGATCTGAAACATGAAGAGGAAGATGTATGAATGTATTTTACGGAACAAAGACTTTCCCCCCCCTCCATTAATGGGTACTTACAGACGAGTGGAGGACCTCTTTCTACACAAGAAACTAACATACATATGAAAGCTAAACAAAAAAGTCTGGCTTGACTGTTTGAGGGCTCTTGATGATTATTGGCAGGTATTGGTAATCCCTTAAATACAAACATGTTTAGCTACATCTTTAAGGTTTTGCAGGGTGTAAGGACTTATAAATGTGATACGCACTTATTTCAAAGTTATCTAATTTTACCAGTAGTTAAGAGCCAAGTGCCAAGCAATTCTTGGTACATCTCAATTCAATTAGAGTCTGCACACTCCCATATCCTTAAGCTGCGGCATTCATAATTGAACTCTGCCCACATCTGTCCACCACAATTGTATGCTTGTTTAAACAGACAAGTCGAAAAAGGGGATAGAACAAGGGGTTTGCAGAATTAGATATAAGATTTTTTTTGGTTTGTAGCATTTGGTGGTTAATATAAATATAAATGTTTATATTGTACAAATATATAGTGTAAAGGAATAGCCCTGTGTGTGAAACAACCCCCACCCCAAATCTCTATTTTTTATTTAAATGTTACAGTGAATGTTTCAAGGCATTTGCCATTTTCAGCACACATAAGTACGGTATATCAGTAAATGCATGTCTTAACCATTTCAGGGATCGAATATGTCCTTTTGATATACTTGATGTGTGTAGTTTCAAGCTTGACTACTGCTTCTGGTCTTTTTCTCATTTTGTTTGAAATTTGTTGGAGGCTTGTGTTACTTTCTTTTAAAGCAATAATTATACACCTATGGTATTTTTCTGCAAGGTTTCTGCTTTCCTTCATACTTGATGTTTTTTTTGTATTTTGATTTTTTAATTAAACTGTACTGCAAAAGAGTAAATTAAGCATTTTGCAGACTTCAACATAGTTCATCAGTAGATTTTCAGGTACATTTTTTTTAATATATTCCAGTCTGTTACTGTATACTTGGAAGTTGGATTATTCCATTTAATACATTTCACCAACTTGATGTGACTAGTATTTTTGAATTACTTTTCCAATACTGAAAACAAGCAGTTTTATACCGAATGCCCTGCTATTGTTTTCTTTTTTCAGCTGACTTTAAAAAGTCTTCTACAGTACAGGTTATGTTTATAGGTATTCATTCACTGCACCACTTAAGTGAATGATATCTCATTGACTTGGTTATGAAGCGAGCTTATGTAGCTTACAGATGCATGGGATCCGAGTTAACTATTTGTAATGCACAGCAAAGTCTGTGCTTTTACCCTTTACACATTTTTGTTTTCAGACCATGTTGAACTACCAACTTAAAATGTGCACTAGATAACCATCTGGTTAGAGATACTAAATTCTATAAATTACCCATCCTTTATATATAAAGCACATTTTACGTCATGGTATTTTCACCAGTAAATGGCCCCTGATAAATATAGAGACATATAAACAAATACATATTTTCAAGCCGTTTTATTTTGTCCATTTACATGACAGTTTGATCTTGGTGTAATTATATGGGCATAGAGTAGTCCTTCCATATGGTACCAGCAAATTCAAATATTCTGTTTTTAACTATTTTTAGTGAATCCTCAAGAATGCTAATGCTATAGCAGGTGGTGGCAATATGTACCCACAAAATTGTGATGGACTTAATATTTGTAGATTTTAATAAGAAACATGAATGGCATTGCTGTCCTAACACAGTTCTGCAAAATGTATTCTGTATACATTCACTATACAAGCATTATCATTACATACTTTTAGAATCATTTCATAGTTTTATTTGTGGGGAAATATTCACAGTATGCAATCCAGTTCCCTTTAAACCAATGTAAACACTAATAATGCAGCCACAGACCCCTTTAACTGTTCCTGATTGAAAATATTTATTGAGAAAGATTGTGTAGTTTTGTGTTGATGTGAGAAATGCAGTGTAAATAATGTTTTTATAACGTTGCATCAATACATATTTTATGTGAGCAGATTCGGGTAATACAACGGATTTAAATTGAGACTTTTTTCTTTTTGCAAAATTGTCTAGTGATAACTTGAAAGATCAAAAGGTTTCATATTTAATTTAAACGTGTGTTTGGGTATGTATGTAATATAAAATGCGTCATGGGCATTTGTTTCTAAACTTAGCTACAAATGTAGCTTGGTTTTGCCATAAGCTTCCAAAATTATGATAGCTTGAATAAATTAAATTGAATATATTGTCAATAAAAACATTTTGAACATTTTGAATGTGTGTGGCTCCCCCCATTAGCCTTTTCTGAAGATTTTTATACTGGAAATATATTAACTGGGCAGGAGTCATGACCTGAAACTTTAACCCCTTGTGGACTAAATCTATTTTACACATTTGTACACTTAAGTAAAGAGACACTTTACTGGAATACAAACACAAAGTCAAGCATATATACGATTCCAATGATTTTTGACTACTATAATCAAGGAAAATTAAAAAAAATAGTTTAAAAAAAACAACTGAAATCTATTATTAAAAGACAATATCCCAAGGTCTTTCCTACCTGACAACCCATTGGTTATATTTAGAGGAGCACCTAATCTTAAACAAAAATTTATACTAAGGTAGAAAAGGGTAACAAGAACCTGAACCATTTTCTTAAAAAAAACCCAGATCTATGGATGTAAAATGTGTTCAATATGGCAGTTAAATACCCTATTACAAAAAAATGTATTTGCAAATGGCAAACACTTTAAAATAAAACAATTTGTTATACAACCAATGTCATTCATATGTTAGAATGCCCATGTGGATATCCACATGTGGGACGCACCTCAAGAACTTTAAAACAAAGGTTATATGAACAAATTAGGAATATAAAAAAAGGGTTTACCCAACACTCATTATCCAAACATTTTTTAGAATGTCATGGAAAAAATCCACAAGACATACATTTTTATGCCATTGAGAGAGTAGAGAAAAATTGGCAAAGAGAACACAATTTGAAAGATTGGGATATGTGTAAAAGAGAAATGAAGTGGGTTTTTGAATTAAAAACCCTACAACCAAAGGGGTTAAATGCAGACTTTGATTTGTTTAACTTTTTGTTGTTTGGAGAAAGATGCATTTATGTGGAATGTGGGGTTTTTTTTTAGTTTTCGTTTTCTTCTTCTTACATTCCCCAACATTTACAGACATGCATATATTTCCAACATATAGTCTTGTTTCCTGACTGTTCATTTCCGATAAAATCTGGAGGTCTTTTTTATTTGGAATGAAAATAGGGGGTCCTTCCCAAAAGTAGGAGGTGCCTGACACTTTCTGGACTCACCTTATTATAGATTAAAAAAAAAAAAAAAAAAAGGTTCCCCCCCCAGGTGCAGCAGAAGTCGTAAACAACTGGGCCTAAAATAGACTAGGACTAGATATCCCCAATATTATAGCATTTTCTTTTTAAAAAAAAAAGTTCTGTGACGGAACCTTCCGTCACTGGGGCTTTTGGAGGCTACTGATGGCTAGCCTCCTGCCTGCTGACAATGGGCCCTGACATTAGAAGGGGTTCTGTTCTTGGGGAAGTGGGTGCAGGGACCCACTTTCTACTGATTTCCCCTATTGTATGTTTTACCACATTTTCCACACAGAGACTCAGAACTGTAAATGCCAGCTGGACATCCTGGTGTAAAAAGAAGGCTGATTATCTGGGTTGTGAAGAAATATATTAATGTGTTAGGTGCTAGGTATTAGTACTGCCATTCACTATCTTTTGTGTACCCCCTACTGCTGTGTATATATATAACAACTAAATACACAGCCAGTAGCTGTTAATCCAGTTAGCCCCTGTTAGCTCCATGTCCTAGCCATTGTTTATTTCAATTCAATTATATGTTTGTCATCATCCTATTGGTCTACCTCCCCAATTAATGGAATTATTTATGTCTCATGTAATTATGTCCTTCCCCCAGATATGTGATCTAATTACTTCCTTCCTGACATGGTAATTAGATCCTGTGACATTTGTCTTCCCCTTTCTTGTATATATATAGTTCTTGTGTTTGGTTCAAATAAAGTAGTTCCTGTTTTACCTCACTACGAGTCCTGCCTTGTTATTGAGGTAAGCCTTGGTGCTGCCCTTATCAGGGCGGTAGAGCGCTGTATTGCTATACTTTCATATACTACAGTGCCCCCGAAGTTCCTGAGAGGCTGTATTTCCTGCTGTTGTCGGCAATATTTCAACCTGATGATCCAAGTCTTGTATGTCCAGTGACTAGGGGCAGAAGGAAGCAACGTCTGGCGGGTGTACCCAGTCGGGGTACGGGTCGTTCCCTTCACAGGTTCCCCCGGCGTAAAGGCGGTCAAAGAGATGCACCAGCAGCAGTAGTAGTAGTAGTAGAGCACTGGGCAGGCAGATGAGGACACATCAAAGGCACATGCCGTCCCATGGAGCAGGACTGGATTTCTCCAATGTTATAGAAATCTAAAAAACAAATAGGATCCTCTAGAGTTAGGACAGCAGCAGCAATAGTAGTAGAACACTGAGCCTGGGCAGGCAGACAATGGCACATCGTAGGCACATGTAGCCCTGTGGAGCAGAACTAGTTTTCCCCAGTATTATATATTTTAATGACTGGTTTTGTCACCAATATTTATTGATCAATGAAACATAATAGATGATAGGATAGAAAGATAATTAAAAAAGTGGCTGGTACCAAAAATGGGCAACTAAACTCTACTTAGGGGAAAAATGTCTGCTGCAGTACACTACAGTAGTCACTACAGCTTCTCCAATCCACCCAACAACAGTACATTTTCTGCATTAAAATAAACAACTTGCAGTATTGTATATGAATAATGATCATCAATCTCAGCCTCTGCTAAACTAAGTCGTCACTGTCTCAAACTCCCATCAGTCTGTAACTGCTGCTACTGGCAGAAATGGCATCTGGAAAAACAGTCCGACTTGGTGCGCTCGTGTCAACCGAAAAAATAAATGAAACAATACAAAATAATAGTGTAGATGTAAAAGAAAAAATATTGGAAAAAATATATTGTATGCACTCACAAGTATACGTGGTGCTTCAAAGCCTTATAGGTTCCTTGGTCCGTTGGTGTATATAGAAGGATCAAGAAAACAGAAAAAACATAGGGTGATATTGTAGATAAAGAAACACCGCAAGGTGGTGGATGCACTTACTCGTATCTTGAGGGTGTTCAGCGTCAAAAAACAGTAATTGCTCCTCTGTGTTTGTCCGTGGATATTGTGTTGTTCTTGATGAGTTTACTTAAAAATAAACTTCCAACCCGGTGGTTGATCTAAAAATAAATTTATTGAAGGGCACTGCCCTAAAGATCTGCTATGGACTATGGGTACCTGGTCTATAGTAAATAAATAAATATTTTTTCAATAAATAAATAAATATATAAAACCGACCCCGTGGTCCAAATGCAGTAATAAAACAATGTCTGGATAAAAACTAAGAATAAAGCAAAAGTCCTGTGTCTCTACGCGTTTCGCCTGCTTGGCTTCATCAGGAGTAGAAATGGCATCTGCACACACATTTATATCTAACACTCCTAACACCTTTCTCTTGTAAATGCTGATTAAACAGAGTGAAAAAAAAATAAGGAAAACTGCCACAGGTTGTTGGACCCATCAATCACAGCCATAACAATCAATAAGACCACCCCCATTTCTACCTATCAGTTTTTGAGAAGCACCATCCCACTCTACCTAATCAAGGAGCGACAATACGGCTTGTAATGGCTCCAACGAATCTAACGAATCCAAATACATTTTCAGCACTTTTCCCATTCTCTTTTGTTTTTTCGGCGGAGATTGCCCTTGTTTTCATTGATTCGTATGAAACAAGGAAAAGGTTTTAGGAAAACAAATGCACAAGTCTAATAGGTATAAAAATAGTGTTACCATTAAGGTTTTTAAATATATATTTTTATATTACTTATGCAAGATAAGTTATTCTACTGGTCTTAAGTTTAAATAAGTAAATTAGTAAATAAGTAACTAAATTCACCTGGAGAATTTGCATGTAAGTAAGGTACTGAAATTTATTGTAAATATAAACAAATTGCAAAATGAAAATTCTGAACAGGTAATTTTTGGTTTGTTGTACCCACTAGATGGCATCCTAAACTTATACAAATGTTTGTTTTCCATTTTACAAGAAATAAGTTCACAGAAACCGGTAAATGTCATAAAAATGAGAAAAAAAGGGAAAGATGTGCAGGGCTGTATTTTTTATTTACTGTGTTATGTACATTACCGTGAAATTCTGTAAACTTAGGTCTAGCTATGATTGTTTTATGTTGTAAAAGTTATGTGAATCTCATTATTTAATATAGCAAAACATTGTGACAAAATGTATTGTGTTACTGTGTCATAATATCTAATAATTTATCTAGAGAAGGTGATGAGATATTAATACCAGTAAACCAGTAGGTTAGCCACTACTTTGGCATGTATTGGGTCAACATGATTCTATACATCTGTTTTAATCTTGAAGACCTAATGTGGCACTTACTAAATCCTATTACTGTCTTAACGTAAAAGCTGTTTTTAGCCACCACAACAGCAGTTACTAAATCATTCCAATCAATCCTCTTTTATCCAACAAAAGGATCAAGATTTCACAAGACAAATCAATAGGATTGCAAGTTAAATGAACAAAGAATGATCTTGTAGTGCAATAATATTTGCGTTTTGAACTTTAATGGAAGTAACTTCAGGGGATACAATTTTGTGACCCCCCCCAACATTTACAAATTTTATACTCTCTTGTAAAAACCTCGAAGATGAAACAGCTAGGTATCAGAAGGACAAGTCTGTCAGCTAACCTGAAATTTGGAGACTACAAGGACTCTCATTCTTACAGGAGAAACAGTTTTCCTCTTCCACAGATGAACTTAATAAAAAAGTGGAGCTCTATGGAAGATATAAATGATCAGAAGGCTGTGAATTGTGTGCAAGCTTCTACAAAAATGAATTTGTTCTTACTCAACCTCAATGTTGGAGGGAAAAGATTCCAGATACATTACAAAGTGGCAGCCCAGTATCCAGGCACTAGAATTGGGAAAATGGCAACATGCGTCGATCCAGTAAAAAGACTGAATCTATGTGATGACTTTTTAGTGCAGACGAATGAATACTTTTTTGATCGTGACCCTGTTGTTTTTTACTACATATTTCATTTTTATCGGAGTGGTATTCTGTGGATTATGGATGAACTGTGTCCAGCCAACTTTATTGAAGAAATAGAATACTGGGGTATCAATTTAAACTATATCCAAAGATGTTGCCGTATCCTCTTTGAAGAACATTATGATGAGCTCAAGGAACATATTAAAATACAGAGGGAACTTCAAGCAGAAGCTGACCGACATGACCATGAGAAGCACTTTGAAGGAAAATGGATGAGTGATGTAAGAAAGAAGATTTGGAATTTGGTGGAAAATCCATACTCTTCTATTCCAGCTAAGATTATAGCTATCTTGTCAAGTTTTTTTGTGTTGATTTCCGCTGTAGTCATGTGTCTGAGCACTGTAGAAGAACTCCAGCACATGAGTTTAAATGGAAAGTCATACATGGATCAAGTGGAAATTGCTTGTGTCATATTTTTCACCACTGAGTATTTTATGCGATTGTTTTCAACTGCAGATGTAAAAAGATTCCTAAAAACAGTACTGAATATAGTTGACCTTATAGCCATCCTACCATTTTATATTCAGATCATATTTGAGAGGTTCTCTGAAGAGACAGACTTGTATTTGCACCATGATGATATTGAGAAAATGGAAAGAGTGGGACAGCTGGGAAAAGTACTGAAAATTATAAGACTGATGCGGATATTTCGGATCTTAAAACTGGCTCGGCATTCCACAGGTCTAAGAGCTTTTGGCTTTACTATCCGCAAATGCTATCAGCAAGTTTGCTGCTTGTTCCTATTTATTGCTATGGGTGTGTTCACATTTTCTGCACTCATGCATTCGGTAGAACATGATGTACCTGGTACCAATTTCACCAGTATCCCTGATGCCTGGTGGTGGGCAGCGGTAAGCTTTGGGTTGTTTTAGGATAAATATTGTATGAGTGTATTGTGCGTATGTTATCATTTTTACATGAACTAAATTCCAAATATAGTCATCGACTATAGGACATTACATAAACACATAAGACCTCCAAGGTCTCTTCTACTTTGTGGGCCCAATAAAAGGCATCACCTTAAAAGGCTAACAAACAAAAATAACTATTTAAGAATATATTTGTGTAGTTTGAACGTTGGTAGCAGAATAATTACTAAAGAGTAAGCTACACTCACCAGCCAGAAATCCTATATGGAACCCTTGGAGCAAATGTCTGCTGCACTAGACAGTCTTTGAACAAAGCCCGGGAAAGAGGTGCAGAAGTCAGATGGACAGCTGTTTCATTCGTAATATGAATTTATCAGCTGCTTGAGGCTTGGATCGGTGCAAAGAGCACAGGCAACATATGTGATGGTGGGGGTAAAGTTGATGGAATAACCCCTCCACCTAAAATTAAGGGGTAATATAATCTAATTATTTACAGTGAACTATATAAATCCTTGGATTAACATTGTTCCAAATCATCCTTGGAGTTTTAACTGAGTTATATCCATTTTTTTTTGTTTTTTTTGACTATTCGTAGAAACATAGAAATAGAATTTGACGACAGATAAGAACCATTTGCCCCAATGTTGTCAGTCCCATGCCTGGAATATTTTAAAAGAAATAACACTAGATTGTAAATTTGTAAGCAAGGTCGAATTTTATCGAATGTATTAGTTTGTCTTAGCCTGTCGAGTCTAGTTTTGTCATACCCTTTGAACATATGTAATATAAGAAGTGTTGCGTAAACTGTTGGCACTATATAAATAAAATATATTATTTTTTATTATTAATACTCTCCCATGTTAGTACTTAAAACCTATAAAATTCCCCAAGAGGGATCAGCCAAGTTAGGCTAACCTTTACTTTTTTGACCCCTTTTGCCCCCTGCACCAAATTTAGGACCTCCCTAACTCAGGGACCAAGCGGCACAGTGCTCAATGCCCCCCGTGTTCTGGGGGTCCCGGGGGGGATCACATTGCTGCCAGCAATGTGATTCCTCACAAAGCCCCTACAACAGTAGCGTACCTATAGGGGAGGGGGCGAGCAGAGCTCCCTTGGGCTGGTCTTCAGGGCCGCACTGAGGCTGGTACATGACTGTGATCTCCCCAACCAGCCCTGATCAGCGATAAGCAGGGTTGGTTGGGAGATCACAATCCCCCTCTAACCAGCCCAACGTTAGGGAGTGCGAGGTCTGTCACTTCAGACCATGGCTTTCATGCTCCCTGATCAGTACACGGCGGCAATTGATGCCAAGCAGTAAGAGCAGTGATTGTGTATATGTGTTTGTGTGTGTATGGACAGGCTTGTGTAAGGGAAGTGTGTGTATATTGACAGATGTGTGTGTCAGGGCAGTGTATGTGTATATGTGTGTTTATGGACAGGTGTGTGTAAAGGCTGCGTGTAAGGGTAGTGTATGTGTATATGTGTGTTTAGGGCAGGTATGTGTAAGGACAGCGTCAATAAAATAACCTCTGTAAAAAAAAAATAGCTGAGGGGGCACAATATTCCTTTGCCTCGGGAGCAAAAGGAGCCAACTACGACTCTGCTCACAACAACCAGGCAGTGCGAGAGCCTGTCGCTCTGTCTCTGCACTTATTTGTAAACTATAAAGAAAAACTTTTGAGAGTTTTCCCTCTCTTTCTCAGGTCTGAAACAATACCCGAGGAAAACTTTTGAAAGCTTGTCTTTTAAGTATTTTGTTAATCCAATAAAAAATGTATCATTGCATACTAATACTCATTAGTGCCCCCACAGTTTTGACTGTTGTATCTTATGTGCCCCCCTATATATTGTTCCTAGAGTTGCCACTGTTTAGACTTGTGAGAAACCACCATTCTGCGCCTCCATCTTCCCAATGACAACTCAATTAATATCATAACGTGTTGCTAATAATTTGGTCTTTCTGAACTTAAAGATAACAAGGGGACACTCAAATTCAATTACCACTTTCCTTTATCATAAATAGACATCTAACAAAGCTACCACCATACCTGGAAACTCTCTGGCTACCTAGACCCCTACATTGTGGGATGCGGGTAGGAGGTCCAGCTGACGTTGGTGGGTGGTCCCACTGACATCAGTGGGGGTTTCGGCGATGTTGGTTGGCGGTCCCCCTGACGTTGCGGCATATGTTCCATTTTTGGAGGCCCCAAGTATGGGGGCCTCCCCAACTATCACCCAGCATCAATACATTGTAGTATTCAGACTGGATAATACCTCCATGTTGGATGAAATTGCACAAAATTAAGAGGCAGATTTACTCAGAATAAAGTTTCTGATGAAGGGTTGCCACACAGATGGCTAAAACAAGGATATCAGAGTCTTAAATACAAATAGATCTGATTAGTGTTCTAATGAAGTACACCTCTGTCAGACCAACATATAAACAAAATTATACTACTTTGAGCAGGGGCATACCTAAAGTATTTGGCCCCCGGGGTGGATCCCTCAGCCTCTTGCCCCCCCCCCGTACCTCACATATGCACTGGCATACATTTTTATGCATACTTACAATTGCACAGACCTACTAACACACACTTTCACCCTCATGCTAACATGCACTTTCAGACACTTACATATACACATTCATACTCACTCAAAATGCTCACATACACACATGTACACATCCATGCTCAAAGACATCTATGCTCACACACAAACATTTACACATGACAGCTCCTAAAAAAACCTGTTATGAACTCCAAACATCATGACGTGTACATGGCATCAAAAGGCACTTCAGTTATGTATTTAAAGTTGATTCCTGCTCTGGATTCATCATGTCTGGATTCAACATAATTTAATGTCAATAGGATCATCTAGACATCCCAGATGACTCTTCCCATTTGATAAAGAGCTGACTCAACCATGGAATACCCTAAAAGTGGATACAGCATTTACGAAGGTGTCTACAAACACTACTCTACCTATAGATGATGGATCCCATTTCATGGACCACATGGAAAAGAAGGCGGTAGATGCTATAAAAATAAACAATTTGAAGCCTCAACCACAGCTTTTATCCAGAGCTGTGGAGGGTTAGCTATCTCAGATTGAGGTAGATAACTAAATATAGCTTATAAAGCCTTAAGTGGAGCTCTTTTGAAAAATATTCCCGCATTTAGCAGTAGATGCCTCCATTGAATGTATCCATATGACTGCTAGAACTTCCACTCTCTTCATGGCTGCTAGAAAGGGCTCATGGCTCAAAGTGTCAAACTTGGCAGGTCCGGAGACAATATGCAATCCACCTTCGCTAAATCCCCCTTCTTCTTTTGTCTTCCTCCACTGTACCCCACCTTCATCTTCAAATCAGAATGCCTTGGAAAAAAAGTGGTTAACAAAAGCTATCGTCCTTTTCATCAGAGTTAGTTCAGTCATTTCAGGAGCTCCGATTCCTACTTTTCTAGAGAGCAAAGTTTCAGAGGAAAAAGAAGACCAAATCACTTCTTCCCGAGATGCAACCAGAAAGAGCTTCATATTATACCACAAGTCTACCTGTAGGTGCAAGGATTAGATTCTTCTAAATGGAATGGTCTTCCTGGAATAATAACTCCAGATGGCTGGATAAGAAGATTTGACCATTTCCTCATCTCTCATCTTTCACAGGATCCTGTCTAGAGAAGCTATCCGCCTCATCTAGGACTTGAAATCTCTTGTTCCAGTTCCTCTCAAAGAAAGAGGCTTAGAGCTGTATTTCCCTACTTTTCAAGTTCCAAAGTCCACAGGAGGTTTTCACCCCATGATAGATCTACAGTTCCTAAACAGATGCCTCAAATAAATCAAATTAAAAAAGGAAACCATGTCTCTCTGCATGCTACCTTCCTAGCCATGTCATATGCTAAGACAACCGCTCAATTTAGCACCATACACTAACACACATTCTAACTCCATACCCTGACAACAGTCTAGAACTGTACGCTGATACCGCATACAGTCTAATATTCTACAGTGACACCTCCACACTGTACCATACACAGTCTAGCACTGTACATTGACAACCAAACATACACTCATTCTAACACTATACACTCACACACACCCCCATTCTAACACTGTACTGCATTCAGTTTAACCCTGTAAATTGATCCCCCACACATGCAGTCTAACCATGTATACTGACAGAGCATAACCGTGTATATTGACCCACACAGCCCTTTCCCACTACATCCAACTACCTACCATATGTGGAGACTTTTTTCAGTGCAGCTCATATGAGCTACTGCGCTTCTACCTTCAGATCACGTAACATTGTGTTACATGACCTTCAGCAAGCCACAGTTTAGGTAGTTACAGCAGTGGTTGGATACAGAACAGGGTCCTGTAGTATAGCCCACTCAGGAGTCTCAGTGTGTACCTGAGAGCTGCAGCTCCCACCCAATTCAGGTACCTCAGGCAGCCACCTGGTCCTAGTATTAAAAATAGACACCAATTAATTAGCGTGTTTTTGAAAATATTATATTAGCTGAAATTTATCTATTATTTACAATTCATGAGACAGGGTGATAAGGAGGCATTAGGTTATCTATTCCTTTTTGTTATTTTTTATTCTTTCTCATTTTATTTTTGCATTTTGAATAAAAGTTGAGCTTGATCTTGATTTTCATTCAAGATCATTTTGCAGTTGTACCTTTTCTACAGTCTTTACCACAACTACTTCACTGATAGGGTAGTGGATGCTTGTGGTAGCCTTCCAGCATGCGTGGTAGAGATTAATAAAGTTTAAGCAAACATGGGATAGACATAAGGCTAAGCTAGATATTAGATAAGGTCAGGAAAGTATTCAGAAGTTGGGCAGACTAGATGGGCCAAATGGTTCTATTCTGCTGTCACTTTCTGTGTTTCTATGTTTTTTCAATTTTTTATGTTTACCTCCTCATGTAGAATTTAGGTATCTGATCACTTTATTTGTTAATTATATATTTTTCCACCATTAAATTTGCTGGCAAGTATTATACATTATGAAGTAGAAGCTTTTTTCCCCTATAATTACTTTATCTGTTTAAGTTGGGGGTTGTTCTGTGGTATAGTTCCAGGGGAACATATTATGATCTTTTTATTGTCCCTATTAAAACTGGGTCTGCAACTTTCTAGATTTCAATTCAGTATACTTATACTAATGGTGCCTACAATTTTTTTAAAAAAGTTATCATATATTTTATGCATATATGAGTACTTTTTTACATTTGCTTCATTATTCCTCTCCATTAACATACTAATTCCCTTTGATGGAGGGTGGTTTATAACCATGTGTTGGAAAAAGAGGTAATGTAAAATGGTGAGTTATGGACATGAATGTTCTGTGTATTTCGACTCCGTAGGCCACAAACTCAACTTCATTACTCCATGAATGTAAACCTAATCTCTGGAAGAATTTGACTGAAAAACTTATGTAAACTATTTGTACTTTTATTAAGTGGAAAGGATATGTAGGTGACAGGTTCATACACATGCAAACACGAACCTGTATAATGGATAGCATTTATGTAGTAAGTTTGTGCAATTGTCTTGTCTCCAAAAAAGTATTTTAGTTTATGCCAGTCAATATGTTGTAAAGCTGCCCTTATCTTGTTGAAAAAGATCAACAGTATCAAAAGCAGCAGAGAATCCAAGAATATTAGAATGGGGAAGGGAACTTTGGGATAGAGCAAGTCATTGGAGACTTTTTTAGAGCAGTTTCAGTAGATTGCTTAGTAGCACTCTCATTGAAGTCACAGAAGCAGCAGGCAATTGCATGTATGCTAGCAAAGCAACAATGTAACTAGAAGCCTCAGGGCCCCGGTGCGAGAATCTGTTATGCCCCCCCTACCCCCAACCCAATCTACCTCCTTCTCACATTATCTACCCCCCTCTCACACCATCTACTCCCCTTCTCAGGCTATCTACCCTCTCTCCCTTCTCACTATCTACCCTCTCCCTATCCCCCCATTCTCACGATCTACCCTCTCCCTACTCCCTTCTCACTATCTACCCCAAGTGCCGGCACCCGAGACAGATGCCTCACGCTTCCACCACTGCAGTCCGCTCAGCCTCACGCTTTCACCACTGAAAACGACCGCTCAGCACCCCTTGGGCCCCCCTGACTGGCAGTACTCCAGGGCCCGGTCGTAATCGCAACCCCGGTAGTTCCGCCACTGTTCTTGTGATTGGCTGCTGCTACTCATTCATTTCAAAAGACTATCAGTTCCCATGCCCTATAATGGAAGCTCTACCGAGCACATGCAAGACGCATACTGAAGTACGCTCCTTACTTTCAGTAGAGGGAGCCAATGGGAGTAGAAAAATGAGACAGAAGCTACAATAATGAATGTATGACGTCTATGTGTATGACGTCTAGGGTGTGCTCCTTTAACTAAATTCTTTACAAAATAGTTTTTGTTTTATTTTCTTCTGCACCTCTACTTAATTTCAGCCGATAAACATGCTCTCTGTCAAACACTACACAGCCAAGCTTATTTCGCCTCCTTCCAACTTACTGATCTTTCATTAACAAGCTTGTTTATATGATATCTTGATTTTTGTAGATCATAAAATGTCTATAAATGACACAGTGCCTATGAAAGCAATATATTTTAAGAAAGTAGAATAAAAATACTATTTTCACCATGAAAGTGATTCACTTAAAGCTAAAGAGAATACAGTATGTTTACTGCCATTGGAGTTTAGAAACAATGTCTCTAATAACTGTACTTTTTGTTTCAGGTCAGTATATCCACTGTAGGATATGGTGATACGGTTCCTGGCACTGTTTTAGGGAGAATTGTGGCTTTTCTGTGCATATCTTTTGGCATTATCCTCAATGGCATGCCAATTTCAATATTATATAACAGGTTCTCTGATTTTTATGCAAAACTGAAAGCTCATGAATCTACAAGTACCTTAAAGCTTGGGGAGGACATCAAATTTAAAGAAAGGATCCTAGAAAAGGTAACTTCCTGTTGTTCAGTGAGGCATGGGATTAATAACTGATTGCTTTCTGTATGTGGGACCCCTTTTTTCAGGAACTTTGTGGACAGCAAAAGTAATCCTACAGAAACAATTTCTGCATCTTATCACTGTGGATGTTGCATTAGATAAACATTTGAAACATTTAATCCAGAAGAAAAATGAACATTATGAAAAAAACAGTAGTTATTGTGATTGGAAAGTGTAGGCACTAAATATGTTTTAATTGTCATACATATTTTGTAATATAAATAAAAATATAGAGCATATTGACAGCTGAAAGATGCAGGATACATATGAATAACAAGTATACTATATGACTAAAAGTATGTGGACGCCTTGACCATCACACACATATATGAGCTTGTTGGACATCACATTTCATAAGCATAAGTATTTATAAGGGGTTGCCACCCACCTTGCAACTATAACATTGTTTTAGCAGGGCTCTCATCACCTGTTGTCTCTGTTAGTCAGTTTGTTATGTTACATGCTACTTGTTATGTCCTGTCTACCCATTGTACAGTGCTACGGAATTTGATGTCGCTATATAAAACAATAAATAATAATAATAACATGCTTTAGCACTTGACAACCCTGCTCAGTGGGTGTGTGTGGTGTACTACTGCTGAGTTGTTGAAGAGAGAGAATTAAGGTTAGTGGGAATGAGACAGAAAAGTAGATAGAATGGAGGAGAAAAAGAAAGATAAGCATAGAGGGAAAGGAAAAAGTATAGAGAGAGGCAGAAAATGAAACACAGAGAAGAAAGGAGGGAGAGGAAGGGATATAGATAAAAAAGAGATAGAGATGGAGAAACATGAAGAGTAAAGGGGAGAAAGAGGAATAGAGAGAGTATATTGCACTAATATTGCTCATCTCCAAGGATGTTATTAAAAAGAAGACGCATAAAAGACTGTGATGCCAAACAAGCAACTCTCTTCTCTATCTGGTGCATGCACAGGCACATCCAGCAGACGGGGTAATACATCATAGGTCTGAGGAGTTTAAATGCAGAACTTGATTTATTAGGCGCTATACTGTTGCATCAGCATTTTCTATGCTTTTCTGGTAACCAATTCATGTTTGTGCATCTGGGACATGTTCTCTCATATTAATTAATGTATTATGAATCAGAGCCTTGTAGAAAACCCTACTAATTGGATAACACTTTTGCCACAAATGAGATCTGGTCCTTTGTGAAAAACGCGCAAATTTTGCTACAGAAAGATGTTACAACTTTTTGCTACCACATGGATAGTAAAGTTTTTCAAAGTAGACAGTATAAATATTGTTCTGTTTCTGGAAAGTTGGTTTATTGACAAATGAAAAAAGATCTTCCTTTTATATGTAGTTATGCTGGAGGACTCATTGGAGTGGGGTCTTGCAGTGAGGCAAGCTAAGAAAGACATCTCCATAGAAGAGAGTGCAATCTTTAGGCAGGATTCCAAGAGCCAGGGAATATCTCATTCTTCTAATTAGGTTTGACCTTGTCAGAGGGAAAAGAAGAGACAATGATTAACTTCCAAACTGCCCTAAACTCATAAAAAGCTTCACTGTTAACAACATTGAAGAAGGATTCCACTGCAGTCACTCTGGTTTTAGACAGCGACCACTTGTCCTAACATTTCAACCCCTTTGAAATATCTTATTGTATAGCACTGTGAAAAACATAATCCCGTGTAAATAAATAACAATACTTCTATTGACATGTTAGATGATTATCACAACCAAAGTGTAGAAGCTTGTATAAATAATTAAGATCACAACGTGCATGGCATTACAGAAATGTACATATTATTAACATGTCATCACGCAGTAGCGTACCTAGCGGGGGCGGTCCGCACCGGGTGCCGCTCATCAGGGGGGTGCCAACTTGCCGGCACCCCTCCAGAGATGGACAGTAATGTCCGCCGCTGGAGGAGCAGGCTCGCAAGGGAGCGGTATCGGAGGTCTTTAACAGACCTCCGGCTCCCTTGAGTGATTTTAAGCCGGTTCAAGGATCTCCCTCAAGGGAGCCGGAGGTCTGGTAAAGCGTTGGGCTCAGTCATCACATTTATTAACAAATGCCAGGGTAGATTCAGCTATGGAACCACAGTTAGTATATAGGATTAACTACATGTTTAACATGTGTGTTTCACTAAGTCTCATAGTCCATTGTTGAGAGGACGGTGGTACACAAATGGGTCGTTGATATCAATCTTGTGTGGGCAGGACATGCCGTAGGTCAGTGACATTAGACCCAGGGACCTGGTATAAGTAAAAAGTAAGCATGAATGAAGGAACTCGGATATACGTTACTGCACATTAATATCTGTAACAATATTGTGTAATAGTGTGGGAGGTTCTAGTGCCTCATTTTTTCCTGGTTTGCTCCTTCCATTGAATTATTTATTATCCTTTAATGTAATATAAGCTTTGTGACTAATGTTTGCATCTAATTTCTATTAAATGTAAATACTCTAAAAAAGAAACCTATGTATTGTGTCTACAACTACATTGTGTAACGACATGGCTGCAAACTTTACTAAAAGTAAAATGTGGTTTTGGCCTACCAAGGGCTGGTCATAGCACCAGGCGTCTCAGACAACAAATGTAGGTAGCACCAGGCTACCAGTACTATACTAGAGGCAGATTGCACTACCCCTCTATCTCATGATGTTTAGCGGGTATGAGTTTATCATAGTGTTGCACCACCTACTGTTTAAATAAAAGACTATGGGCCCTGGCCTTGGAAAGGGTTCTGTTTTTGGGGAGGTGGGTACAGGGGATCCATTGGGACTACTTCTTCCCCCTGGTACAGAGTGCCACGTTTCCCCAATTACCAGAAACTCTAAAGACTGTGGAGCTTGGACACAGATTTTGGGTTCCTGCATTTTGGGAGAGGGTTTATGTGTCCTATTTTACTCTCAATTGCGTCAGGACTTACAGGACAGAGAGCTCAATGGCTAGTATTTGCACTAAGATCT
Organism: Spea multiplicata; assembly: GCA_009364415.1. NCBI lineage: Eukaryota > Metazoa > Chordata > Amphibia > Anura > Pelobatidae > Spea > Spea multiplicata. Next base: position 23,997,653 of record VKOC01000001.1, on the reverse strand, counting down.
GATATCCACCAGGTTCCAGCCAGAAATCAGGGAACTTCCCGTGTTTACCATCCTCCCCACAGACTACAATAGCGATCCCCTAATGGGCTCAGGAGGGCTGAGGGCAAATACTCAGCCGTGTGCAAAGGAGGCCTGATGGAGAACTATGTGTGTTTTGCTGTGTCTATTGTATGTAAATTATTCCCTTGTACTGTTTAAATACTGTGTGTTTACAATAAAACTGAGTCCTGTTTTCACATCTATGTATGTATAAGTACATTTTTTAGGGAGACATATGCTAGTATGCCTCATTTAGTGACTGAACAATATGTCTAAACAAAGTATAATAAAAAAAATGTTGATGAAATGAAAGTCAAAAAGACTTTGTATGCATTAGCCGTCTTTTGCTTCTTCATTTGCTGTTAATGTTAGATTGACAGGAGAATACGGAAAACTGCATCTGGGAAGAGAAAATTATTTTAGAGGTCGTGCTCCTTAACATATTAATGCTACTTATTCCTTAAAATACTTATTGGTATGTAAATAAATGTCAATCATTTTTCAGCATATATAAACAAATTATCTTAGTTAAATAATAGCTTTGTTTTAGATCATTACAAAAACATTTTAACACACAGGCTCAACATAGTGTACAGGAGAGGGCGCTATAAAGCAAAAAAAAAAAAACATCTTACAATGGATTAGCTTACCAGTTAAAGCTTTACATCTAAGATAGTTTTTGTATTTCAGTGCTGATTTCAGGTCTGCAGGAAGAAAAGCTGAAACAAATAAAAAAATAGAATTTGACGACAAATAAGAACCGTTTGGCCCATCCGGTCTGCCTATTTTTTCTGATGTAAAGACTCAAACTTGTGTCCGTTCTTGGTCTTACCTTATGTTGACCGTATGACTATGTTATCAATGTTTAAATTCCTTCACTATATTAATCCCTATCACTTTATCTGGGAGGGTGTTTCTCTTATCTACCACCCTCTCAGTAAAATAAAACATCCTAACATCTAAGCCTCTGACTAACTAGCATTTAATTATGACCTATTGTTTTGACATTTAGACAACTACAAAAACAACTGAAAGAGCTTCAGTCCAGGCAATGTTAAGAATGTGAGTTCTGATGGTGTACTGTAAGGTATGATTGTGATATGAAGGAGTAAGTAAAAGTGTAAGTGTGTGTATGTGTTTGTGTTATAGTGAGTGTGTGTAAGTGCGTTAGTGTGTAAGTTAGTTACTTGATGGAGACATGGATTTGGGGGCCAGAATCTACCAGCCCTCCCCGTACATTAGTATCATTTATGTATATTTTATTATATAATACATAAACTGAAAAACAGAGGTCCATAAATTACTGAATGAGAAAGCTAAGATGACCTGATTTTTCACTAGAAACTCACTACTGCAAGCAGTGGCGGAACTACCGGGGTCGCAGGGGTCGCAACTGCGACCGGGCCCTGGAGTTCTGCCAGTCAGGGGGGCCCAAGAGGTTTCGAGCGGTTGCTGAAGACGACCGCTCGGCAACTCTTGGGACCCCCTGACTGACAGAAATCCAGGACTTCTCTGCTGGCGGCGGCCACGGCCGCCTCCCTCAGCGCTTCAGCTCCTGTGTTGGAAGCGTGAGGCGTTTGTCTCGGGTGCCGGCGCTTCACGCTGGGCGCCGGCATATGACGTCAGACGCCGGCGCTCAGCAGTGAAGCGCCGGCACCCGAGACAAACGCCTCACGCTTCCAACACAGGAGATGAAGGTAAGTGACCGACCGGGGGGGTTAGGGAGAGAGAGGGGAGATCCTGAGAAGGGGGGTTAGGGAGGGAGAGGGGAGATCCTGATAGCTATTCCCAGATAGCAGTGATTCTGAAGTTTTTTTTTTGTTCAGTTTTTTTTGTTCAGAGGTGCTTTTTCTTTCATATTTGCCTTATAAGTGGTATAAATGTTATAATGTAATAAATATTATTCCAACCTTAAGTTCATAGCTTCCAAGTAAAAATTATTTTTTCTTACTCAAATTTCCTTGTTAAAATGGGGGTGCGTGTTATACACCAGTGCGTGTTATACGCCGATAAATACGGTAATTGATTTATAGTAATGAAACAACATACTCCCATTAGTACCATGAAATACAGATGTATCAGTCCAGAATATTATGTATAAAGAGTGATTCTGGAGTAAAGTTTTTAAACTGGGACAATAAGCAATAATAGTCCATTAGTTGATGGTAACTGGTTGGTTTTTTAACACATTTCCCATTCTGCACAGATTATAGCTCTGACATTCAAAGAATAAAACGTATGTTTGATAATCTATTATATACAAGCAGCATATGGCAGTATTTTGAAGAATCAGAGCTTTGCTGCCCAACTGGTACACCACGGCTCGAACCTTTATGGGGTTAATTATTGGTCTGCAATCTCTAGAATCCTTCAGTTTTGGGAGGTAGAGACAAATCTCTAAGGATCCACATAATGCCACTTATTGATTGCTAAATTAGAAATTATATTACATTCTCCATGCACAACTGGCACCAGGGAGCTGCACTTCTTTTGCTTACTAATGCAAGCATAAACAGACTTTCCAGCAATAATAATAAGAATACAAACTAAGGAGAATTTCCAATGTTAGCGGAATCAGCGTAACCAATTTCATTTAACTGTCCAGATAAATGTTGGCTTTGATGGGGCAGCCTGGGGACTTAAGTTGGCCCTGGCTTTTTAAGTTGCATGCTTAGGGATGCCACCCTTGGGTAAAAAAAGTAAGAATTGGAATGTCCAAGCTAAATACGTATGTCTGCACGTGACACACTCACCTTCTGTCAGATCCTGCTTACAATATCAATCAGTGACATAAATACTCCCATTGGTTTCATTGGAAGTATTTTACTG
>VKOC01000001.1:23970660-23984495 GCA_009364415.1 Spea multiplicata | reverse complement strand
AGTGTGTGTGTGGGGGTGCCGCCACATACAGGGTCTGCCACAGGTGCCAAATACTCTAGGTACCCCCTGCATCATGCAGCTGTCAGACCCAACGGCCGTGCCTCAGCTCCTCTTCCCACGTCTTAAAAGAGGTGAGATGAAGAGCTGAGGCATGCGGTGCGTGCACGCCGGCCACTTTAATTTCATTTGGCGCTGGTGGTGTGACTACCGCACGACGGCCACTTTCAATGTCGCTCGCAGCCGCTTTGATGGTGCAATGGGCCAGTTGACTAGACTTGCCCCCCAGGCCTTAGGCCGCCAGCCCTCCCCTGGTCAAGACCATCTATTTAACCTCCAAAATATGTAGCGCCACTATAGCATGTCTTTCTTTCACTGACACATGCAAATAACTATAGACACCCCATAGTGTCTGGGGTGCTGGCCATAGTGTTGAGGGCAAATTGGAAAATGTTTTAAACTTGGAGAGACATTTGTCCATAGGGAGCATGAGATACAGCACAAAGGAGGCATGCAAAGCGAAAGAGAGACACAGGAGTTGAAAATGGAATCTCCCAGCAGTAGTGCTACCCACCTGTCAAATTCACAATCCCTCGCACCCACGCAGAGCAGCAACACTAGATCCACAAGAACAGCAACCATTTAGGCAGAGACCCTTGATTCGTTGGTGAGTACCACCCAAACTTCCCAAAGTTAGAGTAGAGTTTCAGAGTCTCTAAAAAGGGCCAAATGTTCGAAGAACCTCCTCCTACTACTACTGACTCTTCAGTCATTGGTCCCAAAGTTATTGGAACCAGAAAGCTGTTACCTGGCCAGGTCTTTCTTTGGTGCTTCACCCACTAGTGTGCAAAGCAAGAAGGTTTTAGCTGTAACAAACAAAATCCTCAATCCTCAGAGAACACACCTCTTCCCGCACCTGGTGGAGCAGCTTTCTTTTTTTTTTCTTTCAATCAACCCAAATTAGGTTATCAAGCACGAAATATTTTAAGTGAGTAAGGTTCTAGTGTTGCTGCTCTATCACCTTCCTTACTCTGGGTGATCAATTCTTTAAAATTTTTATATTTTTGTGAAAATTCAGTCATGTGTTTTAGTCGATTTCAAAATTACATTTTGAAAAAGGTAGCTCCCTGACATCTTCTGGACTCACCTTTCACTCACAGCAGTAGCATCTCAAGGTATAGAATATGATTCAGATTATATTTCAGTTCACCAGCAACAGCAGCACTACACCATTGTATAGACACATGCTATGGGACTGAATTTCTTAAAAAACTAGACTGAACTGATCCTTCAGCTTAAGTAGGGTGATGGATGTGACGGATCGTCCTGTGCCCCAGACTGGACACATCCGCCCGTCAGCTCCTTCCCTCTCCCAGTAAGCGGACGCACTGTGACTGTCAGAAGAAAGCAGTCACAGACCAGCACTTCCCTCAATCATGAGACAGGACGTCATGCTTTGAGGTTAAAACAGAACTCTCTTTATTACAAACACACAGAACTTATATACAATCTCCATTCACTATGCATCACAAATCTCATCAGCCACATCCCATCACAAATCCCATTGGTATACAGGGGATGTATCAGGTGAGGGGATTAAGGGATACAATGGGTTCCCCCACCTGTGTTATCCCCCCTGTAGTGCGGGTGCCGTCTGGGCAGACAGGGCTATGCTGGCTGATTAAGAGCCCCAGCCAGATACTAGGATCGTCTCTTTGAAGGCAGGAGCTGCAGCCACATTCAAACAGGGTACAAATAACTATAATAATAATAACAGTGAAGATCAGACATGGTTCTTCACATTACTCCCCTCTTGTGTAAACGTCTGGCAGACACAGCCAGATCCCTAACGGATCGGCTTGGGGATGACCGGGCCTCTACTGTCTCTAGTCCTGCGGGGTAGGGAGAGCGGGCGTGCGGCCTCTGGGGCACCCTGGCAGCCCCATGTCAGTCACCCAGGCTCCTGGGCCTGGCCCGTAGTCAAAGGGTAAGAGGCCAGCCCAGAAGCCTCTCCAGTGGGCAGCCCTCTTTAGTCTCCTCTGCAGGCATGGGAGACCTTTCTCCAGGGCTTCCTTTTCCCTCTGGGCCCTCAGCCCAGACCTGGCTACCTCCCAACCTGATGGAACCCTCCCATGGTTACCCTGACTACGGGCTTGTCCCGAGTCAGTGTTATGGAACCATTATATATATCAGCAAGAAACGCTTATTGCTTTAATGAATATAAGCTGGCCTCGACCAATAAAGGGTTACACCTCACGCAGATACGTGAGAGACGCAAGTAGCAGTGTATTCAGTTATCTATATTTTACTAACCGCAAGCGCCATTCTGGCTATATCTAGTTGCAGGAAAGTATCTAATATTTGTTTCTAACGGTTTTCTGCCTTTCTGCCTATTTCCGCATAGTTTCAGGATTAACCAATTAATAAGCTTTACGTAACCTGACGTCCCTTTTTTTCTGGACACTATATAATCTATAATATAAACAAAATAAAGCAGAGTGATTTTGGACCTGACCCAGAGTGTGTCGTGTGTCTTATTTTTCTCTCCGTGCACGTACATTTATATTCACATAATTTGGAGCAGTTCAACAATTGAAGAAAGGCTTTATTGGAAAGCATCCAAAACAGTTGGCGCCCAACGTGGGGCTCGAGGAAGCCGTACCTGTCGGAGGTCCCTCCCGGGGAGAGTTCACGCCGTGAGCTGACGATTAGACCCTGGGACTGCAGCCCAGTTACAAGGTAAGATCGTTTCTTATCTACCTTGTGTGTCTCTCGTTACTCACGTGTGTATTCGGAGGAGGGAACTCAGGTGGTTGACGCACCCTCGAGAGGCAATAAAAGAACCCCATGTAAATCTACTGTATAATCACTTGTTGAACTGTGGTGCCTCCCTTTTGCTGGCGAGCACACTGTTTCGGAAAGGTTTCGGAAAGTGTTTCAAGTCTACACCGGATCAACCCAGTTGCTCTGATCCCCAGACGGTGCTGTAAGACTAACACTAATTTGGACAGCCCAGTCGTCTGTCCCCAGCACACTGTAGAAAATCGGTAAAGTGTTTCAAGTCTACACCTGATCAACCCAGTTGCTCTGATCCCAGACGGTGCCGTAAGACTAACACTATTTTGGACAGCCCAGTCGCCTGTCCCCAGTGCATAATATTACTACAGTGTGTGTGTGCCTCGCTCGTATCAGAAGGTTTCGGACGGTTGCGGACAAGGTTACGATACCGCTGCGGAATGGGGAACGATAACAGCGTTCCAAGTGGGTTCTGTACTCCCTCCCAATTAGTTGCTGACAGACGAGGGAAAAGATACATTAAGCAATTATCTAAGTTGGAAAAACGATATAAAGTACCCAGAGGAGGAACCTTATCAATTTGCACCTGGCAAAACCTCCTAAATGAAAAAGCAGGAAAATTAGACGACGACGGATTGAAAGATACTGTTAAAATCTGGCTAGATTGTAGCAAAGAATTTAAATCGTTAGATGGCGAAGAAATGTATGATGAAAAGCACTCAAGATATCTGTGTAAAATTCCAATGTCTTATACGCCACAGCTCTATAATGGCGCCGAGTCGTCGGACAAGGGGTGGAGCTGCCCAGCCTGTAATGCAATGACGTCAGGAAGCCGTCGCTCTTGTCTGTACTGTGAGGCCCCCCGCCCCCCGTCTACTTCGGCTACTGTGTCGTGTCTGACACAGACACCAGCGCCATCTTGTGACGCACTTCACCAACTGTCTTCAGTGGAAAATCCCCACCAATTGCCTGCCCCGCCTTCCATGTTAAATCCGGTACAGGCATCGGCGCCATCTTTGTTAACTGACAACGCCCAAAATTCTGGCCTACCTCCAGCTCCGTTATCTTCTATGTCTATTCCCACAGTGTCATTGTACCCAGTAGTTAATCCGGATGGCACATTTGTATTACCTACCCAGATTACAGCACCCAGACATATGGTCCCAATCATGATAATGGCAAGCGGTGAGGAAACAAAGAAGGAAAATATATCTACTAGTGCTGTTATGCTTCCGGCCCAACACCAGGCTGAGGAAGGCCTACTACTCCAGGAAGGCAAAACACTAGAAAAACCTCAAGCAGTACTATTTCCACCCACTCCTCCCGTAGTTACACCCCCGGTACCTACACCCAGCACTACTGTCCCGTTAATGATGATGGGCCCAGGCGACAGTCCAGAAGGGGAGGAAATAGATACGACCGAGGGCGCAACAGCTGCCCCAACCCAATCCGATGCCGACAGCAGTATGATACTTAAAAAGGGAAAAAGGTTACCTAGACCGAAACCAATAACTAAACCCCAAAGAAGAACTAAGCCCAAACACACACAGTCCCCCTTGGTGGGTTTTGACCCACCTGTTCTCCATGCTGAGGAGATGGGAGCTAGGCCTAAGCACCAACCTATTTTCACTGATGAAGAAATAGGCACTCATGACAGTCTATCAGAAGAAGAGGGCTCAGAGGAGGGGGAGGAATCCCAAAGTATTTACCAGAGCTTACCTTTTGTACGTTCTCCTATAGGCCATCGCCGTATAAGATATACTCGACAATCTGATACCGAACAGCCCTCAAGTACGTCAGCCCCTCAGCCACCATCCATGGGGAATACAAATCCCAATAATCCGTTTTCTTCTCAATTCGCTGAAATTATGTCTGCAGCTATAGTACAAGCCACCCGACTCGCCACAGAAAATGCTACTCCACGAGATGGTCTCGCTTCCACGGAGCCGCGTTCCAAGTATGCAGCATTCAATCCGCAACAACTGTATACAATCGTCAAAGATCTCCCTGAACCTGATACACATCCAATGCCATTTTATCGAAAAGTTTCACAGGCCTGGACTACCTATGGATGTACCTGGTCTGACCTTGTTAGTATTGTCCAAGCCAAAGCAGGAGACTACGCAGATCTTATTCTCAACCAAATTATACGAGACCCATCTTATCTACCTTGCGATCCCAGATCCACTGAATCAGGTCAACAGTTTATCAAGCAATTGGAAATCTGGGCGAAGGACAGATTGTCCGAACAAACAGTATCTCTACAGGATATAACTCAAGAAAAAGGAGAGTCAGTGGAGAAATATGCCTACAGAATCAAACGACATTTTCGTGATCTAGGATTCTCACTCCAAGAAGTGGCACATATTCGTATGTTGGGTCGTGCCTTTGTAGACGGCCTCCATTCTGATCTCAACAAAGTACTCACTACCTGCCGCCCGGAATGGAGGTCAATGGATCTTGAAGTCCTTATACAGGTTGCTAAAGGATTGGAGGCAGGAAACAGCAAGAAAAAGTCCGCCATCATGGCGGTAATGACCGGAGCCGACGCCACTAATGAAGCCACGGACAGACAGCGACAACCTCGTAAATGTTTTGGATGCGGAAAAGTCGGTCATCTTAAAAGAGTATGCCGTAGTCGCCATCTGTGGGCCGCTTATCAAGCCCAGAACCAAAACCAGAACCAGAACACTCTTCCTCCACCTCCTCCTCCTCAGCCATAGGAAATAGGCGAGCAAATGGAGGAGGGGGACTCTATTTGCATGGCTGTCTCCGCCCCTCCTTCCGGCCCTTCCCCTAAGATCACTCTTGATGTAGCCGGAAAACCTTGCTCATTTCTTGTTGACACTGGCGCTGCTCGTAGCGTGCTTTGTGAGACGGATGCATTACCATCCTGGCTATCTGATATACAACTCCCCTGTAGTGGGTTAGAAGGCGTGGTTCAACACAACCCACTCACACGCCCCTTACCCGTCACAAGCTCTTCAATACATCTGCCTTCATCTACTCTAGCTCAATTTGTGGTCAGTGCCACTTGCCCTTTCAATCTTCTAGGAGCGGATTTTCTCAGCAAAATCCAAGCCAATATTACTTTCACTGACAAAGGAACTGTCACTCTCAACACTGCTCTTGCCCCTGAAGAAACCTGTATGCTTATGGCAGTAGTACATGATCCTGGTGCCGAAACCTGGGATAATCTATTTAATTCTTTGAATACCATGCTAGACCATCTTCCAGCTACCCTATGGGCCTCTGGACCTATGGACATTGGACGTCTCAACGTCCCACCGGTACAAGTTGTGCTTAAGGATCCTAATGTTCTTCCATATAAGGCCCAATATTCTTTATCAGTGGCCCAACTAGATGCAATATCTATTCAAGTAGCTGCACTCCTAGAATCCGGTGCAATAATACCTACTACTTCTCCTTGCAATACTCCGCTGTATCCAGTCAAAAAGAAGCAGATCAAAGGCCAACCTCCAGTGTACAGGATGGTACTCCACATTTCCCCATCCAAACAACAAGAGCCCACTCCAAAGCAGCAGCAGTTTCACTTAACCCTACCTGTCTCTCCGAGCTGGGGCTCGTTTTGCCACTGGGGAGGAGTGCGGGTTGCCGTTCCTTCCATAATTGGTGATGGCCGCTGGGGAGGGTCGCCGCCTGCACCCACTCCTGGATGCTCGTGCTGGGGAGAGCCAGATAATAGGGGTTGTAAGCAGTGCAGGGCAGAGATCAGCGACTCTCTGCCCGGTTGCCAGTGCTTCTGCTGGTGCAGGGAACGGTGCTGGGCAGAGAACAGCATCAGTCTGCCCTGTGGCCAGCTCTTCCGCGGGTGGTTCCCTGCTAGCAGGTGGGGACCCTTCGCTGTGGGGCGGGCAGAGGCCAGCAGCACTCTGCCCTGTTGCCGGCGTTTCAGCCAGAGCGAGGATTGGTGGTGCAGGACAGAGGTCAGTGACTCTCTCTCCGGGTGCCAGCACTTCTGGTTGGTCCTCGTTAGCCGACGGGAACACTGTGCTGGGGGATGAGCAGAGGCCAGCAGCACTCTGCCCCGTGGCCGGCTCTTCTGCCGGTCTGGCATTTTGCGGTGCTGGGCAGAGAACAGCGTCCCCCTGCCCTGTTTTCGGCGCTTCTGCCGCCTCTAGTGGAAACCCATAGACCGTCTCAAATTCCGGCATGCGGTCCATAATCGCCCGGAAGACTTCCTCCCAAAAGTGATTGCCCACTTTCACCTCTTCGGGCTCTGGCTGCAATACCAGGGACAGAGTGGCTGAACCTTCAAGTCCGGAGGCTTGCCAATTACAGTGAGCGGCCTCCGGAGCTCGCTCTGTGACATCTGTTGGCTCACACTGCAGGGCATAGTGCCCCTCAAACAGCATCAAGTATTCTGCCTCGGGGCACCATTCTCTGTCTACTAGTCCCTCAAGGTCTTGGCTGAGTTCACTCGTTGCAGTGGGCGGCAGGGCTCTCCGGCGCTTGTCACTAATGTCCCACCATCGGTCCATGTTGCCATTGCCAAAGACATCCCTTTCCTCGAATGCCTCCCGGTGACTGTTCAATCCACTCCATCTGTAGATCCGTTTGGCTCTTCCTTGCCAGGGTATAACTTTGTTCTGCGGCTAGTTGCTATAATAATAATAACAGTGAAGATCAGACATGTTTCCTCACAATGGAGTAGCACCAGCGGTTGTGCATTGGGTAGGTACCAACATTGCTCATGGTGGACATTTATTGGAGTCTGTGGTGGAGAATTAAATGATGTTCTACAGACTTTGAGAAATCTTGTCACTGACACGTGTGCCTATGATCTGCCAATGCCTGCCCAGGCCCTGTGCTCTACCTTATTTTTAAATTTCTATAATATTAGGGAAATTCAGTGCTGGTCTCAGGGGCTGCATGTGTCTATCATCTGCCCGTGTCTGCTGGTCTAGGCTAAGTGCCCTACTTAGGTGTTCAGGCGCCCTGTGCGGATTCCTTCTCTGGAGCCTCCCTCGACAAAAAAGAAAGGGAAAAAATCTAGTTTTAATTAGAGATTATTTAAGTGCAAACAAACACAGTAATATATAACTGGAAACACTGGTAACAATAATGTACCTTAAATACATTAAATATAGGAAAAAAGACAGCTAACAGCGCAATCTTTGTAACAAAAATATTGAAAAAATAGGACCCTAGGCAATTATTTCCTTTGCACCCCCTCCACGCTCCCTAGAATGCAATCATCTCTGCTCCCACATAAAAAAACATATTTGCCACACTGACTGAAGATTAGACGAAGACTCTACTGTGACTTTGAAAGGTCCTCTCCCCTATAATCATCCACAGAGTCCCTTTGCCCTGTCATTTACTAAGCCACACCTCTCTTTTCCTTCCTCCCTGTATTTCAGGTATAGATCAAATAAACACCACATGTAAACAACACTTGCGTGTATAGCATTGCAGGTATAGTCCAACAGATTAACACACAAACCCAGCTTTGCAGGTATAGACCATATGCAAACTCAGCACTGAAAGTATAGATCAAATAAACAGATGGGAACAGCACTGCATCTATAGATCAACTAAATCAGCAATGCATTGTATAGATCAACTAAATATGATCTCCAAACCCTGTATTTGCAGGTAAACATAAATAATGTACGTAAACATAGCATAGCAGATATAGATCAACAAATCGGCTTTGCGGGTATAGATCAATTGTAATTCACATTTTAACTCAGCATTAACGGTATAGATAAAAAAACTAAACTAAATGCCCCAACAAGCCTTGTCACGGACACTGCCTGGTATTTACAGGCATAGATCACAGGTTGCACACCCCAAAGCCATCCCTGGTGTCCACATAGAGCTTGACCAGCACCCAGATTACACACACAAATTACAGCCCAGCCTGAGCCATCTTTGTCCCCAAACAGCCCAGCGTGAGCTACCTTTGTCCCCAAACCGCCCAGAGTGAGCCATCTTTGTCCCAAAACACCCTGCCTGAGAGCCAAACAGCAAAAATAAAGCAAAAATTTAATCCGAAACAATTTTGCTTACCGTGCACAAGTCTATGAAATATGATGCTGTAGAAAGCAATGCATAAATAAAAGTGAAGAAAGTTTTTTTTTTATTTTATTTTGCAGACCTGTGGCTTGCCATTGTAGGCAGTCATATCTCATAATAGGTGACTTTACCTACACTGAGCTTATTCTTTAAGTGCATTGCTGATCAAGTCCTAATTAAGTTATTTACTACATAGACTTCAGATTGTCCCTCTGGGCAATTAAGGAAACATTATGTAAAACTAAAATTGTTTTAAGATTATGAAAACATTTGTTATGATACTAATATTTTTTATAGAGGCTCACCTTTAAATTTGCTTCACAAGCAATTTAAAAATCATGCATGTTCTGATTTAGTTTTTTTTCCAATGTCTCAGCTTAAAGGTTTTTGTTGTACTCCAAATTACTGTGATATCCATTAATGCTTGTGTACCATTTTGTACAATAATACAGACATGTATCTGTGGACTGCACATTGTTAATAATGAATTCATATTCAGTTCCAGCACTGTTTACTTTTGAAGTATAATGGGTGGATGATATACCAGGTCCATATTTTGGAGATGAGTACGAGTGATGATGATACAGAATCATTTGCGGAATTCCACCAGGCAATTGCCTCAAGAAATATATGGCATGATCTTCTTTTATGCCAACATTACAGGTAATTCTTGCGACTTGCTCCTTATTCACAGACTGAAAAGCAGGTGTTAGAACTGGTGTCTGGGACATAACATCTGGATAGAAAAAGAAATAAAGATCATATCACTTTATATTCATAACATCATTTAAACATTAATTGCATGTATTACACAATACTCACAAGGAATCCAAAGTAATAACATCAAGAAATATGTAAACGCTAGATCCATGATGATGATTCTTTGCCGACTTCTGCACAATAGTAATGGCTGTTTAGTGAGAAGTATTATAAATAACACAACTACAAAGTCTATTTTGCTTATGCAAATCTCTCATGCAGTATATATACTGTATACATTTTCATAGCTGACCTAAAAAAAATGAAAATGTATGTAAATGTAAATCTATATTCTATATTCAAATAATATTAAATATATTTAACAGTATCAGCCACCATAAGGCATGTCAAATGCAGTCTTGCAGTACATGATATGTTAAAGGATTTGTATTTTTTAAGGCCCAACATATTTTCTTTAGAACAAGGCATACATATTGTTTCTTTTAATAATTAGTTATTGTCTCTTTAAGATTTTTTTTCTCCAACAAACTACTGCCACAGAACATATGTACATAGTGAGAACATAACCTCTCCAGAATATGAACAAATGGAGAACAATAGGTCAAAAATAAATTCAAACACATTTTTGGTTTTGGTCTTTTTTGGAAATTTCATTTCCTGCCTTTCAAAATTCAGAGTATTTTTTTAAAAAAATTTGGAAATTAAATTTGCGGGGCCATAAAAGTCTCACTCTCTGCCCCCCAGTCCTGTCTGCCCCTTGCCTTGCATCTGCCCTCCCAACTGCTCAGCTGTTTTCTTATATTCACTGATTTCTTGGCAGATGCAGAGACCATGCAGACAGGGAGTGGGGAGCAGGGTGTAGTCAGTAGGTGAGACAGCCTTCTGCTTCATAGAAAAGGGGAGGGGTGTGTAGGGCAGTGCCTGTGATATAAGATGCTCTAAATTAAAAGTCTTGCTTGCCTGTAGAGCAAGCCAGGTGAATTATTGCCAGAGGCGTATCTAGAGTATGGCACCTATGGCTCATACCATAGGCGCCATTTGAAAGGGGGCACCAGTGAGCCACTTTCAAACGCCGTCTTTTTTTTTTTTTTGATGCGGAGGAGAGAAAGGGGCGCCTAGCAACCGCTCGGCGCCCCTCAGTCTCCTCCACGAGGCCTCTACCTCCGTCCTGGTGCCGGCATTTCATGCTGAGCAACGTAATGTGATGTCATATTTCGGCGCTCAGCAGTGAAGCAGCAGGCACCAGCGAGCAGCTTTTAAACGCTTTTTTTTATGCAGTAGAGAGAGAGGGGCGTCTAGCAACCGCTCGGCGCCCCTCAATCTCCCCCGCATAATAAAAAAAAAAGACTTAAGCGGAAGTTGTCTACACGAATCGCGTAGAGCTCTACACGCTGCCTAAGCACCGGGGACTCAGAAGCACCGGTAATTTGGGGGGGGCATAACACAGAAGGATCCAGGTCCCCTGCATCTGAGTCCCCGGTGCTTAGTACGGGCAGCGTGTAGAGCTCTACGCAGTTCGCGTAGACAACCTCCGCTTGAGCGGAGTGGCTGCAACTCCCAGACGTGCCAGGATCTCCAATTTTAGCTTGTTGTAGTCCCTTGCTTGGTCCAGTTCTAGATCGTAGTATGCCTTTTGGTGTTCTCTACTTGGCGCTATTAAGCTTGCCCATTCAGCCGCAGCTGTTTGCTCAAATGCCATAAGGTAGGCCTCAACATCATCTGTCACAAGATCTTTATAATGCTCTCTAAGGTTATGAAAATATATGTAATATATGTGTAAGTATGTTACATCCACAGATAGAATCATAATCCACAACATAGTCTTAACCAACCACGTCTTCACTGAGTTATCTTTAGTAGAGAATGGCCAGTGGGAAGTTAAGGTAGACCAGGAACTCAACACTTAATTACTTCTCATGGACAATTTCCAACAGTGTTCAGAAAGGAGCTGGGGGATTTTTATAAATGACAGTGTTAAGCATGCTGATGATCATGCCTTGTTCTGGCAAACAGCAAGTGTGGTTAAAAGAGGCCATATTATTTCATACATGTGCAGACAGCATAAAGAATGGTTAACTTATTTGAAAATCAATCCCTTTCAGCCTAATACTGCAAATGTGTGGAAAAGCCAATACTTACAGTAAAAAACATTTGCTAGGCACATTGCTCATTAATTCAATTAAATCAAACATTACTTCTATCAATTTGGTAATAAATCCAGTGAGCTCACTAGGCTTAAAAACCACCAGGCTTAAGGACATACTATAACATATTCAATGGCCAGATAATTCCATCATCACAGATCTTAACAATACTAATTATACCATTCATTCATACTCCTCAAAACTATATGCAGCCAGCCAGGATGATGAGGAGGTGGAAATTTATTTGTTGCCCAAACTTACATTGGAAGACAAGAAAGAGGGACCTGGATTCTCCAGTCTGGCAGCCGGTGAAACTCTGCTGCTGCAGCCACTTGTATTCTTTATTTGATCTATACCTTCAATGCTAAGGTTACTTGTGATTATTCAGTTTTTCTATACCTGCAAGGCTGGATTTGTGGGTTATTTAGCTGCTCTGTACCTTCAATGCTGAGTTTGATGTGTTATTTATTAATATATTAAAAGACAGGGTTTATATGTCTTGCTCAGTCTTGCACCTGCAATGCTGTGTTTTCAAGTTTTGTTTATTTGATCTATACCCAAACTACATGAAAGAGGAAACAGAGAGGAGTAGCACAGTAAAGGATAAAGAGACTCTGGGGGTAATGATGGGGGCATTATGGGTGGTAGCCCGCAAAGGCACCTAAAGCCGGCCCTGATCACGACTTGCACTCCATTTCAGGTCACTAGCCATAACCACTCCATTTATTTGCTTTGCGTTCTGCATAGTATTGTGCTCCTCTGTCCTGAGTGTGGGGAAGGGAAGACTGCACTGATTCCTCCTAATCTGTAGAGTCAGTGCGTCAAGTACTTTTTGAGTTTTTTTGTGGGTTTTTTGTTGTTGTTGCTGGAGTAGAGAGTGTGATTGTATGCCAGGGGGTGTGGGTGGAGGGTTGTGGCAGGAGTGGGGGCCCAAGCAAATATTAAAGACGGCCCTGCTGCAAGTTAATTAATAGTTTATGTTAGTGCAGAAAATGTACTGTTATACAGTGAATTGGTGAAGCAATAGTGTACTACTGTAGTGTATTACAGGGACTACAGCAGACACTGATTTCCCCTGTTCCTGAGTAGAGTTTAGTTGATTAACACAATTGCTTATTTATGCAACTAGCCAAATCTGTAATGTGTGGACATGTTAATATTTTTATTATCTTTCCATCATATCATCTATTATTTTTAATTGATAAATCAATATTGTCGACGAAACCAGGCATTTTAATGGGCTTGCACATTGTGCCTGTCTTTCAGTTGTTTAACCCCTTCAGTACCGGGACGTACCTGGTACTTCCTGGTTACTGGTCACCGGTAGACCGGGACGTACCAGGTACGTCTCTCGCAAAAAACGCCCCCACGTCACCACAATCGCGGTGATCGTGGGGGCACTGCTGCTGCTGCTGTCTGCCCAGGAGTCCTGGGCAGACAGCACAGCGTGTCTAAGCCCTCCCAAGCCTACAATCACTCCCACGGAGTGATTCTCTAGGCATTAAACAGCGATTGCAGAAAAATCTGCAATCGCTGTTTCAGCTGCCACAGGCAGCTTCAGGGAAGGGGGGGTGTTGAATGGGTCCCCACACAAGTGTGGGGACCTGATCCAACACCCCCCTGCTGCCTGATCGCTCCATGAGAGCGTCAGTGCAGCGTTAACCCCTTCAATGCCGCGATCGCGGCATTGAAGGGGTTAATTCCCGTTTTTAAGGGGGGTCTGCTATTGGTGGTCTGCCTGGAAGCCCAGGCAGACCTCCAGCAGCAAAAACGAACCCCCAGAAGTCCTCTGATCAGCCCTGTAGGGCTGATCAGAGAGACTCCTCTCCCACAATCTCCAGTCCATTGGAGATTGTGTCCCAGCTGCCAGAGGCAGCTTAAGGGACAGGGAGACAGGGCTCTTTGGTCTCCACATGAGTGTGGAGACCAGCCCCCCCACCCCCCCTCTTCCTCAATTAACCCCTTCAATGCTGCGATTGTTTATGACCCCCATCGCAGCATTGCAGGGGTTAATATTAGTCCCCACAAGCTTGTGGGGACTAAATATCAATCAATGCTGTGCTTCAATGGAGCATCAGCATTGAAAGAGTTAAAAAAAAATAAACTTTAAAAAATATATAATAATAAAAAAAAACA
>VKOC01000001.1:23939043-23970560 GCA_009364415.1 Spea multiplicata | reverse complement strand
TGTGTGGATTGGTGTATATGTGTGTGGATTGGTATATGTGTGGATTGGTAAGTGTGTGAGAGTGATGGGTGTTATGCTGTACCATTTCCAATGTATTTCTCATGATCTAATTATGCTCTAAAGTACATCATAACTCCCATCACTCTATACTGTTCCATACAGTGGCAGAGCTGGGAGGCAGAGGCCTTGCACCCTCACCGCAGGACTCCTGAAAGGTAAGTGAACTTCAAAGAGGGAGAGGGTAGATAGTTAGGAGGGGGTAGATAGGGAGAATGGAGTGAGACGGGGTACATAGGGCAATCATACTCCTATCATGCCAAGTAGTCTGCGAGTACATCCTGGAATCTGCGGGCATGATAAGAATGTGATTGCTGTTAATCATATATATATATATAAATATTGTTATTTAATTGTTTTGTTATATGTTATGGTGTGTGTGGGGGGTCATATTCGGTTTCGGCCAGGTAAATGCTGCACTTTTGGTTTCAGTCCAGAATTCGTTTCGGTGCATCCCTACTACTAAGCCAGACAATGAAGTGGTAGGCCTACACCACATCAATGTTTGGCGTAGTATATAGTGATTGGGGTTTTGTTACAAGTTTTGATTCCTTTCTTTTTTTGGGATGGGGGGGCGCCAGACGAGTAGTCCGCACAGGGCGCCAGAACACCTAAGGCCGGCTCTGTAAACTATATATTGTTTTTTCAAGGAGAGATAGAGCTTTCTTTTGATACCATAGTTGGATGATTAGCTGAAAAATTAGAATTAGAAATTTAGTAAAAACTAGCAAAAATTAGGAAAAAACATGTTTTTTTACATTTTCCCTCTGAATCCTCACAAAATTAGGTAAAGAGACAGAAAATTCCATCCAGATTTATCAGTTCAAGTGTCCTGATTTCAGAAATACCTAATTTATATAGATTTTCCATACTTTCTCAGCACATATAGGCAACATACTTTAAGTTGTCCATTACTTTATACAAAGCCGTTAAATTTTTACATTAGGTATGATAGGACTGCAACAAATAAAACAAAAACACCCACAGAGGTATATATTTCTGTAAAGCAGACAATCCAGGCTATCCTATCAGGGGTACTTGGGCACTCTACATGCAGGTATTTGGCCACCAATCACTGTCAAAGGTGGCCACAGAAATTAATTACTGCACTTTTTTCACCAACACATCTAAGTATTTTGTAGTATTCTTAGGATTTTTTGTACAGAGTATGTGTTACGGCAGAGAAATCTATCCTAAATTGTTCAGCCGCCTCTCCTGATTACGGAAATACCCCACATGCCTAGTTTTTTTTGTGGTTTTCTGGACATGCCAGCAAACTGGATCACGGTGTGTGCTAAGCCAATGCTATCTATGAAGCAGCTTAGCAATCCCACAGGAGAACATGTTCCCATAAAAGTATACATTTTTGGAAAGCAGTCTACCAGAGTATTTCGCCAGGAGCATTTGGACAATTTCCATGCAGCCATTTGGCCATCAATAACTGCCAAAGTCAGCCGTAGCAATTATTTCATGCGCTTTTTCGCCAACACATCTGTGTTGCTTATGCAATTTTGCACATGGTATACGCTGTGGCAGAGAAATCCAGCCTAAAGTGTTCATCCGCCTCTCCGGATTACGGAAATACCCCACATGCCTAGTTTTTTTTTTGTGGTTTTCTGGACATTACAGGGCACCCACCAAACTAAACCCAAATTTTTGTCGTTTTTTTTTTTTTTTTTTTGAAGATTGTGGGGAGGAAAGGGTTAATTTAGGGTAAGACAGGTTTTGGGTGGTTATGTACTCATTTTTGATTTTTTTTTTTTTTTGACTGCAGCTCTGCACGATGCTCTGTCTCTCAGATGGAGGAGAAAGGCAGAGCATCTGCAGTAACAGTCACACGATCGCTGTGATTGACCATCACAGCGATCGTGTGACGTTACTGCCGGATGTGTGGCACCGGGGGACTGTCCCGGAAGGAAAAACCCGATCGCGCGATCGGGCATTGGCAACTGTAACAATTTATCGGCATTCGTGCCGGTAACTGTTATAGGTACCTAATCGGAGTGATAGGGTAGCCCAGCAGGGTCTAGACAGACCCTGCAGGGATACCCTGTCCTCCTGTGAACTTCCAGATCACGTCAGTAGTGACGTGACCCGGAAGGGAAAGCCCGATAGCGCGATCGGGCATTTCCAACTGTAAAGTTACAGGAGATCGGGCAGCAGAAAGCCGGTGATGCTGGCTTCTGCTGCCAGGGGGAGTCCAGACTGTCAAACGACAGCCTGATCTCCCGTGCAGCGGCAGGAAAGTGTCCCTGACGCTGCACAAAGGGCTAGACATCCCGGTACGTCCATAGGGGATTGCAGGGGTTAAGAAGACCCAGTCCAAAGTCCCTTTGTCTCATTTCCTAGTAGCCCACAATGCTTGGTGGGTATGAGTGTATCACGGTGTATTTTAAACCCTAAGCAATACAATATGTTACTCTTCGAAGTACTTTAGTTACATAAATACTAATAGGCCTCAAAGTCACACACAATTTCTCGGTAGACCCCTGTCTCTAAATACTCCCCCAAAAAAGTGTCCCTATTAAGCCAATTTCACATTTTGGGGGAGCTGCTTTCTATTATTTGTAATTGGGGTCTAAGCTTTCTTTTTTAGTTTATACAAGTTTATACATTTTTGCAATTTTTGAATTCTGGCACACAAAACTACACCTCGAGCCCTTCTATTTATGTAACAACCACTGGAGGGCGGTGGGTTCAAAGACTTAACAGAATTCAGCGCTTAGGTTGTGTTGGAAAACACATTTAATCAACTGAGTGCCAGAAAATAATTAAGAGGTCCGCTTACCCGGAACTAAAATGGTTAAAATACTACCATTCATGTCTGCTAACAGTCAGTCAGACACCAACATGCAAAGGCGGCTATCACATTTGAGTTGCCGCAGGAACACCAAGAGCCCCGCATCCCCATTGGCTGGGATTCCGTTAGCCAGTGTAAGGACTGACAAGGGGTGGAATGGAGGCTTGGAACGCAGGAATTGGGCGTGCGCTCTTGACTGTCACATGATGCGGGGGGCTTGTAGCTGCTTTTTGCCGGTAGAAGTGTCAATTGGAGCCGGTGACAGGCTGGTCTGCAGGTGGCTGTTGTTGTGCTGTATTAACGGAGTGTGGGGCTGAGCCACTCCACGTCATGGAGAAGCAGAGAGCCGTTGTGGTAACTGGTATGTAAAAAAAAAAAAGAGCATGACATTACGTATACACATAATAATAAAATATAGGTACTATAATATGTAATGGATAATATAGTATGTACATATATATATATATACACACACACATATGTATATGTTCTCCCCTTCCATTTTCTTTTATCTCAGCACTTCTGCTTGTTATCTGTAATGTAACTGATATATATATATATATATATTATATATATTATATTTGCACACATGCCCCCATATTGCTTGGCGTTATGAAGGGCAGATCCCAATGAACTTCATTCGCCAGAAAGGCTGAGCTCGCTCAGTAAACAGGATAGCTAAATCAATATTTGTGATATAAGTTAGTTTAAGTATTCAATATCCCTGCAATCTCGTGTACTTACTAGAGAATATACATCGAGCTTTTATTAAAGACAGGGCGCGAGTGTCATGGTTTATCTTTAGATCCTCCTCCGCAGCAAAGAAACTTGATACAGAAATACATAACCTAAAATACAGAAATATTTGCTGAATAGTGCGTTATCCCTCAACCAAATGAGCCTAGGTCGATGATTAATAAAAGTCCCCTGTGCTTTTACTCGATCGTCTTTTATCATGCGACCCCAAGTAAACTCAAAACTGTAGTGTCCAAAGATTAGCTAAATGTGCGGGAGGGAATCATGCATTCTGAACTTTAAACTGCAATAGAAAGAAATACCGGTATATAATAAGGTAAGATTGAGATTGTCTTTCTGACTTTTGTAAAATCTTACTTACTATCTCACTCTACATTAACAAAATCCCTTAATTTTATAAACCACAGATCACGCTCGTTATGCAAGTTTAATGCTATATTTATGAAACAATTACTATAAACATTTCTTAGGGATTTAGATTAATTTACTAGACATTGTTTTGAAAATGTTAATGAATGACACACCTATCAGATTGAAACTAAATTGTTTTAAAAGTAGACTCTGAAGACCAATCAGCTGTTTGTTTTTTTAATTGATTTAGAAAAATACATTAACAACTGATGACTAGATGTTTGCAAAGATTTTTTTTTGCTTTGTAGAATGAAAAGTAAGTCTTCCGGGTCTGAAATGTTTGCAAGACATTTAGCATAACAACATAGTTCACTTTGAAGAGAATACTTTTGACCAACTTGCAAAAAACATAAATTCCCATTAGCAAAAGTCTTTTCAGACAGATACCCTTCCTAATACTACAGATTATAGTATGTTGATGGATATTTTATAAATAGATTATTGCCCACGCAGGCATGTCCTTCTGTCCAGCTGATGTAATTGAACTGTAGACATAGTTCTGAATGCTTTCCCTTGGTCAAAAAAAGTAATCCAGGTTTCATACTATGCACCAATCCATAACTGCCAGCCTGCTCTGTAATCTAATTTGGTACCTAATCCAACACCCAATAAAATAGTGACAAGTGACTGAGAAAGAACATTTTAGTACACCAAATATGACCAGTGGTAAGCACAGGATTGCCCTCTTGAATCAATGAGTGAGAATTGCCATTCAGATCCAGAAGAATCTACTTGAAATAATCCTAAAAAAGTCAGACTAAACAGAGATTTTGTTCGCAAGAAGGCTACGTTAGAACTGTTGTAGCCTGTTGAGATCTGATCTGGGAATCAATCGTGATTGCTAACAGTTGAGGAAGTTTATTGGTGTGGACAAACTTTGAGGAAATGTGTCTAGATTAATATGTCCAGCCCCTGTAATCTACTGAACACTGTGATTTTCAATGTACTTGTGATCATAAGGGAGCCACTTAGATGATCTTAATACCCTAAGGGTTCCGTATGTGAGCTTGTAGAACACATGCCATTACTGCAACAGTAAGGCAGAAAATGTATAGGTTGTTGCCTATGTTTTGATATATTTGGCGAGTTTACAAATGCCCTATTACCCCTTGCATGCTGCTGTGTATACTGATGTAGGCAGTCAGACCATATGCTGCAAAAACAAGGGCTGATTGCCCTGCTCTGATTTCATGTACCCAGATGCATCACTGTCCAGTGAGCTAGTTGGGGAGATCGGAGATTACAAAATTGTGAAAATGGGCCAAAAAGCATTCTGACAAATGTTTCTGGTTTTTTGAGCAACAATTGTTCCCTGCCCGTTAAGTTAGGACGAAAATTCGGGGCATTTCTAATCTCTCATTCTCTCGTTCGGTCTCCCTCTCGAGCTCTCTAAACGTTTCCTTCCCTGCTGACCAGTTCCACTGCAGGGGAGGGTTGGAGGAACAGGGAGAAGACGGCATTTTGCTGTAACTGAGGGCAATATTGGAGGCACTTTCGGTGATGACGCCACATTTGGTAAAAGTTATGTCTGTGGAGATGCTGACAAAGATAGAAGTTTGAAGAGAAGGAACAAGATAAGAAAACATGAAACATTGAGAGTGTGCGAGAGAGTGCACAAGAATGAGAGTGTGGGTGAATGTGGGCATGATAATTCTGCGCTTTTTGCTTCATTTTCTCGGGGGGGAGCTGGACTTGTTTTCCTGGCTTAGTTTGAATCGCTGGCTTTACCAAAATTTGTTAAATTTGTAATTCTTAAAACCCTTTTAAGACAAAGACTTCAGGAAGAAATCTTAGCATGGGACCAATACAATCAATAGGGCTTGAATATGTGCTTCTTATAGAGTATGTGGCTGCATTCCTTATAAATAAAATGAATAAATCTATAGAAATAAAGGTTTAACAATTTCCAAGGACTTAAATAAGGATAAACCATGCCGTAGATAAGATGAGATAAGACATACCAGATAACTCAGACTGCACAAGAAGGAAAAGAAAACAGCCCAAAACAACCAAAAGGTTAATGCAAATGAAGGAAATTAATTAAGACTCGCAAAAATATATAATAGAAACGTAGGAAGTGATGGCAGATAAGAACCATTCAGCCCATCTAGTCTGCCTAACCTCTGAATACTTTTCTTAGTCCCTGACCATATCTTATCAGCATACCTGGGAACTTCTGGACACCGGCTACCTGGAGCCTACCCTGACGGCGACGGGAAACACCCCCATTCAATGGAAAAATGGGCGCGGAGCAGGGCGTGTCAAGACCCCGCTGCCGTGACCCTGACCTACTCCACTGGTAACAAGACCTTGCTTCGATTATACTCAATTGACTACAACTCTTTGTTGTCTGTCAATCACCCACAGTCTAACCCATTCAACGATGTTGGGATCTAAACTAGGAGATTGCAGTTTATTGGTAAGTCTTTTATGTGGGACAGTGTCAAAAGCCATAGTGAAATCATAGTGGTCTTCTGTACCATTTTAAACAATTATTTTAGCCAGTCAACCTACAGTAATATCAAATCTATGAACATTAATATAATATCTAATATGGCCTCCTTACAAGTTGACTCATCAACTACTTGTTGTAAAGATAATCCCAGTAGGGAATTTAGAAAATATGCACTCCAGGCACAATCAGTTACTTTGGTTTTCCACAAGAGGAAAATTAAAGTTGCCAACGTTTATAACTTCCCCTTTCAATGTAATTTTAGCTATTTCCTCAATTAGTAGATTATCTAGCTCTTCTAGCTGTTCATGGGGGTCTATCAATTACAAAACTGACTTTGTTCTACCCATTAACTTATGTTAGGTTTTGTTATATTTCACAAAAAGGGTTACCTCCCCCTTTCTTGTGTTTTCTGTCTGTTCTATATAAAGAATACTCTAGTATTGCTATGTCCAAGTTGTTTTTCCTGTTATACCATGTCTCGGTAGCAGCCACTAAATCAACATTCTTAGTTGCCGCTACTGTTACGAGTTCATGGATCTTATTCCAATATTGTGAGCATTTGTAGACCTGACCCTAAGTTTGTCACTTAACACGTGTGCTTCTCCCTATTTTCTGTTAAAAAAAGCCCCCAGATCCCCCCACCTGGGTATTAAAACATCTTCTCTTTCTATACTGTATAGCCCAGTATTTATTATCCCGTAGTTTAAAATCTCTTCTAACCATCTAGCTTTCTCTCCCCAAGCACATTGGACCCTCTTGCATTCAAGTGCAATCTATCACGAATATAGAGATTGTACCGCAAAGCAATATCAGCCCAGTGCTCTTAACAACCCAAAGTCCTCCTTCTTACACCAAGACTTCAGCCATGCATTAAGCTGACTAAACTTTATCCCTAGATCCCTAAAATTCTCCACTTACTATGTGTAAGGGCAATAGGTAGTGGAGTCCAGAATGCAGGATAATCCCACCAAAATCCAAGGTCACGGGTACTAGAGATTGAGCCAAACTATAACAATCCGAGGTCAGGGGTCACTGCCAAAACAGCTAAACAAATAATCAAGTGTAAGGTCGTGGATACTAGAAGATGTATGGAACAATCCGAGGTCAGAATCAAATAGGAAAACTAACAAGGTGCTAAGATCTAGAGAACAAGACACCAAGCAGGGAGGTTCCCTCCCCGCTGCAACCCAGTCTAGGCTTCACCTAACTATGGCTCCCTTCCGACTGATGATCTCCCTCGTTGCTAGAGGCCCCATCTCATGGATATGGACCCAGGAACTGCTGTTCCAAGCATAAATGCATATGGCGTATGATGTGCACTGAGTGAGATCTCCAAATTTTGGATTATTTGACATGATAATAGGGTGGTCAAACAATGATTAACAATGGAAAGGGTGTTTTGGGCTTTTAATAGCAATAAAGCTAATGGGACTACTGTAGAGTAAATACAAATAAGCAGAAAACACAATGAGAAACACCCTGGAAGCCGCTGAGATTGTTCTAAAAACAAATCTGCAGTCTGGTGATATTTGTTTTAGTCAGCTGTTGTCCGCTACAACACAAGGCTCAGCAAACATCCGTGCAGTGAAGCTACTCACTTGATGCCCAGGTTTATTCCTCATCGCTAACCATTAACTAATATTGTAGAAAGCACAGAAATCCAGTAATGGGTAACAATGGGCGAAAAATAGTATTAAAAAGTATAATGCACTTGTGTGAGCAACAGGGAAAGGGGTGGCATACAGCATGGAGCACTCTATCACCTGGGACCTATACCGTTTAGTTGGAGGATATGTTTCTGTTTTTTTCTGCATTATCTGTTAAGTTTGTCATCAACTTCCTTTGGATATGTGGGAGATAGTAAAGAAAGATAAAACATGATAGTCCTCTGTCTTAAAAAGTAAAAAAAGCCATTATGCATTTTTTTCCACAGGAGAAGCTCACTGTCAATGACACTTTAAGCAGAATACTTTATCACGACCCAACTGCAAGTTATGGTTAGTGAATAAATGTTATGTCTAGGGTGCCTTTAGGACCTTAAGATTTGGCCACTAAATGGGGACCCAAGTAAATATTTTGTGCTTTTATTCTGGGCCTATTTTGGCAAGAAAAACTGAGCAGAGGACACATAGCGCATTTTTAATTCTGTGAGATAAATAGCTGAATTCTACAAAAAAATACATAAAAATAGAGACAGGGCTTCTTTTGCTTATTTATTCAGCTATTTCTGAAAGTGTGATCCTACTACTTTTAGTAATAAACTGTGTGTATATGTATGGGTCGCTTTGTATACATCTCTTTGGATGGATCAAATTTTAGATGTATTCTGTGGCATCTCACATGCATTACCTCGCCCATACCTGTGTGTTTAGACAAAGAGTTTGTCGATGTTTGTATTATATGAACAGAGAGCACAGAGTGTTTACTGTGGGTTTATGGCTGTCTCCCTGGCTATAATCTGATGTGATGTCAAAATGCATGTAAGCAAACGTTAAGCAAACAGAGCATAGATGAATGTTGTGGTAGTCTAAAAACCCATAGTCTGAGTTGTTAGGTTTCATATTGTCAACTTTGCTCTATACAGAGAAACCTTTTATAAGGCTACTTGAAAGATAGGGGAAATGTTTTTTTACCCCCCTTTGAATTCTGTCTGGCCTGTCCAATTTTCCTGACTATGCGATTCATTTTAATGCACACGCCTTCTAAAGCCGGGGTTCCCCAACGAGTAGTTGTGTCTTCAGAGGCCCCATCTAACAAGTTTGGAGTTCCTTACCATTTGATAATAAATGTGTCTATAAATATATATGCACAATTACAGAGAAATATACGATTAATGTTAACTCTAGTAATCAAAAACTCTTTATTGTATTGTACCCTTGAATGTAATTTGTGCAAAAAATGTTTGGCGCAAAGGTGGCACAGTCAGGCTGTTGGGGAATGGGCTAAGTTTCAGACAGGCAGCGTTGGGGCAAGGATGGCACAGGCAGGCTGTTTATGGGGACTGACAAGCTGTTTAGCAAAAATAGGAAGAGGCAGGCTGTGGTGCTGACAACTGTTTTGTGGCAAAGATGGCACAGGCAGGCTATTTTGGGTGCCAAGTTGGCAAGCAGTTTTGAAGAAGATTGTTGAATATTGTATGAATATGGAGGCTAAAGGAAGGGTATTATGATGGGGAAATAAAAAGATGGGTATATAGATGATACATTATGTTATGGAGCATGAAGATAGAAGGGGGTTATTGTGGTGCAATATGGGGTTTTAATGGTAATGGTCAGGAGTCATTTGAATATGGTGGTTTGACAATTGTCCACCAACGCATACATACAACCACTCTAACACCGTAAACATACATATTGTGATCCCGCACCCACACAGGGCACCAAACAGCACGGTCCTCTAGGGTATTAATGCCACATCACAGTTAGATAATCAACCACGATTTATTTGTAGTCCACGTATGAAGATATGTACAGGATAACATAGAACACAAATTCTCTACAAACAAAAGCCTAGCTCGTCTGAGCGCTTACTCACATATAACTCCCTCACTACTAAGGGTCTAAACTAAAACAAAACACAATCCCACCAACCTCTTTGATGGTCTCTTTTGTGAATAGCAAGCTCTGCTGCTTCCAAACAAAATCTCTCCTCTCCTCCCTTTGTCCAACAGGTGAGGTTATAATGCAGTCAGTGCAGCTAATTACTTGCAGCTGACCAGTGCATTGGAGTCAGCTCAAACTCCCGGCCTGGAACCCGTGTCAGTCCAGGTGCATGTAAACTGCGGGGTGGAGCACCAGCCTGGCCTATATATCATACAAAACCCTGCAAAATCGAGGGGGAATGTATACCCCTTCCACAACAACACCCCGCACCTTGTTACAATACATACATATATACATACACACTAGCAGATTACACATACATACATACACACTCCACTCTAACATCACTTACAGCACACAGCTACTCTAACATGCACTTACATATATAAGCATGTATGCACATTTTAAAACCATACACTTAAACATGCATGCGCACTCAAACTACAACTATACACATATATGCGCACACAGCCACTGTAACAGTATACACTTACACATACATACACACACACATTTACTGTCTCTGATAATCCATGCAGCTCACACATGTTCCCCTCCCTAAGCTTCCTTCTAACATTTTTAACTTTATTTTATTACTACATGTTAATTTGCAATCTTCGTTACCTACTGTGAAATTAATTTCTCTCTTGTAAATAACTGTTTTCAGTGATTTATCATTTAATGGTTAATTTGATACTTAAGATGTTTTTTGCATTACATGAACTATACCAGTTGTCTCTCATTTGGTCCCAGCCCATTACATAAAATCATGGATTACAGTAATATTAGGAACTATACTGTATGGACAAAAGTATTGGGACATTTGGCCATTACACCAACGGGTACTTTTATGACCTTGCATTCTAAATACATAGACCGCTTCCACTTTTCTGGGAAGTGCAGTTAGGTACTTATGTTGGACGAGAAGGCCAGACTCGCAATCTCCATCCCAGTTTATCCCAAATGTGTTCAAAGGGGTTGAGGTTAGGGCTATGTTTTACCTTATTTTTTTCCTTCAACTGAGGAAAATGTTATCTCCTGCACAATGTATAAACCTGTGTAGAGATGTGTGTACAGTGACCACAGTCTGTAAACTACCATTTAACAATCCCTTGTGTATGGCCTTGCCAAGCTTGGAAAAGTAACCCATGCATCTTTGCTGACAAGGTCACTGCCAAATTTAGCTATAACACAGACATGCAGTGGAGATTCACCTTTTCTAGAACATAAAGGCAATCTGTCCCTTTCTAAATCCTGCCTATTATAGTTATGTACACTAAATGGTTTCATGGCTTGTTTCATTAGTTTAGAAACACCACACTTTCTACCATATATGTAGTGGGTGGGAGGCAGAGGCCACCATTGGATCATAGCTTTGCTAAGTGGCACACAGTCCTTGTGGGTCCACCAGATCGTAGTGCCCTCAAGCCTGTTCCTGGAGGCCCCTCGGCTGCCATTGGGATCTGTGACTGTGACTTCACGTTTTAAACACAAGCCTGGTAATTATTTGTGGAAGTGCATTAAGTAAAACAACTTAGTTTGTAAAATTACGCCATGTTGTTTTTAGTTAGTCGTTAAGTTTTATTTGGCCAGCATAAAAAAAAATGTCACATAAACTTTCATTACCTGAGAAGTCTCTTATTCAACGTACGTACATCTTTATTTCTATCTTGGTTTCACCTTTAACTAAAAAACTCTTGTCTTGGACCATTACAGCTATATCCATTTTCCTTGTTTATTATTGCTGAACTGCACACCAACACACTCTTTTTTTCGAGATCTCTGACCAAAATGGCTATATCCATTTTCCTTTTTTGAATTACAGGGTCTGTTTTTATGTTACATTTGAGGATTATTTTTTTGACACTTCAACTTTCAATATACAACCATTTTGGGACAAAAAGATCAATACCTACTTTAACTAGCACTTGTTTTTCTAGGTTTTGGCCCATTTGGTGAACATGCAGTGAATGCAAGCTGGGTAGCAGTCAAGGTAAGGATATAATAAAATAATAATAATTTAAAGCATTTGAGCATATGCACATTTTAGGTTCCTGATAAATTAAAACATGCAGGATTTTTAGCATATAATGGTCAAGAGGACCATGACCATGATGGGCCCATCGACTTAATAACCCCTTTACCAAGTCATGATTTAAACATACCATGTAACTTCTACAGCACAAGTAGGCTTCCTTTAGACTATTGTGTATGTATAAAAAGTCTAAATACTATAACATATGGCTTGTATATTCTAATTAAAAATGGATGCATACTGGGTCTGGCATCTATCGTTAGTATGTGTGTTTCTGTGTTGGTTGATCAAGCAACTGATCTTGTTATGCAAGTTAAACTAGAGTGCATTTCATGTTATTAATAGCAGGTAGTTTGTTCCAACTATTCTACTGGCTAAAACCTTTGTAAATATATAGATGACAAGATCTATGTATTGCACTGCTTGTCATTGTCTCTCGTATTGAAATTATCATTTGCCTTATACTTTTCGCATAGTGCATAGACTACTTTAGGAAGTTCATAATGTCAGTAAACTGTCCCAATAAAGATTAAAATGATCCCTACATTTTTATGTCACTATCTCTATATAGATATATAGATCCCTTCTTGCTCGCACCCACTCTCTGTCACTCATCTGCAAAACAAGTGTCTGTGTGTGTGTGTGTGTGTGTGTGTTAGTATTTATATAGTATAATATAGTATAAAAAATATAGGTGTGTGTGTGTTCTACAATTATGTAAATGTTTCCATTGGTTTTACAATAGTGTTTTGTCCTTTTATGAGAAATGGAAAGTGAAAATGCATTATGGTTAGGTAGAAAGTCCTCCTAGACTTTAAAAAGCACCCACGCACGCATGTAGAAGTATTTCTAGTTTTGAACTGTAGCAATACTATCTCTGTCAACCAGAATTAGTGTTTCCTACAAAAAAAAATGTTTTGTTTCAAGCATATGGCCTGAAATATCTCACGCATTCCTTTTAAATTCCTTTATTATATTAACCGCTACCACTTCTGCAGGGAGGCTGTTCCTCTTGTCGCCCTCTCAGTTAAGTACAATTTACACATTAAATATTCAAAATGGCTTATTATTTAGAGCCTAGCTCCAATAGTGGAACACAGCTCTCCCATATCTTTGTTGACCTTTATTTCTTAAGCAGTTACTTAATCTAGCTGTGTGCTTTTGTGATCAGCTGATTGCTTACACAGCACAAATCAACATTATTATAGTGAATGCTGCCCAATCTAACCACCATTTGAGCTGTGTCGCAGGGTAATGCGTGTGACCATGTCTACGTGGCAAGAACCTCAAGGAATTTCATTGGAACAGGCATCCTGACTCGAAGCTATACTGGCTTAGCAGCCTTTTTGAAATAACCATTTTATTACCGTTAGGGAGACCACCCTTTATACTTATCTGTCTTAACACAGTGTATATGTAATCACAGTTACAGAAGGAAAAAATTATTACGCTCTGAAATTAAATATAGAGGAGCGAACATACAGATGTTACCTAACTTTTTACAGATTTCTATTCTCTGCCACTTCAGCATTTATGCATTATTTTATTCAGTGCTCTGTTTCCATCATAAAAGCTGCTGATTTGTAGGTGCTGTTGAAAGATTTATTTTTTTTACGTTGACAAGAGGTTCATAATTCCCATATTAACATAAGTGTATTTAATTTGGCTGGATACCTGGCGTACTAAAACCGTGAGTAAAGCACTTATTATATAATTTAACGTGCCTGGCCTGCACTCCTCTGTGCGCGGTCCAGTGAACTCGAAACATGCTTAGTGAAACCGAGAGTAGATTTAATGCGATCGAATTCGCTAACCGCGATTTCCTTCCCTGTGCTTGCTAATTTACCAGACAGTTACAAAAGGTTAATCCAGAATTTATTCGGGAAAAATGCTAATCATCTCAGGCGTGAGTTCAACTGAAACACACATTCCACCTACATGTTTTTGACTACCCTAACATTCGCTGAAAAAATTTCCACTCTGAACCTTAACAAAACATTAGAAAAAAAGAAAACTAGATGTATGTCAACGAATGCTCATTGCCTCAACACTCTGCCCAAAGCTATGATGCGCCCTAACATAATAGATATAAATCTGTGTTTTAAAGAACTTTATTTGCCGATGTATATATATATATATTATATATACTTTAATAAGACCCCTTGCGATTACCTCTCTTGTGCTTAGAAAATATTAACAAACGTACATCTGCCTCCCCTTTCTTACTAGCAATTTTCCATGTGGGTTATGTATATATTGCTGTGTACTGTATTAAGGTGAAAAACAGCTGTGCCTCTGCGGTGAAGAAAACCCAATTGTGCTTCCATGTAACTTGCATAGCTGTACGAAGTTAAAGGTCAAAGTATAATCCATTAAAATAATTTATTTTCAGAACCGAAAATAATTTAGAATACTAAATTTGTGCCGAATGTAAAGTAGAAATCAGTTGTTTGCCAATGTAATTCAGCAGTAACGTATTTCTTTGTAAAAGCTGGTATATCTTGAATCGGCTCAGTGACTGACCTGTAAGCTGTCACCATTGTGTTTCCCTGGTATTCCATACATAGATCTTTTCATGAAGCATACTGTTCAGCAGATGTCATAAAACATTTTTATTTGAAGCACTCTAATGCTTTCCTTTTTTCCTTAGCTCTCTGTTCATGTAGGAGTCTCGGGCATGGCAACAATGGTAACATTAGAGAAATGTGGTCACAATGTAGGGTATAAAGGCCTGGATAATTGCAACTTCTGCCCTGGAAAACACTGCTGTGTTGATGGAGGTCCTGAATGCTTACATTCTGTGATCGACATAGATGCAGTTTACAAGAGAGCCTCAGCAGCTGTGCCAGGTGTTCAGTTCACAGTTTCTACAGATGCAGGCAGGTATGATTCCCAAAGGTCCTTGACGCACATACACATTGTATTGAATACCCAGTAGCCTTTGTCACACAGACCACTAGTGACTTATTTATTGAATTATATTACATCCTTTAATTCGAAACTTCTTTTTTAGGGTTACACTAAGCTCATGGTGGGACAACAAGTGTCCGTAGCAATGCAGTTCCAATTGTCTGCAGGCATCTCTGCGGCTCCTAATCGCCGCACGGTTCCATGGATTTGCCGATAGGCCCGGTCAGGTGTATGGAGTGTTTCCGACCACAGCTGGCTAGTTCATGAAAGTCTGGTTAGGGCAGTCCAGACTGGGTTTTCCGGTCACTCAGTGCCACCCAAGTGAGGTGACTTAGACATAAGAGGGGGCTGGGCAGGCAGACAAGGAGTCTTCCCAGGAATCCATCAGTGTCCCCCTCCCAAATTCAGATGTACCCTATCTGTCTTCATGCCTCAGGGGTTACCGTGACACAACAGTGTGGACTACCTATCCCGGTAGGGCAGGAAATGAAACCTCCCCTCTGTCCTATCTCTGAGTAGGAGCTTCTCTTTTTTTTTCCTTTTCTGTCGGGTTCATGGGAGAGTCCGGGTTCACTGGCTTGATTTCCTTGCTATGGGAACCTGGCAGCTATGTATCACTAATAGCCAATGTCCTGAAGAAGGTCGGAGAAGACAAGTGCCTGGTAATAATGATAGCTCCAGATTGGCCCAGGAGGATCTGGCACCTAGAGCTAATTTGTCTGTTGTGGCAGACCCATAACCTTAGAAGTCACAACAGATTTTCTACAACAAGGTCCGATTTGTCATCCAAATTCAGCACATCTGAAGTTAACGGCCTGGCTTGGAATTCATACCAAAGGGTTCTTTTCTCCTTTCCATTTACAACATATCTTTATTTGTATATTGTCCCAATCCGACGAACAACAGAGAATGTCGGTTTCATTCTCAGGATCTACACATATGCTTAATAATCTACCTGGAGAGAACTGCTTACTGGAGAAGTTCAACCAATCTTTTTGTATCCTTTGCTGGAGCTATAAATGGGTCAGCAGTTTCCAGAGCTTCTATCACTTGATGAATTATTTTTTCTATGTCAGAGGCCTACACGCCAGCTGGGAAAGAACCTCCCCAGAGACTTACAGCTAACTCCACAACGGCCCACATCTTGGGCAGAGGCAGCCAGGGTATCCAAGGATCAGATCTGCAGAGCAGCAGTCTGGAACAATGTACACACCTTAATTTAAACATTACAGACTTCCTTTTTGGATGATAACAACTTTGGAAGAAGAGTTTTGTACTCTGTGGTTTTGGATCCCTCCCTGTAGCTTTGTTAAAGTGCTACAGGAAGAAAGACCAAATTCTTACCTGAGAATTTCTCTTCTTGGTCATTTCTGGTACCAAAAATGTTGTGCCTCCCTAATATAAACTTGATTTGAATTAGTTTGGCCTTGGTTATTCACTGCATGAGACAGGAGGTTTTGGGAGTTTTATTTTCTGCCCTACTTGGATAGGTGGAGCCTCTCCTAACATGCTACCAGGAGTGACCAAGAAAATTAGGTAAGCATTTACTCTTTAGCAGATTTTATATATATATATATATATATATATATATATAAACACTTTCAAAAGTCTTGACTTGACTTTAAATAAAGTGAAATTGTTAATTTAAAGACCTGGAGTGCTGACCATCTTTTGAAAGTGTTTTGTATGGAAACTGCTGGTTACTAGCACCAGGCTTGGAAATTCTGGGATGGTGTGCAATGGACTTTGTGAGTAAATATATATATATATATATATATATATATATATTATATTCGTATTTGCTCGATTATAAGATGACCCCCAAAATTTGAATATTAACTTAGAAAAAAAAGAGCCTGAATATAACACTATCCAATAGGAAAAAGCTTTACTAGTAAATATTCAAATTATTATATATTTACTATATTCAATAGTAAAATGCTCTGGAAAACACTTTGTCTTATGATCGAGCAATTACGGTATATATATATATAATATATATAATGCTGTGAAGTAAGAATAGTTTAGAAAATAGACATGTTAGCATCATTTAATTTTACCATTTAATAAAATGCAAAGGGGGTGGACAGAAGAAAAAACTAAATTCAATTAATATTTGTTGTGACCACTCTTTGCCTTCAAAACAACATCAGTTCTTCTGGGTACACTTGCACAGTGAAAGGTGAAAAATGTCAAGTCATACACCATGGCAAAACTGGGCACAGCAACAAGACACTGCATTAGCCTGGTCGTTCCCAGGCAGAAATTTCGAGGCAGACAGGTGTTTTCAGATATTTTGCCCAAGCTCTTTTGGGGAAGCACAAAGAAATGGCCAATTTTTCAGGACTGTAGATGAAGAAGTGGTCAGTCAATGATGAAAGTCACATCATGCTTACTCTTTGCAATCGGAAGGTTTCCAGAAGTGCCATCAGATCAACATTGACAGAAAACAGTGGGACCTTGATATTACTGTCAGAAGTGGTCTTCATGGAAAACCTGTGGCCAAAAAGCCACACCTCTTACATGGAAACAAGATCAATTGACTCAACTATTCATTTAAACACAGGTACTGAGGTACAGAAACCATGACAATAGGATCTCTGTACTGATGAGTCAAAATTTTAATTATTTGGCTGTAACAGAATGCATTTTGTTAACTGAAGGGCTGGAGAGACGGAAAAGGCAACTATGTAGCATGGTGGAGGTTCCTTGCAAGTGTTGTGGCTGCATTTATGCAGATGCAGTTTGAGATTTGGTCAGAATTAATGGTCTTCTTAATGCTGAAAAGTACAGGCAGATACTTATCCATCATCAGCACCATCATCAAGGAGGCCCACATTTATTCTGCAGCATAACAATGGCCCAGTGCATACAGCCAAAGTAATTAAGAACTTCAGTGTAAAAAAACAAAACATGGAATCCTGGAAATGATGGTATGGCCCCAGAGACCTCATGGCCTTACATGAAGAGAAAACAAGTGTCAGGTTGGGGGAGTGGAGCGTAGCGCAGGTGCCGCCACACAATGTCCAGCGACGTGGGAATACCAGGGCAAATCCAAGAGAATAGTCAG
This sequence comes from Spea multiplicata, assembly GCA_009364415.1. Taxonomy (NCBI): domain Eukaryota; kingdom Metazoa; phylum Chordata; class Amphibia; order Anura; family Pelobatidae; genus Spea; species Spea multiplicata. The sequence continues at coordinate 23,952,464 of VKOC01000001.1, read as the reverse complement.
GGTCACGGTCCAGAGTTCAAGGCAGTGGTAAACGTCAACAGGATCACGGGCCAGGGGTCGAGGCAGGCAGCAATATCGGGTCACAAAGCCAAAGGTCAAAAACCAGGAATCAGTGCAAAACAGGGAAGTAGTAACAGAGAGCTAGGTAGCTAGAGTTGGTACTTTACAGTACACAGCTTAACTAAAAAGCACTGAGAGACGTCTGTGGGGTTTATATAGGGGCAGGGTTTGTGTATTCCACCCCTTATCACCTGATCCCCTCCCCCTGAACCACCTGAGAGGAGGTGGGAATAGAAGACTCCACCTCTCATCCTTCCCTCTGATGTCCTACCCAGAGGGTGGCCACACCTTCCGGGGTTAAGCCACGCCCTTCCTTGTCTGGAGCGCGCGCATGTGTGAGACGCGTCGTCCGCGGGGTTGCGGCCCGCCATGTGGCAGTGCCGCAGGGTCACCGGGAGACTCGCGGACAGGAGTTGTAATCCTGCTCGGCGGTTCCCGCGATGAAGGATCCAGGACTACTCCGTCAGGAGGCTGGCCGTCGGGAACTACGTTCCAGGGCGACGGACCCCGTGACGAGGTACGTGGTCCCTGTCGTGCCTGACAACAAGCACCTAAGGGTGCCTAAATCCACTGAAGGGCTGTGGTTAGTTCCCCAAGATGATTGAAACAACCTACCCGCCAAGCTCTTTTTCTTCACTCACTTTGCTTTCAAAAAGCACAACTGTCCATGTATGTTTTAACTTCTGGTACTACTACTAGTTAATGGGTAGCCCTGACCATTGATTAGTAGGTTATTCCCAATAACATGTCCTCCCCAACCATGTTAATCACTAATGTTTTGAGAGTTCATCTGAGGTGGGTACGGATATATTAAAGTTATTCAGGTACATTTTTTTTGCATGTATGCATGTAAGCGCTTAGAGGCATTCTGATGCTTTACTTTGCAGGAGAGTTATTTTATTGAAAACATTTCTTGTCCTATTAAAGTACATATTAAAGTGAGATAAAAATTAAAGTGAGATACTCAATAGGGTTGGCCTTTTGTAAGGCATACTAAAGTCAGTAGAAACATTGGAAACACACACGCATGCTTTGGTAAATAACCCCTTTAGTGTATCTAGTAGCTTTTACTTTTCCTGTAACAAATACATCTTCACTTTAATGTCCTAAAATGTATTAGAACTAGTCCTCCATTTTTTTCTTATAGTTCAGATGTTCAAAGTCTTTCTTTATATGGAAGAAAAATATTAAAACAGAGCTTTGCCTTGTACATACAGGTTTGGTAAACAGTTACAGGTGGGCCCTGCTTGCGACTCAACAAACGAGATTATTTCTTTTATAATTATTAAACTAGTGGGGTTACATTTAACAATGTGCCCAAGCATGGTGTTACTTTTACACTCTAAGCCTGCATAACCTCTTCAGGTGATCTATGCTATTCCAAAGTTTGTATCTGGCATTGTACTGGTTGAATATGCTTTGAGCAGGTAGCGTGGTTGTGTCCATCTTCTGGAGTGCTTTGGCTGAAGATTTGATCTATTATATTATGAAGAACCAGTGCTATATTTGACATTTTGGTGATTTTTTTTTCTTTTCCCAGGTACCTCTGTGATTTCTCTTACTACACCTCGCTGTATCATAGCCGTGGCAAATGTGTGTTTATCCATGTACCCCCTATAGGGAAACCTTTTACAGCTGTGCAGCTGGGTGAGGCTGTGCAGGCCGTAATAAAGTCAGCCATGGATGTGCTGGAAGAGTCGGAAGACCAGATCAACTCTCATCACAAACACTGATTTGTAGGAAATATTTGCCCAATGACATTTCTATCTGATCCGTCCTGCGTTGCTTCCTAGGAAGGAAAGCTGGTGGTGACTCCAGAAAAAAAAAATCTGCATTCCTGCTCACATTTAGACTACAGATCATTTTATTCCCTACAAGAATGTCTTGCATTTGCATTCAGTCTGTATTCACCTTACATATGGTGGGTGATTCCCTGTACTATTGGTGTGTTCCCCTCATTCTCTGTTCAGTTATGTATTGCTTCCCCTTTCTGTAGTAGCAAAAGGGTTAGCAATTTATAGTAATTTGACATGGACTGTGTTTGACATTTTATCTTGTGGGTTTAACAAATAATTACTATTTCCCCAGCTTAATGACTTCTTTTTAAACTTTATTTAATAAAATATACAGATTTTATGGCTAAAAAAGCTCTTTGAGAGGCAATAGTTGGGAGTGGAATAAACCAACGCATATAATTTATTTTGGCTTTGTTCCCATAAACTCGCTTATCTTTTTGTAATCTGAAGTTTCTAATCAAAATAAGAAATATAACTGTAAATTCTAGAAATTTAAGTGTAATCTGAGATAGCAGTCAATAGTGGATAATTTCATGCGTTTGTTAAATTAACTGGAGACAAAAATGCATACGATAAATCAAAGGATGTTCTATGATTGCTATAATGTTTTTTTCCTTTTTAGGTGCCTTGCTATAATGCATTTTACATCTTAAATGTTAGTTTACACTTCACGGTGTAGAATGATTTTACAATGCATAAATGTGTCCAAATAATTGAGGAAACAAATCTGAGTGGCCAGCAAGATTCATAGAATGTATCACTTTATCCATTCACTGAAAGCAGAGAGAAAAACTGTAGCTAAGCGCAATAGATATATTTTTAATTCTAAAGAATCTAGAACAGGCAAAAACTTTTCCTTAATAATTTATAGAATTTAAAGAATGCCTTTGCAATCTAATTGATTAGTGTCTTTGCATGGTCTTGGGGTAGGGTACATTCGCTTTCACCATGCAGGGTTATTTTACTATGGACACTGAAATGACTTATGTCATATATGAAAGTATGTTTTACCTACCAAACAACACTCTTTGCCCTATCTATATCTCATCCATTAACCGTAAATCTATTTTAGCACTTTTTGGAATTTTGGCTAAAATAGCATGCTTGAATTTGATGCACTGTGATTGGAGGCCTTTTAAGAACAAAGGATGATTTTGTCGTGTTTTTTATTTTGCTACACACTTCCAGCGTGTAGTTAAATTGTAGTAATTGGCGTTGTCGACTCTTTGAATTTTGGTGGGTCAGGTAATTCAAACTCAGACTGAGAGTAACGAGACGGCCCTGGCACTTTAAGGCCTGTGGCTGCCTAATGACATAAGTTCAGCCGACAACTGAATATGACAGACCTCATGTTACGCTGTTATGTACAAGTAGAGTATGGCTGGGCATATGTAGCTGGTGACTGCATACTGTAGCATCCAATCTGCCACTGGAGCAGCAGATCATGTTATTATGTTGTGCGTTTGCCAGGTGTGCCAGATAGCCGGTCTAGGCCTTCTGCGAAGTATTAAATATTAAACCCTTCACCTTGTATCGATCATCAGTACAAATACCTCGTTATTCATTTCCCAGATATTCACTGTATCAGTGTAACAAATTATATGTTAGATCACAAAAGCTCAGGATATGGTGTTAGATCACATACATATTTGGAAAGGAGTAGGACTATCGGTAAGCATACTTAACCGTTTTATATACCCTAATCTTCTTACAAACTCACCAACTATGCAGATTTTTTGCCACTTTAACATAAAGCATTCAAGTGGCCTAGCTGTGATATAAAATGTTTTTTTTTTTTTTAAAGATGGTGTTTAAGACGAAGCACTTACTGTACCATTTCATTTGTGTTGTAGTGTCCATTGATTCCCCCGCTGCCACTGCTTTACATAACATAATGGAATTTAAGGGGAGCAAATTCCCAGACTGCCTTTTTAAAAGTTTTTCACTTAGTTAAAAAAAAAAGAAAAAAGTATCCATATTATGATGAGCATATGTGCAGGCAGTCATATGTACATGGCATTTATTGTTGATGTAAAAAATAATAATCAATTTGGATTGTAGATAGTAATTGTGTGATGAGTCTGCCATGTGCTATGAGCTAATTAATGTAATTAGCAAGTCAATTACAATAAGTGATAATGATTTGGCACCGTCTGACTTGAGAATTGATTTGGCATATCTTGAAGATACATATTTTTATTTTCCTGGTTATTTATCCAAGGCAGCATTGTGGGTTCCAGTCCATCTCCTCTGATGGTGATTACTGGTAACCTGTCCTTGCTGTAGTCTACCTTCTGAAGGTGATGTCCAGAAAGGAACCTGGTATGATTAGCCAGGAAAACTGGTTTGATACCCATAAAAAGAGTTGCCATCTCAAAGTGATGAGGAATATCAGTCCACACTCTATGGATTTTCCTTGAGATCTCTATGCCATGCTACCTTGATCCATAAAGAGCTGTGAGCTTTATCTACCTCTCATGTGGCCTTACTACTGTTCTGTGTTCACAAGGTATGGGAATATGTGTATTGAGTTGCCAGGATTCCTGTCCACTATGCAACCTGTCAGAAGTAGCAGTAATTAAATGAATGTCACAATCTTGTTTGTATAATATACACATGTTCAATACAATGAAAGATTTGAAAGCTAGCAAATACTGAATGGTCCTATCGGCTTATGTATACATATTAATTGTGGATTTCTCCACTTTATGTGAAAAGTGTCCTTTATACACAAAAACCCAGGGTGTCAGCCACAGCTCAGTCCTTGTCACTGCCCATGCTGTCATGCAAAACTAGACTGCCTGGGCTGGTGTCCACACTTAAACTCCTCTAAACTACACTTGTCAAGCCAATCAAAATAATTATCCCAATTACCTGTTTACACTGACAATGAATTTTCTTACAGAAATGTTTGTAAAGATTACTGTTAAACATGCTGCTTCAGTTTTAATGCCCTTTGTGGGAATGGCATTTTTTGTGGTATGCCAATGCTTTAAAATTGGAAAGTGTATGTAAATCTGTGTAGTGTTAGTGTACATCGATGGATACATATGTGGCTGAAACAGGTATATTTTACATGTTGCAGGGTTTGTAATGTTAAGCGGCATTAAGCAGGCATTTAACGTTAATCGTCAATATTTTAAAATGTTGGTCATGAAAAGTCATGAAAAAAAGATATTGGTTGAAAGAATTACCTTTTTATACATAACACCCACTAATGGCATATTACCCAGTAAATGCAGTGAACGGTTACCCTATGAAGCCAGATCATTTCCTTCACAAATTGCACTTTATTTGCCAAATTTATAAAGAGTAGTCCTAGGCACTAAACGTGGAGCAGTCCCAAATAGAATGTTACTCCTTATTGCGCCGCTGTGCGCTAGAATTGCTCTTTATAAGCAACTGTAGCTCAAAGTTTGACAGCTTTACTAATTTAGAAACTCTGTAATCGAAGATCAGTTCACAATAAAGCACTGCCATTGGATATACTTTTATTGTGTGTAAAAACACCAATGTTGATTTTTACTGAGCTTTCAGTCCATTTTATAAATTAATATGTTGTCTTTGGATATTGTGATTATTATTCAGTGCTTTCTAATTTCTCCAGAATGTCTACATACTTATCTATGTGTTTATAGTGATTTCTTAAGAGCAGCCAAAGCATTACTTACTGCCAGTGACCTTTATTCAGCATGTGATGTGGAAGCTATTTCTCTCTACAGCCTCACTCACTGCCAAAAACTTGCCCATCTTTGATTGTAAAGGGCATTTTGAATCTCATGTGTTACTTAACTGTTTATGATGTTTGCTCAACACAGAAAGTATACGCAGATACAACCGTAAACCAGCAATGATTAGTTCATCTAGCCTCTACACAATTTTACAGTGCCTTGTAATGCCAAACAGCTCACTAAAGCAGAAGGGCAATCAGAAATTGCCTGCTTTTTTTCCCAATATGTCATTGCATTGACTGTATTAGTCTGGCATTAAAGACCTTTGCAAATAAAAACTTTGCTTTGGTGAGTTATTTTAACATGGAAATTTTGGATGATCAACTAAAATACTTTTTTTTCTTTCCATATGTATAAAGCATTTTGTAAAATGTGACTTCACATACCTCTTATTGAACTTGCTACACCAGTAGCGCTGATAGTATGGCACCAGGTCGAGGGGTATTTGCTGAAGGCAAGTGTAAACCTCCTAGAGTCTATATATGCACCCTGAACTTTAGCTCACCATCCACAATTTTCTAACTAAATCATTAGAATCATCACTAAATCAGCATTAGAAATACCATTCCTAGTACTGTTAAATGTCCAAACCTTAAATAGAAATATTTGTCTATCAGCGCTAATGTGATCAGGAGTTTTAATGTCACTGGTGACCTCCACCTGAAGCTCCCTTCCCCCCCAAAAAGTAATGTTAAACTAAATAAGAATTAAAAACGAGCTTCTATGGGCTAGGTTAGCCTACATGTGAAAAAATATAGTATGTATATATTCAGTTATACCTATTGTTAGTTTAGCATGATTATGTAGTTTAACCCCTTCTGTGTTATTTGTGTACTTATATGGGCTATGTGTACAATCCTCATGTACATTCTATAACCAAAACTGTGAACCATCACAACTATATTGATCTTGTGGGACATGTTTTTCTAAAACCAGGGGCATTAATATGCTAACCCCCCTCCCCTGCTATTCTGGAAGGGATTTCCACAAGTTTGTGGAGTGTGACTATGGGAATTTATGCTGGAGAGAGTAATACTATGTCCCTGCAAAACTGGCATGTAAGGCTGAGAATCCTCTGCAACCATAAGATCACAACTCATTGCTGCTGGCTGCCAAGAGGCCCAGGCAAACCAGTGCATCCGTTTCTTTAGGAAGGCTTTCCACAAGATTATGGAGTGTAAATGTGGGAATTCGCAACCAATCATCCAAAAGAACACTTGTGAGGTCAGGCACCTTACCACTAAATTATGTCTAGGTATTACCATTGCTGATATTAATGGCAATGGAAGTTTGGAACTCTTCAGCTATGGAATCAGAGATTTTGCGACTTTTACGCACCATGCGTCTCAGCATTTGGTGACACCGCTTTGTGACTTTACGTGGTCTTCTGCTTCGTGGCTGAGATGCTGCTGTTCTCAAATGCTTCCCCTTGCCAATAATACCACTTACAGTTGAACATGGCATATCTAGCAGGGATGAAATTTCACAAACTGACTTATTGCAAAGGTGTATCATGGTACCACCCTTGAATTCATTGAGCTCTTCAGAATGTTTGTAAATGCAGACTGCATGGCTAGGTTTTTTATTTTATACACCTGTGGCAATGGGTCCGAAACACCTAAGTCAATAATTAAGAGGTGTGTCACAATGCTTTATCCATATAGTGTACTTCCTCATTATATATATATATACTCTTTTAATCCAAATTCCTAGACATTTTTTAAACTTTCTTAGGTCTGTTTATTTGAAATGTATATGGTCTGGGAAAAGAATGAGAATGGGTTAATGATACTTGACTAGATGAAAATCAGATGGAGCCAGCCTGATACTACCTTAGCTGGTTTACATCTATGACTTATTTTAGGCTCAATCTTTTCTCCCACAAACCTTCTACCGCAGCTGCCTGCCCTGCTTTCGGCAGCCCTGGAAACATTTGGACACCAGCCCTCTATATTTTGTCGCCACATCAAGCTCTTGTACCCGCACGCAGCCCTTATACATACCCGAGTCTTACTATTTGCTATACAAATAACAATAAATCATTTTTTATCACCTTTTTATTAAAAACAGAGAAACCAAAAGTATTAGAAAGCCCAAATAAGTTAGGGAGATTAGATTTAGTGGAATCAAAACATTTGCTTCTACAAAAACAGGAATTTTACTCACCGTAAATTCTCTTTTCCTTAATATAGTGGCAGTACATGTTGGGTGTTGCTCTTCCTTAGGGACAAGGATCTGAAATACAAAGAGTTAAAACCCTCCCCTTCCTTAACTCCTCCTCTTCCTTACCCATAAGACCACACCGGACCAAACACAGCCAGTAAGTACCAAGAATACTAAACATGCTTGAAAAATATCTTTAATGGTAGACAACATGAGGGAGGGAAACATGTACTGCCACTATATTAAGGAAAAAAGAATTTACGGTGAGTAAAATTCCTGTTTTTCCTGGCATATAGTGGCAGTACACATGCAAGCAAGATAACCAAATGGGAGGGGAATACTTAAGAGACCACTGACTGGTGCATCCTGCACCAGAAAAAATGCCACAGAGGAGGAGAAGATGTCTAGTAAGTAATGCTGGACAAATGTATCGAAGGAACACCGGGTAGCTGCCTTACACATATATCTTCAGGTCGACTTCCCAAACCTAGACCCAGACATAGCTCTTGTGGAGCGAGTCGAAATATGGGACAAAATGACTTGTCTGCTGCTTGAGTGAGCTAGTCAAATGGTCACTGTAAGCTACCTCAAGATGGCTAGCATGATCTGAATATCTACCAAAAAAGGACAAACAATTGATCCGTATGGCGGAAAGCAGTGGTGTGATCTGTAGAAATGTCTAGAGCTCTTTGGACATCCCAATGTGCCCTTGTCTCCTCCGGAAATACCTGATGGAAAAATGGTGACCATAGCAGCTGAAGACAGAGCTAGTAGTTACCCAGTTGGCTTGTGGAAGTAAGAGTCACCAACAATGTCATCTTCAGTGACAAAGACTTCTTCCAGCGGTTCAAAGGGTACAGAATAGAGAGCTAGTAAAATCAAGGTCAAAAACCCAGGAAGGAAAAAAATGAGACTGTCTGGGGGTTGCCGAATAGTTGCTGCTTAAAGAAATGCCTGATCAGAACATACAAGGCCAAATTCCGAAAGGAGAAAAACACTGAGGGCCGATACTAGCCCTTTTGAGGTTGAGACATTAAGACCTGCTAAGAATCTGTCAAAAATACACGAGGACGGAACAAGTAGAAATAAAAAAAAAACCCTGCGTAACCAGGAGAGGAATTTCCTCTAAACCTGAAACCAAATAAGGAGGACCTCAGCCATGTCATGGGAAAGTCCATTACCTCTAAGGATAACCCTCGCCAAAGCGAGGCCATCAAAACGACCATCTGAAAGAATTCTGTTCTCCACCAGCTGGGACAAAAATGGCAGCTCCCAAACTATTGTTTAGCGAGAACTAAGTCTGTATTGGCCAATATGGGATAGATGTTAAGACCCTGGCCTAGTCCATTCGAATCTCGAGGAGGACACGTGGGATCATAGCCAACAGAGGAAAAATGTAAGCCATCCTGAATCTCCATATCACTGGCATAATGTGCAACATCAGAGGGTTGACCCATGAATACAGAGAGGCTAAAACCCAGAAGATTGCTTTTGTGGCAACCAGAGACAAGGTTGAATCCTGGAAGACAAACTACAACCAGGATGAAGAAGATTCTTTTGTCTAGGGAATAAATCAGATCTGCTGATGTAGTCTGCAATACAATTGTCCCTTCCCCATAAACGCGTGGCTGACAAATCTTGTGGTTTTGTTGAGCCCATGCCATGACTTCTTCCGAGAAGGCCTGAAGTTTTGGAAACCGGGTGCCGCCCTGTCTGTTGATATATGATATTGTGGTAACATAGTCGGATTGGATTCTTACAGCCTTCCCTTTTAGTCAAGGACTGAACTACTTGAGGGCCCAAAAAATAAATAAAAAAATGCTTAAAGACTGGGTAAGATTGTTAGTGACCGCTTTGCTGCCTGAAGAGGTAACCAAAATGCGCTCCCCAGACTGTTTTTAAGGCATCTGTGGTCAGAGTGATCCACTGATGTTGATGAAAGCAAAGACCCTTGCTGAGACGATCTGTGCTCTTCCACCAGTTTAATTGGGCTTGGACACTGAAGTTGATGTCCAGATCAGTGCCAGGAAACAGATAACACACACACCAGGACAGGCTCTGCCACAGCGACACCCAAACACACACACCAGGGCAGGCTCTGCCACACCCAAACACACACCAGGGCAGGCTCTGCCACATCCACTGGCCTAACTACAGGGGTCGCAGCTGTGACAGGGCCCGTGCCTCTAGGGCGACCCCTTCTTCCTGTCTCCTCGTACCAATCCAAAAAGGGCTCTTCTGGGGGGTGGGATATATGTTTGTGTGTTTGTACGTACGTATGTATGGATGTGAGTACTGATGTGTACGTGTGTGAGAGAGCATGGATGTGTACTTGTGAGTAAATGTATGTAATTTGTGTAATGTTTACATATGTTATATGTTGTTATGGGGGCAAAAAAAGGCACAGACCAGTTGTGTGGGGCAATTATGGTACAGACTACCTGTTGAAGTTGGGGGCCCCAGGGCAATTTTCGCACCAAAGCCCCGTAGTTTCTAGTTACGCCCCTGCCGACACACACACCAGGACAGGATCTACTACACCGACAAAAAAATATATATTTCCCATAGTGCTTTGCCACTATGTGTTTTGTGTTTTTGCCCACTTGTGTATTGATGCCCCATGCAGCCAGGCCCCCCTTAAGTATTAATTGTGTTCCTCCCACACCCTTGTGTATTGCCCCATGTATTTTTCTGCCCCAGCAAGCCTTTTTGTGCATTTATCCACCCCCTTATTCTTGTGTATTGATTTGTGAGATTTTCCCCAGCCAGCCCCTATCCCTTGTGTATTGATGACCCACCCCCTTTAGTATTGATTAAAGTGAAACCCCAGCAACCCTCTTGTGTATTGATGCCCTAATTGCTATGTGTATTGCCCCCAGCCATCCACCCCCTTGTTTGTATTGATTTGTGTGATGCCCCAACCACTCTGTTGTGTACTTATGCCCCCCAGCCACCCCCCTTTTTTTTAATTTTACTGATGTCCCAAAGCAGCCCCCCTTTGAATATGGGTGCACTTCCATCACCCCAGCTATGTTTTTTGCAACTGCCTACTTTTTTGCTAGCTTCTTTCCCATGCAGAATGCTGCTCACACTGCTCTCCTCCGATGCACAACGGCCACTTTGAATCTTGGTGTGCTGCCCCGCGGACCAGCCGGCCAACCGGGAAATCTTGGTGGGCCAGTCCAGCCCTGATAGTTAGGCATATTGCATGACTGTGGCGAGTCTATGTGAGTCTGCTCCTCAAATTTAACCCCTTAACGTCCATTGACGGGTCAGACACGTCATGAAAAATGGTCACTTAACGACCTATGACGTGCCTGACACGTCATGACATTAAACAAGCTTAGAAAGTGATCTTCTCTTAAACGGTGTTGCTGCAATGCCTCAATGTCAAGGCATTCAGCAACACCAAGATCGGCCCTCCCCGTGGGCGTCAACATCCGCCATACACTGGCATATCTGGGGGGCAGAGTGGTAAATAGAGGTATAAGGCATATATTAATATTTACTAATAAACTTTTCTTATAAGGTAGTCTTATATTTAGGCTTTTTCTTATTTTCTAAATTAATATTCAAATTTTGAGGGGTCATCTTATAATCGAGCGTGCGTGTATATATATATATATATATATATATACACACCGTATATATACGACGGCGGAAGTGCCAGCACCGGAAGTTGAATACGTGTACTGCGTAGCTGTCCCCCGTCGGCCCTGCAAGACCCCGGGGAGTCTGCACCGGTAAGTCTAGGGGGGGGCCTCTTGGGGCCAGAGTGGCAGCATTTCTCGGAGGAGGGCACATCTCGGGGGCAGAGTGCATATCTCAGGTGGGGATAGAGTGCAACATATCCGGGGCAGAGTGGCAGCCATATCTGGGCAGGGCAGAGTGAACATTATCTCGGGGCCCAGAGTGCAGATATCTCGGGGGAGAGCAGAGTGGCAGCATATCTGTTCCACTAAGTGCTTTTTTTTTACTAAGAATTTTTTTTCTTTAAAAAAGCACCTAACTTTTAGGGTGCGGCCTATATTCGGGTGCGGCCTATATCCGAGCCAATACGGTGTATATACACACACACATGGATACAAAGATTGCTTATTACATAAATGCCACCGAAAGAGGCGGGTAGATTTAATAGAAGGGCCGAATATATTAAACAAGGGGTCCACACAAGACAATGTCGGTACACAGAGAGGTAAGTTGTACAAGCCAAAATTTGGTACACCGCAATCAAACCAGAATATAGCAACAAATCGCTGAAGCCAGAACACAGGACCACATTATGGCGAGTAGCAACAAAAATGATACTTAAGCACCAAAAGATGATGCAGTTCTTTCAAGTACTTCTCCATGGGCCTTCATCCTTAAGCAGCCACTCTCCATTCACAACATTCTTCAGGACTAGATCTTCTGCAGCTTCCCTCTGAGTCTCCTGGCCCAGAACGCTTTGGCTCGCTGCATTCTCCTCACCAAGATGATTCTTGTAGCCCCTAACTAGTTATTCCAGAAACCCTTGTACCTCCCAGAATGTTACGGAGGAGGCAGTTTATGCGAAAATGCAACACCCATTGTTTCAGTTGTCTGATAATCTGGAGAGGTTGGACTTTTCTCACGAGAATCTAAGAATTCCATCTTTGCTGGAGCCAGACAATGACAGTGGTACACCATAACTCCCATCAGTATATAGCAAGCCAGACACCAGGGGCAGGGGGGGCAATTGCCCCAGGCCGTCCCAAAATCTAAACTAAACAACCGAACATTAAAGACGGCCCAGGCAGTTGTGCGGCTGGATCGGCCACTCCAGTGCACAGATGCACAACTCTTAGGGCCGTCTTTAATGCAGGGCAAAAGCCCGGGATCACTTCCACAGGGGTCCTGCTGCTTACTGTGCATTGCTTGCACACACTGTGTGAGCAAGGTCTCTTGTATCGCCCAGGGGAAGCAGGAACCCAGGGGATTTACGTGAATTTACGTCATGTCACATGACCCTGCTGCATTCCTGCATTCCCTCGGCGTGACAAGAGAAGTTGCAGCACGAGAACTCTGCAGTTCAGGTAAGGGGCTGGGGATGAATAAGTATGCGGGATTGAGGGAATGAATATCTGTGAATCAATTAGTAGCTATGAATGAATGTTTGTGAATGAGTAAATGAATAAATATATAAAGTGTCGCGCAAAAACAAAAAACAAAACACAATTTAAAGATATAAAATTCACCAAAATTGTGACACACAGTGTATAATCCACCAGAAATATAACCGTTTTGAAATGGAGGCTTGTTGACATATGAAAATCAAAAACAAATAATAATCATAGTGCTTTCTATATTATATCAGTGAAAGACTTCCCCCCCAGGATAATATTGCACTCACGTAAGATTGAGCAAAACAGCTTGCTCAAACTAGACAAGCGTTGTGGGATTTCTCTCCCAAGTTGTATCTCCTCCGTTGTTTACGTTCGAACTGTTTTCTGATCCATACAAACAGCGAAATGCAGATGGGGAGACAGGATATGTATTGCAAAAAGATTTATTTGCAGCAATAAAGTGCAATGTGCTCTTGAATTAAAGTCTCAAAGTATCGGAGTCCTCTTTGTAGCAACCGGCGAGAAACAGCTCCCGGGTATAACGTCAAACACCTAGACGCATTTCGCCCTATCAGCAGGCTTCTTCA
>VKOC01000001.1:23918062-23929949 GCA_009364415.1 Spea multiplicata | reverse complement strand
TTAGAGACTGGTAAGCAAAGTCCGGGGAGCATAAGACTGCCACACCCAGGAGAGAGGAGGGGTCTAAAAGTAAATAATCAAAGAAGGTTTGGTGGTAGGCGCAGAGTGTCACTTACTAGGTACGGTGAAGTACCTCAAAAATATGTTGGATGAACAGACTGGGTAGCATCTCTGAGCATTGTAAATGTGGGTGTATTAGAAAAAGAGTCTGCAATACATGAGTGAGATCAGGAGTATTTGCGCACACCCAGAGTTCCAGGCATACCGATAACAAGTGCCATCCCTGACGAAACTGCCACAAAAAAGTCCCCCGCTGGAACTTCACTCTGGACATGATGAAGCAGATCCTAGAGCAGCAGCGGGCTCTTCACTCCATGTCCTCTGAGCAGAATATTGGGGTGCCCAGCAGAGGGGAATGGGCATTTATGGGGCAGGTAGTGGTGGTCCTGAAGCTATTTAGGGGTGTTACAGAGGACTACTTTGATGTACTGCTACTACTGCTACATATAGCACTGATCCTCTACCTTATTTGGACAAGAAAACTGTTGTCTGGACGGGCCTCTCTTTAGTGGCCCAGCAGTTGCTTTCATCCCCACCTGCCAGTATCCAAAGCGAGAGGGTTTTCTCTGTGATAGTCAACATACTCAGCCGCTAGAGAACACTGCTCTCCCTACACCCAGTGTCTCTCAAAAGTCAATCTTTCCAAATTAGGGTACCCATCAATCAATATTTAAAGTGAGTGAGGTTCTAGTGCTGCTGTTCTGTCTCCCTCCTTACTCTAGGGGAGCCTTTTTTATTTTATTGGGAAAATTCAGTCCTGCTCTATCTGCCTATCATCTTCCAGTGCCTACCTGCCAAGATTCAGTGCACTACCACTACTACCACTACTGCACATGCTTCTGCTGCTGCTTCTCTCTTACCTTTCTTACTCTGGAGATGAATTCAATTTTTTTCTAATATGGGGGATCAGTCTTGTGGCTGGATGTGTTTGTCTACCAGTGCCTGTCCTTCTCTGTGCCCTGCCTGTGACTCAATGACCTTCCTTACTCTGGGGGATCAACTCTTGTTTATTTTTGTGTTCTTTTTCTTGTTCTAATATGAGGGGGGATTCAGCCAGTTCCTACCATGTGCCTCGATCTGTCTCTGCAGCTCAATTTCCCTCCTTAAGGAAATGAGTACCCTACTACTGCTGCTGCTGCTGCTGCTGCTGCCATATGACCTTTCTTACTCTGAGGGATCAATTAATGAAATGGTCCAAATATTGGATAAATTGGTTTCCATATCATGCTGCTGGATGTGTATAGATGCAGTGCTGCTGTTGCTGATGGTCCTTCCTTAACCTTGAGATGGCGCTACTGTGGGTAAGAGGTGAGTCCAGGAAGTGCCAGGGTCCTACCACTTACAAAATGCCCCGAATGTCACTCCTGAACAAAAATGTCCTGGAACACGCAAAAACATAACAAAACTTTTGTCTGTTTTGATTTTGCTTGCCGTGTACAAGTCTATTAGATAATTACAGTGGAGCATTAAGTAAACTATCATGATCATAATTGCCATGCACTGGTGCTAAAGAATTCTCACTTTTGGACTATACCATTACAAGGTGCTTTTCCACATTCTTGGATTTAAGCTAATACCTTTTAGCAGATCTGTCATTGCATTATTTTCTTATGAAGGTTTAATCACATAAATATTTCAGAAACTATTCCAGTTTCTATGGCAACACTTTATCAAATCCTGCTTTTATGTCACATGACAATTACATATTCCTACCAAAAAAACACGAGCAAGGCTAAATTTTACTTTTAGAAGGATATTCAACTCTACCAGGAATGATGTTTATATGGTGCAGTTCCCTGCTGTGCAAATAATGTGTTCAAGAATTTTAAAGAAGTGCAGCACACAGTCGCTGAGGTTAACATGTTAACATGTCTACTCACCTGCTCCCTCCTCTCCAGGCCACTGCACAGCACCTGCCATGGTGAAGGATATTTAAACATCTTGTCAGGCCATATACTCCTACATGAAGGGTTGGGTATCTGGCGTCCTGGAAGTCCAGCACTGTAAAATATCAGTCTGCAACTGGCACTGTGAGAGGGAGGTGGCTATCAGTCCTAGAGAAAAAAAAAGAATGAAAGAAAAGGTGAAGAAGAGAAGGACAGAAATGAGCTTATACAAACTTTCACTGAGCTACAGTCAATAGAATGAAAAATGAAAAAAAAACATACACATTACAACGTCAAATAAAACAACACTGTCACTGCCGTTTGTACCCTGTTTGTGAAGTGGCTTATTGAAAACCACTTCACAAACAAATCGATTGTACTCTGTGAAATGGCTTTCCAAATTAATCTTGCATACTTTGAATTTAATAGTAATATTTTGCTTGCCTGGTAATAAACATTTGCATTTGACGAAGCCTTTCTGCTGCATTTACTATATGCATTATGCATGATCGGCTCAGTTCTTCCTTACAAGAGAAACTTGCCCATGCGCTATATAATACATAGTGTACTTAGTGTAAGTAAGCTGCATCTCACACCACATCTCACTAATGAGCACCTAATGATACATTGATGATGTTAAATCTCCCAGGTGTCACTCTTTCCTCCTCTGATAATAATTAATAATAATAAACTCCGGGGTCTATCTAAATACAATTCTGTGTAAATAAAATACAGTATTTTCATTTAACTACCTTATTCAATTACTTATATACTCATATCTTATACATAAAATCATACCATTTATAAATAATAGTTTATTGAAATGCTTTCTAGAGAACTCGAATAAGTAGGAAAGCACTGGGGTCACGTAACATAGAGTTAAAAGTAAACTGTTCAAACATGCAAGCAGCTATAAGGAAATACTCGGTTCAAGGTTAGGGTGTGATGTAGGGCTGATTTAGTTGTGATGGAGTGAGATATCATTGACAGGGTGGGGTATGATGGAGTGAGTATATGTTAATGTGTGAGAGGTAGTGTGTATGTGTGTGTTACAGTAAGTGTATATGTGTAGGTTGCTGTAATGTGCTTTATATTCAGTGTGTGTGCTAAATGTATGTTACAAGGGGTCAGGAGGCCGCTGCTGTAACAGCCCCATTTGTTTTATTTGGATGAGAAGTCTTGTTTGGCAAAAAGCAGGATTTCAATTCCGACATCTGGACATGTCAACCGCCAATATTAAGCAAAAATGACCACTATTTTGTATATTGCAGATGGACGGGTATTTGTAATTTCAGAAGGCATGTGACTCATAAATAGATATTTGATAACATACCCCTCTCTGACAACGTATATTTTTGTGTTTTTATTCGTGTCCTATAACCAGCCCCTCCCTAGCTGAGGTGTCTGGCACTTCATTCCGACCCTTACGACCTTGGACTCCACAGTATTGATAGTTTGCAGTTTTGGCAAGCAGCCATGAGAAATATTGCTTTCACTTCCTCAATCATCTAGGCTCTTTCCCTCCCTCTCACGCCACTATATTACCATTGTTATTTGTTTTTAGGACACCAAATACATAATAAAATAGATTCTTTTTTTGTAGCAGATAGAAACCATTGAGCCCATCTATTGTTTAACATCTTTCAAAATGTATTTGGTCCTTGGCCTTGCGTTACTTTCAGAATATCCTTACAGCTATCTGATACATGGATAAATTCCTATGTTCTGCTTGACAATGACAATCGGGGTGCAGAGGGTGTGTCACCATAGAGACAAGAAACTCTGCACTCAATACACCTTTAAGGTTTTGTGTGAGGAAGCAGTATCCTTTGCTGCTCACATGAAAATACCATCTACTCCTTTGCTAGTTTGTACATCACATTGGAATGCAATTAAGACAGCAAGATTGCTATGGTCCTTCCCACTGGTACCAATTCAAAATTGTTTAGGAAAGGCTCTTTTGACCTGCACCGCACCGCATGTGTGTACTTGTGTGTGTGAGAGCATGGATGTGTATTTGTGTTTTTTTTTATAAGCATGGATGTGTAATGGTGTTTCTGAGCATGGATCTGTACTTGTGTTTGTGTGTGAGAGCATGGATATATAATTGTGTGTGTGAGCAAAGTATGTGTAATTGTGTGTGTGAGCATGGATGTGTAAATGGGGTGAGATGGAGCGTGTCTTAGTGAGTATGAGTGTGTGTAATTTGTGTAAGTGCATTTACATATGTTGTATGTTGGAAGGGGGGCAAGGGGCAAAGAAGACACAGACCAGTTGTGTGGAGGCAATGAAGCCACAGACTAGCTGTTGAAGTTGGGGGGTCCTGGGGCAATTTTCACACCAGGGCCCCTTGGTTTCTAGTTCTGCCCTTGCTCCTTCCTGCTTAACCACAAATACTTGTACCGTGTGCCACTCCTGGGGCAGAGTCCTTATTTTAGTGTGCAGCTGGTGTAAGAGTGTAAGAGTTTTATACGGTCACATTTATCCAGCAGTGGCTGTATGTGTGGGATTGTATCACCTGCTGGCAATATCTACCAGGGATGATTTAAATACCAGTCTGGCCCTGCCTGTGCTCCAGACCCTTCCAAAAATGATAGATGGCAACAAGCAGTTGTAGGGGATTATAAAATTGTCTAGTTACGTCCGTGCACTTAAGTCCTTGCTAATTAATGAATGGTCATCACATTCTCCTGCATCTCTTCCCATTCCCAAATACTACTGAATTTACCATCACCACACTCTTCCTCTTTTATTCGCGTGGTAAATTAGTCCAACTATTACTCTCAGTGGCTACCACTAGAATCGCTGCGGCAAAGTGGTAAGCTGGTTTAATTTACAATTTACAATAAAAAAAACCCACAGCGAATTTGCTTTTATACATAATTGCAAAGTGCGCGTAATTGCTATGTATTGCTATTTCACACTTTACCTGTCCCTTTATTATAGATCTATAGAATGCTAGCATTCCAACTACACTTACAATCTTGACGGAGGATTAAAAGCTTTTTAATTATACAAGCTTACTCTTTCTACACCCATTGATTTCGCTAATACCAAAATGACCAGGTTTTTCATAAATAAAAACTGCCAAACATAGATACAGTAGTTTTACAGTCTACTAGATGTATTTAAGTGTTTTACTCTTTTAGTAAGAGCCATAACCCAGTATTTGACAGAGATGTCAAAGAATAAAAAAAAACGGCGAATCCTACCTGCTCCCATCCATGCTGCAGGGCATCAATCTTCATGTCCCCCTCTGCCTGTGCCCAGTGGGTGGCAAGGACCGCGTTGTGTGTACAGTTTGCTGGACGTTGGCACAGAGTGACCAGGAGAGACGCAGGACAATAGTCAGGAGATGCTGACTGAGGGAATACACACCCAGGAATGTTGCTGATCACAGAGCCGCTTTTATTAGGCAGAAACCAAACATGAGCTTGTGAGCAGAGCATGAGTCCGGAAACTTCACGAGAATGGGAGGGGAGGTATGCAACTGTTTTGTCTGTAGGTGGGGGTGTTCAGGGGCAATGGCTTCTGATTTGTCATTCTGTTATGAATCTTTCAGTACCACACACTCAGTATTAACACAATGTACAAATAGCATTTGGGAGATCCCCCTTCATTGCAATAAGGGGAGCAACTACATACTACTGTTCATGTATTTAGAATGCGATGTCATAAAAATCCCTGTTGGTGTAATGGCCAGGTGTCCATTGTCTGAAACTTTTGTCTATATAGTGTGTATTTGTATGTATATATGTATGCATATTATTTATTATGAAATGTTAATCAAAGAAAAAACATATACTGCAATACTCATTTTTACACATATATGTATGTATATATATATATATATATACATACATATATGTGTAAAAATGAGTTATTGCAGTATATTGTTTTTTCTTTTACACAGTGTTATTTACAGTATATATATATATATATTAGTATATATATATATAGTATAAATATACCTGGTTAAAAAGTTTAGAAACTATAGAAACATGTCACAAATCACAAATCCAGCACTCTCTGATTGCGTGCCACCAGATCATTTGGTTATCATCATTTTGCAGTTTCTAGTGTTGTAATGCAAAGGTGAGTCTATTCACTAAAGGTTCAGTTAAATAGAGTTGCCGGTCAATTTGAGTTCCTGAGGTCATTTGACTTGGCTAAAATCGAGAAGACTGGCATTTTCACAAGTTACCAATATGACTCCCAATTCATGTCAAGTTAAAATGGAATGTAGAGCAAATCATATACCAAAAGGACTCAAACTTGACTTATCAGGAGGAAGCAGATTGACCCAGAACCCTATAAACAGATCAACCAGACCAATCTGACAAATAAACTGTTGTGGCATCTCGACACAGCTTGAAGGCATATAGACAGCCGTGGAATGCAGCTTGACAACTTGACAAGAGACTGGGATTTTCAAATTGACATCGCTCAAATATACAGCATTTCAACTAATACGTGCTTATTGTTGCTGTTCTAATTTATCAAGTTCACTGAGATATCAGCTAATAGCCCTGAAAGATGTAAATGTGCTACAAACCCTATGGTTGTGCCTTGGAACCTAAATGTTGACTTAACTTGGAAGTGTGATGTATGATGCATAGTAGAGTCTATTCTGTAGGTGCCGGGCTGGCGCCACCTATAGACAAAGTAGGCCCCGGCTTGCGGTCACTTGATGGGAGGCAGGCAGCCGGGCAGGCAGTGCAGGGTGCAGCCGTGAGCCGCGGCCGTGCTTACTGAATGACCTATGGTCACTTTGGGGAGGAGTGGGAGCGAGTCAGCCAGTTAGGAGGAGGTGGGGTAAAAGTGGGTGGGGCAAAGGGGGAGGGGTTTGTGTGGGTGGTAAAAATCCTTGCACCGGCCCTGTGTGTTTTTCACATTTTGGTTGATGGTGTAAAATATTCACATGATTTGTGGCTTGTTCATTTGGTAATGACAATTGACATATCAGGTAATAGCCCTGAGAGTACATGTGCTGCAAAACGTATGGCTGTGCCTTGAAACCTAAATGTTGACTTAACTTGGAAGTGTGATGTAGGTACTGCCAATATGATGCATACTAGAGTCTATTCTGTAGGTGATACAATTTTTCACACTTTGAGTGATGGTGTAAAACATTCGCATGATTTGTGGCTTGTTCATTTGGTAATGACAATTGGAAATGAAATAAATAAAACTGTTGGATATTCATTATTTGGCTTCTACTAGTGTAATTGCATGGATGTAGGGTTTTCTTATCCAACATGTAGCTCAATAGCTTTTGTTAAGAAGCTGCCATAGAAGCCGGTACACTTAACACCAAAAAGAGGGTATGTACTTATTCTGATGTAACAAAAATCAGAGAACAGTAAATGTCCAATATTGTCAACTGTAGCTCATGCCTAAAATCCATTTTTAGTATTTTTTTGTAGTAGGTATTGAAGTTGTCTATTTGTTCATAAACAGCTTGGATTAAATGAAAAGTTGGAGATCCCTGTTTTAGACTATTAATGTGTAATTGTGGACAGCTATAATGATCTATGTGCTGAGCTAGGACATATGTAAAAAATATACAGGAAAAACAGAATTTTTCAGTGTTTCACATTATAGCTCCATATGATGTGGCTAATCGAGGAAAAGTAGAGACTATTTGCTGCCCATGGTTTGTCATTCAGTTTTTGAGCACATTATCCTAGGCACATTACCAGATCATGTATGAAACAGAATATGACAGAAAAAAAAACATTTGACCCATATAGTCTGCCCATTTTTCTTTCTCCTGTGAAATTTGGGCCTTATTCCCATGCATGTTTATTCCCCTCACCGTATCAACTACTACTGCTTCTGTAGGGAGTCTATTTCACGTTCTCAGTGATGTAAAACTTCCATATATTGTATTTGACCTTCTCTCTCCTCTATGGGATACCTATTAAGATCCTTTAGTATTTCCAGTTAACCTGGATGCTCCTGTTTTAATTATGAGCATTTTAACCCAGCGATGTATTTATTTTAGAAGCTGTCCTAGGTCTGTCCCAGGACAGCACACTCTCTTAACTGCCCCCCCCAGACTGCTAAGCAATATGATGTTAGGTACAGCATGCTATGGAGGCTGTGCAGGCTTACAGTGACAAAAAAGTGCAAGCTATAGGCAGTTTTAATAAAGTCATTTAGCTCATTGCTCCACCTATGTTTGGAATAGTAAATAGAAAACTTCAAATCACAGCAGCCCTGTAAGCCATTTTCTCTCCTCCCCTAAACATAGCAGTGCCTTCTGTGGCAAAACCTACATATGAATGCTATCATTCATGATGAACTTCGAATGCTCTTTATGAAGCTGTCAAGAAAAAATAAAATCTTTTATGGATTAAATCATTGCAGAAGAAGAATTATGGAAATGAGGTTGTGATGTGGTTAACATAAGTCTCTATATGTATGTTATCTGTTTCTGTATAATTCTCATTTACTTATTTATGTATGGTTGTTTTTTGTGTGCATACACTTGCACTACTGTATGCAGACATAGGACACTCTATAGTTGTGAGAGTAAATGACACAGTTTATTTACTTACTGAGATTTTTTTACAATGAGTCGGTCTGAAATCTGGGTGAGAGGAAAGGGGAGGGCGGGCCAGGTTCAGTATCAGGCAGGGTAAATAGTCCAGAGCAGGAGATAGAGCCACCAGTATGAATGTCCAGCCTTGCCCCACCACCTTTACCACTCCCAGCATGATGACCATGACTAAGGACAGGCAAAGTCAACTGGGAAGGGTCACAGTAAACAAATGACACACTCATAGGGGGACACAAGAAATGCAGAAGAACCTACAACATACCCTCAGTAAATACGATAACAACACTTTTCAGAACACTACAATTCCTTCCCAGCAGTCAAGAGCTAAATCATAGCCACATCCACCAGTCTCCACCCTTCAAAATCTTCCTACCAGACCCTACATTGGCCTCAGTCTGGTTGTGACCTTGCAAACGAATCGCCACAATTGGAATCTCATATGATGAATCAGGATTTTCCAGAATTAAGAAAAACATGTTACTAATCCTCAATTACAGCTGCTCCAACTGCCATAAAAATACATCATATATCAAGTGCTTCGGTAGTTAGTAATACTTGACAATCATATTTATAGAGGAAGTAGATATCCAAGTATCATGTTATTTCAAGGAATTTTGGTTAACCGTAAATGCACCTTTGTTTTCAGTTTGCAACAGAGTCAAGAGTTACTTAAGCACTACAACCAAGCATGGTTGTACGTCATGAGAAACTGGGTAGCAAGAGATTATCAAGGGATTTAGTGGTGGGGCTCAAGCTCTTTTCCACTCATTCGTAAAATGGCAGTAGCTTTTTCTATCTTATAGAGTGCTGCAGATTGTTCATAGAGGGAATAATACAGGTAGGATGCTCACAAGAGGACAATGTTTGATTTCTTTTTCTGTACATAAGAGTAATCTGGGTAGGAGAGCTCCTTCTTGTGAGTCTGAGGTGGATAGATACTCTTATTTCAGATTTGTAGAGGGAAGCCTCTTTCAAATTTCTAGGGGAAGAAAAAACTCTCAGTAGGGCACTGAGTAAGGCTTAGTTCACGTCACATGAATTTTGAGGGGGATAAAGATGGACACTCCTATGTTTTGGAAAGGATATATGGAAAAAGGAGTTCCTAATGGTAAAGGAGATGACTTTCCACTGCTTCAGTGGCCAGGGAAATAACCCTTTCAAGCTGACAAGGGAGTAGCCTTCTTCCAGGCTACATTGTGAAAGACCAGCTACCCCTTACCAGTTTATAGGGGGAAGGCAGAGAAGGAAGACAACCCCCTATAGCATTATGTTTACATCACACTGCAACATTTGCACCTCTGTTTCTTCATGGTGAGATCCTGTTCGCCACTTTTAGGTGGTGCTGTGTCATTGGTCTCTTGCTTTTCACTCTTGTTGGAGGGATCTACAGGGGCCCCATTAGGGGGGTGTTGGGTCTTCTCTGTCAGGTCCCCATCAGCAGCAGGTTGAGGGTCTCCATCATTAATAACCACTAGTTCTGCTGTGATGGCCTCCTCAAGGCCCAGAACTTTCTTGGTCTCATTCTCATCCTCCACATTTTGGTAGCCCATGAAGATCATAGTGACTGGCGGCTCTGGTCCCGGAGGGGTCTGAGGTGTTCGTGCCTGGACACCAGGAATCTCCTTTCTGGGAGAAACTCTTTGCATACTGGTCTTAT
This sequence comes from Spea multiplicata, assembly GCA_009364415.1. NCBI lineage: Eukaryota > Metazoa > Chordata > Amphibia > Anura > Pelobatidae > Spea > Spea multiplicata. The sequence continues at coordinate 23,919,781 of VKOC01000001.1, read as the reverse complement.
CATCAGTTAGGGAAATTTCACTCAAAGTTGCCTCCTCTGCTTTGTGAATAAGGTCTTCTACCTCCACAGAGCTTAGAGAATGAACACCATCACCGGGAACAGTGGTCTCTGGTCCTACTGCGTGCACTACTACAAGAGGGTAACAAAAAACATGTGTTAGAGAAATCATTAAAACAGTAAAGAAGAAAAGAATGTCAAAAGCATAGAGGCCTATTAGGGATGAAGGAGGAAGACAAGAAACAAAAGTTCATATATGGTAAACAGAATGCAACGAGTGGAGAACTGACAGAGAACATGAGGAACCTCAGTGTAAATGATAAGGCAAAAACAGACATTGGTGGAAATATTACAAAAAGTCAGAATTAGGACACACGTGCAGAAAAAGAGATAAGATGAATGGAAATTAAGGTTTCAGAATCCCTTGCAATGAATGACAATTTACTGGACTTTAATGACAAGGAAAACACAATGAATGTAGGCCACTGAATCTGATCTTAGTGAAGGGATTTCAAATTCACAAAGGGAAAAAAATAAAAATTATTTTCCGTCTGTATAGACTTTGTTGATTTTCTCAATGGAAAGAGCTTTGTTCACCACTTAGTAATAGATATACTAATTAGGTATCGTTAGCACAGGTAAAGATTGCCTCATAATAAAAAATATGTTTATCTTTGTGCATCTGAAGCAAAATCAAATATAATACCTAGCTACTGAATATACTACATAATGACATCAACACACCACAACTTTTGGCTGCAATGGTATTCCATTAATCAATTGACCAAAATAGTACCCTGGATACACTAGAGCTTAACACTTATGTTAAAATAACACACAAAGGGAAAATAATCACATAATTTAATAGTAGTAGTAGTAGTAGACTGTAGTACCAAGAAATGGCCCCTTTTCTTTTTCACTAGAAATCATCTAAAACATCATGTGATACACACAAGGCCTCTGGGAGTTCCATACAGCCTGCCCTCAACTTGATGAACACAGAACTGTCAGATCTATAGACAGGGGCTTATTATTGTCAAACAAAAAATAAAAGTTTTGGCTGTTTTGGATTTTTTACGTATTAAACATGCCTGGACTGGTATCTGGTAGACCGGGCCAAAGCATAGTAGGCCGCTGACCAAGAGCACTCCATGGTCACTCAATGTCACACTCCAGCTGCATATTAATGTGCGACCACCACTGGATATGTACACTGCACAACCATAAACAAGTAACATGCGACCTCTCATACCCAGCTGTCGGACACACTTACGTTATTTGAAGGCTTTCAACCTTAAAGTGCCAGGCCCGCCTTGTCATCCTAAGTGAAGTTCATATTGCACAGATTCTAGTAGATTTTTAGAAAGGAAACCATTCTCGCAAGCTAACTTTAATTAACATTATTTTATAATTTACTATTTTTTTCCCTTTTATCATGTTCTTCCTACCTTAGCCATATGTATTGTATCATATTTATACATACGTATATCTGCTTTTCAAGTAATTGTAAACTTGTTTTGTGTGGTAGCTTACACAGTAATAATTGGGAAGATAGTGTTAGTTGAGCATGATTTCCCTATGATTACGATTAAAGATGCCGGTAAAAGACTTCCAAAAGAATGATTGTAGGGAATGTATTATTGTTTCAATCTGTAGCACTATTAGGATCCAGTGATGGTTGCTGAAAATACCTGTTTAAATGGTGTTTAGGGGTGTCAGGAC
>VKOC01000001.1:23873668-23917962 GCA_009364415.1 Spea multiplicata | reverse complement strand
AAATTAAAACATGTATAGAAAATTTAGAAAAGAAAAAAGCTCCAGGGCCCAATGGGTACACAGCGACATTTTATCTATCATTTAAAGAGATAATTATTCCATTATTATTTAAGTCTTTTAGAGAAATTGCAGACGGTTCGGATTTTCCTTCTGAAATGTTATTAGCCTCTATATGCCCAATATTGAAACCCAATAAAGACGCAAGTAATGTATCCAATTATAGGCCTATCTCATTAATTAATATAGATATTTTTTAGAATATATAGAAATATTTTAGCAGAAAGATTGAAGATCTATCTTCCAGAAAAAGCTTTCGACCGAGTGGACTGGAAATTTTTGTCCGAAACCTTAGAAATTTTCGTCTTACCCAGTGAATTTAAACTGCTTTGTGTGCCCACTATGTAGGAGGTGAGAGTAGGTTCTCACCCTATTGAGAGTGTGCCTTGACGTGGCGGGTGAGCTTAATTATGCTTTGGCCAATTCATATAACCAAAACCTCTCATTTATATTATGTTTATATCTTTGTTGCCAACTTTATTAGGGTAAGAAGCGCAGACAGTTTTTGTTTTTTTGTATACATTGTACAGCCAATACACTGTTCTTGCAGCATGCTTACACCTGTTTGGTAGGCCTCGTATTATACATTTGTATTATTTGAGCCTGTGACTAGCTTAGCGCACCGACATACTTACTAATTACATACAGCAAATATTCATTATCTCCATGCTAAGCTGCTAAATGATGCACCATTGAATTGGCAAGAAGTGGATTTAGGGTTGGGTGAATCATGTGTATTCCGAGTGATTAGTAGGATAGCCTACATTAGTGGAGAAGAATTTGATTTTGGCAATCACTCACAATCCATTATTAGTAACAATATTTCTATAGGCACTAGGATTACAGCTCATGTTCAGTTTGTGAAAGGTAAATATGGATGTATTTAAAAATTCTATCTCACAAATGGAACTAAGTGATAAAAGCATATTCAAGTAGTAACATACCAGAAATATGTCCCAGTAACATCCCAGAAGAACCACCAAGGAGTAAAACGTTGATGACTTATGTATTTTATGGCCACATACTGGTTGTAGTTTGCCTTGTACTTCTGTTTGTTAAGATCTATATTTTTTTAATAAAACTTGGAACAGACAATTTTTTGCCCCAAGTTAGCCTTATCAAACATGAATGAACGTAGAGTAGAAAACTTGCTGATTTTCATCTGGATTTTCTGGGGGTTTTGGCTCCATCTTCTGGGCTCCAGATAAATGACATGCTCTCTTTAGCCTTCAAAGTTTAACTGGGGCTAGACCTGTCCCTATGTATGGGTAGCCTACCCGCCTTATCACATTTTTCTTCTAGTAAGGAACAGGAGAGGGAAAGCTCTTGAATGCGCAGACCTGGGAAGTTCTTTGTGACGGTATGAAAATAAAATCTGAATACCTGTAGACCACCAACACTACTTGATTTAAAAAACAGTTTTGGTGCTACCAAAATCTTATTGGGGCCATAACAAAAGCACCAGACAGCATTCTTGGCATCCGTGTATCACCCAGGAAATACATAATGGTTTACACACTTGGCACAGTAGTTGATTCCTCATCGAATTACTTAAAAGGATATTCCTGTCATCATATGTATTTTGATCCAAGCAATCAAAAAGGAGGATATAAAAGGTATGCAGAATACCATCACTGAATGCACAACACGCCAAACTGTGAAGTAGATGGGCTACAGCAGCAGAAGACCATACTGGGTGCCTTGAGGCAAAAGGAGGTCCCACCCAGTACTAGCAAGGTGTACCTAATAAAGTAGCCAGTGAGTGTTTGTGTAAATGCATGTATGTGTGTGCGTATGCATTTGTAGTGTGAGTAGATTGCACAAAATTAGGCACTCAAGCCCAAAAATATTGCCATCACTGCCCTAGCATGTTGCAATGCACATTGGTCAGTGACTGATTCAGTAAATTTGCACTCATAAGAAAGCCATACACTACACTGTATGGGAAACTGCACCCAAATAACGGGTAACCAACAAATAACTTATACATAAAAACAACGCAGAAGGGTGTTTCATATTAACTTTACGTTCCTATTCTAGCGCCTTGTATTGACTGGACTGGACCACATCTGAGATTTGAAACTTGTTTTATTTATTCCCATTTACCACCTAACATAAATTTCCTTTACAAGATGCATTGTGCAGGGTCCAACCAATGTGATATACTGTTGAACATGAAAGGTTACAATAAAAAGGCCACATCTTGATTTTTTGTTCTCATTTATTGAAATCCAAGTACCCAGGAGTACAGAGGTTAGGAAAAACTCTAAGTGTGAAGTGAAGCCAGCTTCACTCCTGATACACGCCAGACATGAATCAATTGCACTTCCAAACCTTTATAGCCCATTGATACCAGTGGAGCATGTATTGCATCTAATATAATATTTAATTCATTAACCATCATACAATGACAATTTTTTTTATAAAGAAAAAGAAATAAAAGCCTCATTGCTTAATAAGTACCCAAGCCTCTCTTTTAACTAGTAACTATGAGACAGTTTTAGGAACTTGAATAAATACCTCCCTCCCAAAAATATCAGGTAAATTGTGCATGTCTGCTGTAGTAGTTATCCCCCCATATCTCAAGATGATGTGTGTAATCCAGTATCAATGGATGACCATGAGAGGGGTAGAACTGACCTCCTGTGTAAGAAGTGGTGTATCAACATTTAGATCTGTGAGCATAATAAAGATGAGATGAATCATTTGAAGGGCCCGACCCAGAGACGTTCTTCATCATGCAAAAAGCGATACGACTTCTCACAAATGAGACTGTATGAGGGTGGTACTTTATAGTGCATAGTTTTGTGAGTGAGGTTAAATGTATCACCTCAATACATTTTTTGAGTGTGGGATGCTCAACAGAATAGATGGGCATATAACTCAGTAAGGATATAGAGATAGTAGCCAGGTTCACAATTCCTTTCATACGTCACAAAATAACTTTGGTTAGTAATTGCTTAAATTAAACGGCTTTAATAATTAAATAATTAATTACAAGGCAGTCTCAACATTTGAGAGAAATTAAAAATCTCACTCACCAAAAAAGGTACTTCACCTGATTAAACACATATAAAATAGTCTTAATCTTTCAAAAGCAGCTCTATCTTCCCAGAAAGTAGTCTCTCCCTTTCTAAATCACACATTTGATAGAGTCACACATAAGCTTATACAAAACAGACAATGTAGACATAGGTTAACTGGCAATGAAGATTTGCAATTGAAACTATAGTTCGTAATCACATCAGTCCCTTGGCTAGACAATGAATTAAGTAGGCAAATTGTAAAAAAAATAAACCCCGACGGAATTGCACACAAGGCTAAATCTGCCCTGGATATCCTGGAACTAATCACTTGGCTCATTGGTGTAGAGTCCCGCTTCCCAACGCAACGCCATTCTGCTCTTGCGTCGATTCACCCTTGTAGACTCCACAATCTGAAAGATAGCATCAGGAATGTCAGTGTTTTTTTGTTTATTTCCAACAGAAACATTATGCAGATATCACAACTAAAGTCTCCTTGACTTGAAGGACATTTCAACTATTGTTGTCCTGATTAGGCTTTATTCTGTTTGTAATGTCTGATTATGATGGATAATTTATTATTCTTCCAGCTATCTTTCAAGCCTTGTAAAACTTTTATTATTTAATTCATATAATATTTAAAGTCCATACCCTTGTATTAGAGCTCACAACAAAATAAAGCAATAGAGTTGTCTTGTCTGCAGTCTCTGTCACTGATAATACCACGCCCATAACCTTTAACCAAGTAGGTTTTGTATTAGGACGTTTTGCTAACCGGAGTTTCAGAATGCCTAACCCAGAGACAATAAAATGTTATTGTCTAAAAATTTTTACTTGTGGGTTAAACATTAATGAGTGGAGTAATGCTGCTTCTACTCATTGTACAAAAAATGACTTTGCGAAATCTCACTTAGTAACTAGTATGTTATAAAAATGAGAGCGGGAGTGGATCCAGAGGGTGGAGCGGAGCCGAGTTCTCGAGGAACTGATTTATTCCGCCACGGACAGATCTGAGAAACACCACCGCATTTGGTTTCACTGGCTGCAACTTCTCTCTAGTCCTCAGATTCGCACTCTGCTTGACAATGCACCCTCATGAGGACTGGTTCCCGAGTTGTCTCCATCGGGTGCACGACTCTCCTGCCCCCCCTACCGGTTGTCCCCCCCTTTTTTTTTCACACTCGCTGGCCTCATCTGTAACGCCCATCTATGCTAGCAGGGCCGGGAGTTAGTGGTTGCTGCGTGCAGTGCCACCCTGACATCCCCTCAACATATACTCACTTATGGTTTCACAAGAGATATCTGCATCCACATGGCATACACCTATATACCCTTTGCACTTGTCGCACCGATTCTAATGTCCATCTTGTGATGTATTCACATGACACTGAGTCTTGCACCGACACCACACTGCCTGACTGGTTATGTAGCTTATCCTCATGTACCACGCTTCCTTCCAATCTCTGGTTCCGTACACCGGGGCTCTCTGGCCCTCAGGCACGACAACATGGGTCTTTTCCTGTGGGTTTCCGGTGCCGGGGAGTATGACTAGGAACGCCTTGTTTTACTGCATGATGTGTCCCCCCGGCAGTGGGACGTCTGTCACCATATGTTACGTTGCTGTGTAACACTTTATACTTACCACACTGGTTATCGCACTGTGCTAACTCTGTGCTCATGTGGCTCTGTACCTGTAGATCGTTGATGTACTGCCTGTATGCCCGCATAGTGTGAACTGTACCTGCCCCCCCTTTTTTTGACTTTCTGTACCCTCCCCTTGTTCCGCTTCACAAAAATAGAGGAAACCTCAATAAACATTGATTTACCAAAAATGAGAGACTTGTATTTACATTCTTAGCATATTGGCAGATTTTGTGTACATGGCATGCGTGGTAAATTGAACTTATCATATAAAAAAACATGTAGTGTAATTAATTGTCATACCACTACTGATACACTATGCCATAGTACATTGAACAGCTTCTAGACCACTCATAAACAACTAATTGTTTCTTACATCTTTTATCTTACAGAATATATTAAAGAAAGAAAGAGAAACAGGCATCATTGTACATGCTGGCACAATAAATATGTCCATTTTTTTTAGTCTCAAGAAAGAGCTAAAACTTATCACACAGGTGTCATGCATTTGTCTCGTATTCGATAACACCTAATGAACTGGAAGAAATTGGGTAAATCACTGGAAAGGGGGAAAGCCTACAAGGCGCTTACCTATTCTTATTTGTGAATTTAGAAGGCATGATTTTAAAGTGCTGTCATAAGGAGAATGTCTACGGCAAGTTATTTACGGACTTAAAGTGAGATAAGGTTTTATAAATGAGAGACAATATTTCTCTATGCCATTGTGCATCTATAGAACATGTATACTAGAAGAGATGTACTTGTTTATTATTAAAGAAGAATTCTAGTAGAATGAGTATTTGTGTTCTGAGTTCTGTTGTGGCAGATACAAAATTACAGTTGAACCATATTTTAACCCTTTCAAGCCCGGGACGTACCTGGTACTTCCGGGTCACGGGTCACCGGCAGACCGGGACGTACCAGGTACGTCACTGCTTTTACGCGATCCAGAAGTCGCTTTGAACGCTGGGATCGCAAGGGGCAGCTGCTACTGACCGCTGGGTGTTCCCAGCGATCAGTAGCAGCCACCCCCCCTCAATTCCGTGCACGTGATCGCTTTGCAGCGAATCACGATCACGGAATTTAAATATTTAAAACAATACTGCGGTCTTCAAGTGAAGACGCAGTATGCAAACGGCGGTCCGGAAGGGGTTAATCTTGCTTTCTGGTCACAACAGATGTGCATGCATTATTTATGGATAACAAATAAACTTGCTGTTTTCTTACCTCTGTGTTGACATCATCACTTGGGTCAATACCGGCATACTGCAACAGAAGAAGGATGTATTAATAAGTGTGCTCTAAAATGGAGCTAGTAGGTTGAGGAAAAGGGAAAAGGAAGTGCTTTAACATCCAGCCAGACTTGGTATGACCAGCAACCAAAGAGCAAACTCATTGTAAGGTTACCACTGACAAAAGTCTAATGAGCATGACCATTCACAGATATCTGTAGAACCACCTCTTCTGTAACGCAAGAATGGTATCTCCAAGCAAAGAAAAAACAGGACAGCAACTAACGTGATGTCCTCCTTCCTCGCACAGACAGATCCAGCTTCTGCCAAACCTGACTTTCATCAACATCAACAAATATTGGGTATACACTATATGACCAAAAGTATGTGGCTATCTGACCATTACACCTATATGAGCTTGTTGGACATCCCTTTTCAAAACAACGTGCATTAATATGGAAACCCCCCCAAACACACCCCCTGTAAAATGTATTTCAAGATGATACTGTCAGTATTATACAATTCATTTTCTGTTCTGTTTTTTCTCATGATATAAAGGCTGTATAAAACAAGCAACAGCAATAAGCAATTGAACAATAGAGGATGAATAATCATGCAATAGGTATATATTGCTTATTTTAATATGTGACCAATATTAAATTTAGTTTAATTAGTATACGGTTTTGGAGAAAATCAGATCTGCTTTAAACAGAAATACCCCACACAATGCAAATTATCCTGGAAGTCATATAGTTATTGAGAACTTACCCAGTAATTGTCCCCATGTCCCTTGGGTCCCCCTGAATCTGACTCAGAAACAACAAATCGGGGGTACCTTCTTGGTCGAAACATTTGAATACGGGAGACTGAATAAGAGGGATTTCTACTGGAGGAACTTCCTCTCTGAGGGGCAGGAGACCATGGACTTGAATCACCTAAAAAAATGCAGAAGTTTTTTAAACTATATATCTTTTTTTGCTGTCAACAAAAAGTGTAAGGTAATTGTTAATACAATACAATACAGAACACATATTGCTGTTTGGTTTAAAAATACTACATTATTTTAAAGTGATTAAATTACAAGCAGCATCTCTCTTTTTTTAATAAGTGGAATTGTTCTGGAGATACTTGGTTTAAGTGTAAAGTACTATTTTACCTTATGGATGCCAGGTTTTGCGAAACATAGCAGTAGCATATCAATTAATTTTCTTTTTTCATTCTCCACCCCCGAAACACCAAAAAGCATATTAACAAAGTGGTTGGTATCTTCATGGGGTGTTAATAACCATCTGAATATTTCCAATAGGGGTACCTTCCTCTAGGTAGGTCCAGGAGCTGCCCTGGGTCAGGGAGCGAGAAGCTCTCTCTGTAATCACTGATCATACTTCAGAAATTGAGATTGTGTCTCTGCAACTACCCCTACTGCAGAAGAGGGAACCATGCACCAGCACAATAATTGTGTTCCTGCTGTACAATGCAGGTAAATGGATAAATAACACTGCAGAAGGTTAATAGTAAATGATGGCCCCATTGCCACCAGGGTCCTGGAGCAAATTACATTTTTGCTCCATTCTTCATTTGGCACAGGGCAAGCCTAGGTCAGAGAACCCCTATAAATACATCACTGTTATATGTATCCATACATTGATTCATTTAATCTAAAAACAACTTAAAAAAGGACTGCATACCTGAATTTAATGACGTTTTCGTATACTGTTTGTACCCATTCAATGGCATAGTAGGCTGACTTTCTGTGAATGCGGTAACATGGTTTACTTCAGTTTTCCGCCTTTGCTCTTGTAACTCACGATCCCTCTCTAACATCTGCTGGATTTCTTGCTCAATCACATTTGATGTAGAGGGTCTCAGTCTGGTGATACTATACATCTCCCCAGGACTTGGGTTTTTGGACGTTATCTCAGTCCATTTCTCACCCTCCTCCACCATCCCATCCCCTCTGACACGTAGACGGGCTGTCCATGGTTTAACATGGAAATTCTCCCTATTTAAAATGGGGATTTCTACTGCGGCTTCCTTTACTGAGAAAGATTCAGTTGGTACGTTGTGATCAAGAATATCATCTATACTCTGCCTCCTTTGTCTAAATGGGTTCAATGTAGATGGTTGTAAAATAGTTCTTGTGTTGTAGGGCTGGGGGGAATCCATGACCGTTAAGTTGGTCCTATCAAAATTCTGTCCATAGTCGACTTGTGGTACATTCTCTCTTGTGCCCTGGGCATCCGTAACTCCCCGAGAATCTATTTTTGTGACACCTTGCTGTGGTTGAACGGGAATCTCATCTGGTTGCTCAAAAAGCTTTCTGCGTTCATCTATTTGTTGCACGCTGCCTTTATCATAGAGTCCTGGTACCTTCCCCTCACTTTTTAGGTCAGCTTCCCTTTGGGCTTCCTTTTCAATCTCCCTCTGGAGGAAAAAAGAGGAACGATACCGCTCCTTGCTCTTTTTATCATTTTGTGTTTCAGATGGTTGTGAAATCACTGGATTTTTGAGTATTTCTACCATCTCTTTGGTTGCTACCGTACTCTGAATACCTCTTTCCTTCCTCAGACTTTCTTCTCTTTCAAGGGCCAGTCGAATCTCCCTTTCAATGGGTGTCTCGTTACTGGGGTGGGGGATGTGCTCAGCTAATTGTTCTGTTTCCTGCAAGTGTGTTTGCCCAGGCATTTCTTGTGATTTCTCTTCTACTACAACACTGTCTCCCTCATCTACAGACCCCTGCCAGAGGAACTGCTTCTGAAGTTGACTCACACTTCTGATTCTGCCAGTTATTTCTTGATTTGCAGGAGTCTCAGTCTGATATGTTCTCACTTCATTCAATGCCCCAACTGAGTTTCCCATCCCGTGTAATTTTGGATTGAAATCGCTTTCATAAAGAGATTGAGAACTAGCAAAGGAAGGTTTTGATTGAAGCCTTGGGCTAATTGGGACACTGTTTTGTTTCTTCTCTAAAATAATAAATTGCTGTCTGGCAGATTCGAAGTTAATTTGCTCTGTGTTCACATGCATTTCTGTAGGGTCAAACTCATTAAATCCAATGTCTGAAGTTGATGAATCCATTCCATCTTCAGAAATATTAATCTCCCCTGTGCTCAAACTTTTCCTTTGCCCCTGCTCCTTTATTAAATCTTTTCTCTGTTTCTCAAGCTCCCATGCCTTCTCTGGTGTAAACTTAAGCAAGTTTACTTGGGCGCTATCATCTTCGCCATCTTCAAATAACTTGCTGGGACTGGTGTCAGGGAGATAAGCTCTTACACCAAAATGGTTGTCTTCTTTCAATATCCTAAGTCTCCTCTCACGATCTGGAGGTGGGACCCATACATCTCTGGTCTTGCCAAATCCCATCATTTCTTCACTTTGGCTCTGTTGAGAGGTAGAATTAGTCTCCATCTCTGACTCTTTATTGATAAAATCTAAACTTCCTGAAGAGGACAGGGAAAAAATGAGATTCCTTGTCACCCTGTCCATGTCTGACACTATTTGTTGCCCAATTGCTGATGTTTCTTTGATACTGTTATTTTGTGTATAGCTTGTCGCCTCAGATGTCTCTGGAACTTTATTTGTACCTGTCACACATAAATCAACCTCATTCCATTTACGTGTGTCAGGGGTGCCACATACTTCTAATTCAGGTGAATTCAGCTTCTCACGCTTTTCTTTCTCCTGTTGCTTTGGTGAAACAATAATCTGCTGTATGGTTGTGCTATGATGTTTTGGTGAGCCATTCACACATTGCTCAGGTGTAGCATCTTGTGCTATTAATTCAGACAGGCTTGACTCATCTACACTCTGACTTTCCCCTTCATTCACTGGAATCTAATGCAGAAGAAATAAAATAGTCAGAGAACGAGAGAATTAAAATGAGTCTTCTATTAAAACTCATGGGAGCATCATAGGAACCTTAAAAAGCTACAAATCTCTTAGCACAGCTCACAATATTATATATTCACTAAAACAAAAGTTTCTTGAAGAGTTTTGATTTCACCTCAATTCACCATGTATTATAAAGGTCCATCCCTGGCAAATAAAATTAAAATAATAGCATAGCTGTACCTGCATAATGCATAGTTCACTCAGTGTATGTGTAAGAATTCTTCCTGATTTATTCTTACTGAGCTATTCTTGGATCGCTGTTATTATTCTTGGGTTGGACCTTCATAATGTAAATGAAGTCAGGGAGATGGATCTCCTGATAACTCACTCTTTAGTGAATACAATTATTGACAGTTTCATGCACAAATGTGCTGCTACAAATTCCTGAACTCCTACTATAAAGTAATATAAATTCTTGTGCAATAAATGCTTTACTACTGTGGTCAAAGTTTCTATATACAATTATATAGTTACACAGTAAGTTTAACTAAAAGATATTAAGCCTATTCAACTTGATCTCCCCAAGATATACCGAATTATGACAACAAAAAATTCCTGTGATAATTTTTTCCAGGAAGAGGTAAAACTGTCTCATTTTGTAAATACTATATTTTAGATGAGGGTGAAATTAATACATTATGAATCATATAACACCTTATGTTTTTATATTGTTCTGCCAATGCAAACAATCAGGTTATGATATTCTGTAAGAGACCATAGTACACTGATTGACGAATGGCTGAATTTAGAAGGTGCATCCATAGACTTTGCTATAAAATATATTAAAAAGCATTTTTAAGGCTACTTCAATACTGAGATTTGTTTGCCAAGACCTGGTGGCATCATAGCTACTGTTGTGCTACGGTTGTGCTGCAGAATAATTGAGGGAGCAAAGAGGGTCCAGGCTAATTAATGACTTGGATTAATTGGTAGACATATATGATCTATTGGATTATATACTGTATTTCAGAATGACTTGGATTTATTGGTAGACATATATGATCTATGACTTCTCATTCACATGTGTCATACACATCACTACGGTGGTCAACTATCGCCCAAAAACCTACAAATACTGCTGTATTGAGGACTAAAGGCATGCCTAGGCTATTCAACCCGTGTTAATTATCACTAGTAGGGATGACCACTGCCAAGAAAATATGTTTTGGTTTTTTTTCCTCATTAGATCCATACTTTAAAAACAAAAATGGCAAAATCCTTTTTGGGTTGGTTTTAACGTGTAATCAGTTTAGACAACGTAACGTGTTGTACTGCACACAATTTGCTTATCATTGGATATATAATCTTTTGCATTTTTTATTTATATATGTACTGTAGTCTGCATAACAAAGGACAATCTAGCTCTGCATATGCATATGCATGTAAATGCCAGGTAAATGCAGCTACAAGAATATACAAAATACATTTCATTAGTTAGATTATGGATAACCAAAGCAGAAATTACAATGTGACATGACACTTTTGTTTCTAGTTAATGAGATGTCTGATATCCATGCAATAATGAAAATCTCCAATGTATCTTTGGTTAGCGTTTATTACTCTTGTAGACTTGTGGCAAGAAAAGCAGCAGAAACAATTGTACGCCTTAGTTAGTTAGTAGCATGCAAGGATTCTGTATCTGTGTGTCCAGCAGGAGACTGTTGGGAGTGGATGTGTGTAGTTTTTTGAGGAGAGCCGGAGAGGATAGAGAAAATGGTCCAGTATGTCTGTGTGCAGCTGATAAGCCAAGTTACAGATAATTCTAGGAACCACATAGCCGGTCATTTTTACAGACAAACATGCTGACCGAACGCATACGAAAACAGAAGCATGACTGCATACAAAGTGCACATGGACAAAAATGCAGTGTTTAATTTACAGATTAACCTACAGGCACGTGTACTTTATACAAATTTGCATGTTGATCAACTAGCACAGGTACTCATATTTTATCAAATAATTACATTTCTACATGGATTAATATCCTGTAACACTAAGGCGTTTGTGCGCACAACGTCAAGTCCTCCTTCGTCCTATCTTTCCCCCAGTTCCCTGCCCACATGCTCTTCATTCACTTTATTGCGGGCTTACACAATATAAACAACCCTATACTGCTTGCTGGGGCTGTGCCAAAGTGTCTCATTGGGCCCTTGGCGATACCTAAGTTGTCTAGTATTTTATTGTGGAACGTACTTCATTTGTTGAAATGGGCCACGTGTTATGTATAACCTCATCATACAATGCAACAGATTCTGCATTTGCTGTATTAATAAGTAATAATTGCATCTGCATCCATAGTATCCTTCTACCTTCTTCCCATAATGTTTTTATATGGGTTTTATCATGTTCACTATGACCTTGTCCTTGTCCTCTTTCTATGTGGGCCATTTACATACTACCAAAACTTGAGCAATTCTAGTGCAAAGTACTACATTTAGTAGATATTGCAGAATGAAACTATTGGTTAACCGTTCAAAATTAAGCTGTTTCCAATACTTAAAGTTTGCATTTCTAAGTATAACTCTTAATCCTAGCTCATAACCCCCTCGCCCATCCAATACTATTTCCTTATCCAGTTTCTCACCTTAACAGCCAGGAACACCGCTGCGTCTGCTTCATGATCCTCTGCTGTACTCTGAGTCTGCAAGATACGTTAGATTAGAGACTGGTAAGCAAAGTCCGGGGAGCATAAGACTGCCACACCCAGGAGAGAGGAGGGGTCTAAAAGTAAATAATCAAAGAAGGTTTGGTGGTAGGCGCAGAGTGTCACTTACTAGGTACGGTGAAGTACCTCAAAAATATGTTGGATGAACAGACTGGGTAGCATCTCTGAGCATTGTAAATGTGGGTGTATTAGAAAAAGAGTCTGCAATACATGAGTGAGATCAGGAGTATTTGCGCACACCCAGAGTTCCAGGCATACCGATAACAAGTGCCATCCCTGACGAAACTGCCACAAAAAAGTCCCCCGCTGGAACTTCACTCTGGACATGATGAAGCAGATCCTAGAGCAGCAGCGGGCTCTTCACTCCATGTCCTCTGAGCAGAATATTGGGGTGCCCAGCAGAGGGGAATGGGCATTTATGGGGCAGGTAGTGGTGGTCCTGAAGCTATTTAGGGGTGTTACAGAGGACTACTTTGATGTACTGCTACTACTGCTACATATAGCACTGATCCTCTACCTTATTTGGACAAGAAAACTGTTGTCTGGACGGGCCTCTCTTTAGTGGCCCAGCAGTTGCTTTCATCCCCACCCGCCAGTATCCAAAGCAAGAGGGTTTTCTCTGTGATAGTCAACATACTCAACCGCTAGAGAACACTGCTCTCCCTACACCCAGTGTCTCTCAAAAGTCAATCTTTCCAAATTAGGGTACCCATCAATCAATATTTAAAGTGAGTGAGGTTCTAGTGCTGCTGTTCTGTCTCCCTCCTTACTCTAGGGGAGCCTTTTTTATTTTATTGGGAAAATTCAGTCCTGCTCTATCTGCCTATCATCTTCCAGTGCCTACCTGCCAAGATTCTTACTCTGAGGGATCAATTAATGAAATGGTCCAAATATTGGATAAATTGGTTTCCATATCATGCTGCTGGATGTGTATAGATGCAGTGCTGCTGTTGCTGATGGTCCTTCCTTAACCTTGAGATGGCGCTACTGTGGGTAAGAGGTGAGTCCAGGAAGTGCCAGGGTCCTACCACTTACAAAATGCCCCGAATGTCACTCCTGAACAAAAATGTCCTGGAACACGCAAAAACATAACAAAACTTTTGTCTGTTTTGATTTTGCTTGCCGTGTACAAGTCTATTAGATAATTACAGTGGAGCATTAAGTAAACTATCATGATCATAATTGCCATGCACTGGTGCTAAAGAATTCTCACTTTTGGACTATACCATTACAAGGTGCTTTTCCACATTCTTGGATTTAAGCTAATACCTTTTAGCAGATCTGTCATTGCATTATTTTCTTATGAAGGTTTAATCACATAAATATTTCAGAAACTATTCCAGTTTCTATGGCTTTATCAAATCCTGCTTTTATGTCACATGACAATTACATATTCCTACCAAAAAAACACGAGCAAGTCTAAATTTTACTTTTAGAAGGATATTCAACTCTACCAGGAATGATGTTTATATGGTGCAGTTCCCTGCTGTGCAAATAATGTGTTCAAGAATTTTAAAGAAGTGCAGCACACAGTCGCTGAGGTTAACATGTTAACATGCTACTCACCTGCTCCCTCCTCTCCAGGCCACTGCACAGCACCTGCCATGGTGAAGGATATTTAAACATCTTGTCAGGCCATATACTCCTACATGAAGGGTTGGGTATCTGGCGTCCTGGAAGTCCAGCACTGTAAAATATCAGTCTGCAACTGGCACTGTGAGAGGGAGGTGGCTATCAGTCCTACAGAAAAAAAAAAAGAATGAAAGAAAAGGTGAAGAAGAGAAGGACAGAAATACAAACTTTCACTGAGCTACAGTCAATAGAATGAAAAATGAAAAAAACATACACATTACAACGTCAAATAAAACAACACTGTCACTGCCGTTTGTACCCTGTTTGTGAAGTGGCTTATTGAAAACCACTTCACAAACAAATCGATTGTACTCTGTGAAATGGCTTTCCAAATTAATCTTGCATACTTTGAATTTAATAGTAATATTTTGCTTGCCTGGTAATAAACATTTGCATTTGACGAAGCCTTTCTGCTGCATTTACTATATGCATTATGCATGATCGGCTCAGTTCATCCTTACAAGAGAAACTTGCCCATGCTCTATATAATACATAGTGTACTTGTAAGTAAGCTGCATCTCACACCACATCTCACTAATGAGCACCTAATGATACATTGATGATATTAAATCTCCCAGGTGTCACTCTTTCCTCCTCTGATAATAATTAATAATAATAAACTCCGGGGTCTATCTAAATACAATTCTGTGTAAATAAAATACAGTATTTTCATTTAAAAACCTTATTCAATTACTTATATACTCATATCTTATACATAAAATCACACCATTTATAAATAATAGTTTATTGAAATGCTTTCTAGAGAACTCAAATAAGTAGGAAAGCACTGGGGTCACGTAACATAAAGTTAAAAGTAAACTGTTCAAACATGCAAGCAGCTATAAGGAAACGCTCGGTTCAAGGTTAGGGTGTGATGTAGGGCTGATTTAGTTGTGATGGAGTGAGATATCATTGACAGGGTGGGGTATGATGGAGTGAGTATATGTTAATGTGTGAGAGGTGTGTATGTGTGTGTTACAGTAAGTGTATATGTGTAGGTTGCTGTAATGTGCTTTATATTCAGTGTGTGTGCTAAATGTATGTTACAAGGGGCCAGGAGGCCGCTGCTGTAACAGCCCCATTTGTTTTAATTGGATGAGAAGTCTTGTTTGGCAAAAAGCAGGATTTCAATTCCAACATCTGGACATGTCAACCGCCAACATTAAGCAAAAATGACCACTATTTTTTATATTGCAGATGGACTGGTAATTTGTAATTTCAGGAGGTGTGTGACTCATAAATAGATATTTGATAACATACCCCTCTCTGACAACGTATATTTTTGTGTTTTTATTCGTGTTCTATAACCAGCCCCTCCCTAGCTGAGGTGTCTGGCACTTCATTCCGACCCTTACGACCTTGGACTCCACAGTATTGATAGCTTGCAGTTTTGGCAAGCAGCCATGAGAAATATTGCTTTCACTTCCTCAATCATCTAGGCTCTTTCCCTCCCTCTCGCGCCACTATATTACCATTGTTATTTGTTTTTAGGACACCAAATACATAATAAAATAAATTCTTTTTTGTAGCAGATAGAAACCATTGAGCCCATCTATTGTTTAACATGTTTCAAAATGTATTTGGTCCTTGGCCTTGCGTTACTTTCAGAATATCCTTACAGCTATCTGATACATGGATAAATTCCTATGTTCTGCTTGACAATGACAATCGGGGTGCAGAGGGTGTGTCACCATAGAGTCAAGAAACTCTGCATTCAATACACCTTTAAGGTTTTGAGGAAGCAGTATCCTTTGCTGCTCACATGAAAATACCATCTACTCCTTTGCTAGTTTGTACATCACATTGGGATGCAAAAAAGACCGCAAGATTCATATTGTCCTTCCCACTGGTACCAGTTCAAAATTGTTTAGGAAAGGCTCTTTTGACCTGCACCGCACCGCATGTGTGTACTTGTGTGTGAGAGCATGGATGTGTACTTGTGTGTTTTTTTTATAAGCATGGATGTGTCATGGTGTGTCTGAGCATGGATCTGTACTTGTGTTTGTGTGTGAAAGCATGGATATATAATTGTGTGTGTGTGTGAGCAAAGTATGTGTAATTGCATGTGTGAGCATGGATGTGTAAATGGGGTGAGATGGAGCGTGTCTTAGTGAGTATGAGTGTGTGTAATTTGTGTAAGTGCATTTACATATGTTGTATGTTGGAAGGGGGGCAAGGGGCAAAGAAGACACAGACCAGTTGTGTGGAGGCAATGAAGCCACAGACTAGCTGTTGAAGTTGGGGGGTCCTGGGGCAATTTTCACACCAGGGCCCCTTGGTTTCTAGTTCTGCCCTTGCTCCTTCCTGCTTAACCACAAATACTTGTACCGTGTGCCACTCCTGGGGCAGAGTCCTTATTTTAGTGTGCAGCTGGTGTAAGAGTTTAATATACTGTCACATTTATCCAGCAGTGGCTGTACATGTGTGATTGTATCACCTGCTGGCAATATCTACCAGGGATGATTTAAATACCAGTCTGGCCCTGCCTGTTCTCCAGACTCTTCCAAAAATTATAGATGGCAACAAGCAGTTGTAGGGGATTGTAAAATTGTCTAGTTACGTCCGTGCACTTAAGTCCTTGCTAATTAATGAATGGCCATCACATTTTCCTGCATCTCTTCCCATTCCCAAATACTACTGAATTTACCATCACCACACTCTTTCACCTTTATTCGCGTGGTAAATTAGTCCAACTGTTACTCTAAGTGGCTACCACTAGAATCGCTGCGGCAAAGTGGTAAGCTGGTTTAATTTACAATTTAAAATAAAAAAAACCCACAGCGAATTTGCTTTTATACATAATTTATAAATGTATTGCTATTTCACACTTTACCTGTCCCTTTATTATAGATGTATAGAATGCTAGCATTCCAACTACACTTACAATCTTGACGGAGGATTAAAAGCTTTTTAATTATACAAGCTTACTCTTTCTACACCCATTGATTTCGCTAATACCAAAATGACCATGTTTTTCATAAATAAAAACTGCCAAACATAGGTACAGTAGTTTTACAGTCTACTAGATGTATTTAAATGTTTTACTCTTTTAGTAAGAGCCATAACCCAGTATTTGACAGAGATGTCAAAGAATAAAAAAAAAACGGCGAATCCTACCTGCTCTCATCCATGCTGCAGGGCATAAATCTTCATGTCCCCTCTGCCTGTGCCCAGTGGGTGGCAAGGACCGCGTTGTGTGTACAGCTTGCTGGACGTTGGCACAGAGTGACCAGGAGAGACGCAGGACAATAGTCAGGAGATGCTGACTGAGGGAATACACACCCAGGAATGTTGCTGATCACAGAGCCGCTTTTATTAGGCAGAAACCAAACATGAGCTTGTGAGCAGAGCATGAGTCCGGAAACTTCACGAGAATGGGAGGGGAGGTATGCAACTGTTTTGTCTGTAGGTGGGGGTGTTCAGGGGCAATGGCTTCTGATTTGTCATTCTGTTATGAATCTTTCAGTACCACACACTCAGTATTAACACAATGTACAAATAGCATTTGGGAGATCCCCTTCATTGCAATAAGGGGAGCAACTACATACTACTGTTCATGTATTTAGAATGCGATGTCATAAAAATCCCTGTTGGTGTAATGGCCAGGTGTCCATTGTCTGAAACTTTTGTCTATATAGTGTGTATATGTATGTATATATGTATGCATATTATTCATTATGAAATGTTAATCAAAGAAAAAACATATACTGCAATATTCATTTTTACACATATATGTATGTATGTATATATATATATATATATATAATATATATATATATACACAGTGTATTTACAGTATATATATACCTGGTTAAAAAGTTTAGAAACTATAGAAACATGTCACAAATCCAGCACTCTCTGATTGCGTGCCACCAGATCATTTGGTTATCATCATTTTGCAGTTTCTAGTGTTGTAATGCAAAGGTGAGTCTATTCACTAAAGGTTCAGTTAAATAGAGTTGCCGGTCAATTTGAGTTGCTGAGGTCATTTGACTTGGCTAAAATCGAGAAGACTGGCATTTTCACAAGTTACCAATATGACTCCCAATTCATGTCAAGTTAAAATGGAATGTAGAGCAAATCATATACCAAAAGGACTCAAACTTGACTTATCAGGAGGAAGCAGATTGACCCAGAACCCTATAAACAGATCAACCAGACCAATCTGACAAATAAACTGTTGTGGCATCTCGACACAGCTTGAAGGCATATAGACAGCCGTGGAATGCAGCTTGACAACTTGACAAGAGACTGGGATTTTCAAATTGACATCACTCAAGTATACAGCATTTCAACTAATACGTGCTTATTGTTGCTGTTCTAATTTATCAAGTTCACTGAGATATCAGCTAATAGCCCTGAAATATGTAAATGTGCTACAAAACCTATGGTTGTGCCTTGGAACCTAAATGTTGACTTAACTTGGAAGTGTGATGTATGATGCATAGTAGAGTCTATTCTGTAGGTGCAGGGCTGGCGCCACCTATAGACAAAGTAGGCCCCGGCTTGCGGTCACTTGATGGGAGGCAGGCAGCCGGGCAGGCAGTGCAGGGTGCAGCCGTGAGCCGCGGCCGTGCTTACTGAATGACCTATGGTCACTTTGGGGAGGAGTGGGAGCGAGTCAGCCAGTTAGGAGGAGGTGGGGTAAAAGTGGGTGGGGCAAAGGGGGAGGGGTTTGTGTGGGTGGTAAAAATCCTTGCACCAGCCCTGTGTGTTTTTCACATTTTGGTTGATGGTGTAAAATATTCACATGATTTGTGGCTTGTTCATTTGGTAATGACAATTGAGATATCAGGTAATAGCCCTGAGAGTACATGTGCTGCAAAACGTATGGCTGTGCCTTGAAACCTAAATGTTGACTTAACTTGGAAGTGTGATGTAGGTACTGCCAATATGATGCATACTAGAGTCTATTCTGTAGGTGATACAATTTTTCACACTTTGAGTGATGGTGTAAAACATTCGCATGATTTGTGGCTTGTTCATTTGGTAATGACAATTGGAAATGAAATAAATAAAACTGTTGGATATTCATTATTTGGCTTCTACTAGTGTAATTGCATGGATGTAGGGTTTTCTTATCCAACATGTAGCTCAATAGCTTTTGTTAAGAAGCTGCCATAGAAGCCAGTACACTTAACACCAAAAAGAGGGTATGTACTTATTCTGATGTAACAAAAATCAGAGAACAGTAAATGTCCAATATTGTCAACTGTAGCTCATGCCTAAAATCCATTTTCAGTATTCTTTTGTAGTAGGTATTGAAGTTGTCTATTTGTTCACAAACAGCTTGGATTAAATGAAAAGTTGGAGATCCCTGTTTTAGAGTATTAATGCGTAATTCTGGACAGCTATAATGATCTATGTGGTGAGCTAGGACATATGTAAAAAATAAACAGGAAAATCAGAATTTTTCAGTGTTTCACATTAGAGCGCCATATGATGTGGCTAATCGAGGAAAAGTAGAGACTATTTGCTGCCCATGGTTTGTCATTCAGTTTTTGAGCACATTATCCTAGACACATTACCAGATCATGTATGAAACAGAATATGACAGAAAAAAACATTTGACCCATATAGTCTGCCCATTTTTCTTCCTGTAAAATTTGGACCTTAGCCTTAGTCTGGTTTTACATTTAGGGTAGCTTTATGCCTGTCCCATGCATGTTTAATCCCCTCACCGTATCAACCCCTACTGCTTTGCAGGGAGTCTATTTCACATTCTCAGTGATGTAAAACTTCCATATATTGTATTTAAGCTTTTTGACCCTCTAATTTAGACAATATATCTTGTCCTGACATATCTCCAGTCCTTCTTGCACCTTGTTGAATCTATTTATGTATTCAACTGTTTCTGTCACAACCTCCCCTCTCCTCTATGAGATACCTATTAAGATCCTTTAGTATTTCCAGTTAACCTGGATGGCTCCTGTTTTAATTATGAGCAATTTAACCCAGCAATGTATTTATTTTAGGAGCTGTCCTAGGTCTGTCCCAGGACAGCACACTCTCTTAACTGCCCCTCCAGACTGCTAAGCAATATGATGTTAGGTACAGCATGCTATGGAGGCTGTGCAGGCTTACAGTGACAAAAAAGTGCAAGCTATAGGCAGTTTTAATAAAGTCATTTAGTTCATTGCTCCACCTATGTTTGGAAGCCATTTTCTCTCCTCCCCTAAACATAGCTGTGCCTTGTGTGGCAAAACCTACATATGAATGCTATCATTCATGATGAACTTCGAATGCTCTTTATGAAGCTGTCAAGAAAAAAAAATATATTTTATGGATTAAATCATTGCAGAAGAAGAATTATGGAAAGGAGGTTGTGATGTGGTTAACATAAGTCTCTATATGTATGTTATCTGTTTCTGTATAATTCTCATTTACTTATTTATGTATGGTTGTTTTTTGTGTGCATACACTTGCACTACTGTATGTCAGCAGACATAGGACACTCTATAGTTGTGAGAGTAAATGACACAGTTTATTTACTTACTGAGATTTTTTTACAATGAGTCGGTCTGAAATCTGGGTGAGAGGAAAGGGGAGGGCGGGCCAGGTTCAGTATCAGGCAGGGTAAATAGTCCAGAGCAGGAGATAGAGGCACCAGTATGAATGTCCAGCCTTGCCCCACCACCTTTACCACTCCCAGCATGATGACCATGACTAAGGACAGGCAAGGTCAACTGGGAAGGGTCACAGTAAACAAATGACACACTCATAGGGGGACACAAGAAATGCAGAAGAACCTACAACATACCCTCAGTAAATACGATAACAACACTTTTCTGAACACTACAATCCTTCCCAGCAGTCAAGAGCTAAATCATAGCCACATCCACCAGTCTCCACCCTTCAAAATCTTCCTACCAGACCCTACATTGGCCTCAGTCTGGTTGTGACCTTGCAAACGAATCGCCACAATTGGAATCTCATATGATGAATCAGGATTTTCCAGATTTAAGAAAAACATGTTACTAATCCTCAATTACAGCTGCTCCAACTGCCATAAAAATACATCATATATCAAGTGCATTGTGGATTTTCTAATATATACTTCGGTAGTTAGTAATACTTGACAATCATATTTATAGAGGAAGTAGATATCCAAGTATCATGTTATTTCAAGGAATCTTGGTTAACCGTAAATGCACCTTTGTTTTCAGTTTGCAACAGAGTCAAGAGTTACTTAAGCACTACAACCAAGCATGGTTGTGCGTCATGAGAAACTGGGTAGCAAGAGATTATCAAGGGATTTAGTGGTGGGGCTCAAGCTCTTTTCCACTCATTCATAAAATGGCAGTAGCTTTTTCTATCTAATAGAGTGCTGCAGATTGTTCATAGAGGGAATAATACAGGTAGGATGCTCACAAGAGGACAATGTTTGATTTCTTTTTCTGTACATAAGAGTAATCTGGGTAGGAGAGCTCCTTCTTGTGAGTCTGAGGTGGATAGATACTCTTATTTCAGATTTGTAGAGGGAAGCCTCTTTCAAATTTCTAGGGGAAGAAAAAACTCTCAGTAGGGCACTGAGTAAGGCTTAGTTCACGTCACATGAATTTTGAGGGGGATAAAGATGGACACTCCTATGTTTTGGAAAGGATATATGGAAAAAGGAGTTCCTAATGGTAAAGGAGATGACTTTCCACTGCTTCAGTGGCCAGGGAAATAACCCTTTCAAGCTGACAAGGGAGTAGCCTTCTTCCAGGCTACATTGTGAAAGACCAGCTACCCCTTACCAGTTTATAGGGGGAAGGCAGAGAAGGAAGACAACCCCCTATAGCATTATGTTTACATCACACTGCAACATTTGCACCTCTGTTTCTTCATGGTGAGATCCTGTTCGCCACTTTTAGGTGGTGCTGTGTCATTGGTCTCTTGCTTTTCACTCTTGTTGGAGGGATCTACAGGGGCCCCATTAGGGGGGTGTTGGGTCTTCTCTGTCAGGTCCCCATCAGCAGCAGGTTGAGGGTCTCCATCATTAATAACCACTAGTTCTGCTGTGATGGCCTCCTCAAGGCCCAGAACTTTCTTGGTCTCATTCTCATCCTCCACATTCTGGTAGCCCATGAAGATCATAGTGACTGGAGGCTCTGGTCCCGGAGGGGTCTGAGGTGTTCGTGCCTGGACACCAGGAATCTCCTTTCTGGGAGAAACTCTTTGCATACTGGTCTTATCATCAGTTAGGGAAATTTCACTCAAAGTTGCCTCCTCTGCTTTGTGAATAAGGTCTTCTACCTCCACAGAGCTTAGAGAATGAACACCATCACCGGGAACAGTGGTCTCTGGTCCTACTGCGTGCACTACTACAAGAGGGTAACAAAGAACATGTGTTAGAGAAATCATTAAAACAGTAAAGAAAAAAAGAATGTCAAAAGCATAGAGGCCTATTAGGGATGAAGGAGGAAGACAAGAAACTAAAGTTCATATATGGTAAACAGAATGCAACGAGTGGAGAACTGACAGAGAACATGAGGAACCTCAGTGTAAATGATAAGGCAAAAACAGACATTGGTGGAAATATTACAAAAAGTCAGAATTAGGCCACATGTGCAGAAAAAGAGATAAGATGAATGGAAATTAAGGTTTCAGAATCCCTTGCAATTAATGACAATTTACTGGACTTTAATGACAAGGAAAACACAATGAATGTAGGCCACTGAATCTGATCTTAGTGAAGGGATTTCAAATTCACAAAGGGAAAAAAATAAAAATTATTTTCTGTCTGTATAGACTTTGTTGATTTTCTCAATGGAAAGAGCTTTGTTCACCACTTAGTAATAGATATACTAATTAGGTATCGTTAGCACAGGTAAAGATTACCTCATAATAAAAAATATGTTTATCTTTGTGCATCTGAAGCAAAATCAAATATAATACCTAGCTACTGAATATACTACAGAATTACATCAACATACCACAATTTTTGGCTGCAATGGTATTCCATTAATCAACTGACCAAAATAGTACCCTGGATACACTAGAGCTTAATACTTATGTTAAAATAACACACAAAGGGAAAATAATCACATAATTTAATAGTAGTAGTAGACTGTAGTACCAAGAAATGGCCCCTTTTCTTTTTCACTAGAAAT
This sequence comes from Spea multiplicata, assembly GCA_009364415.1. NCBI lineage: Eukaryota > Metazoa > Chordata > Amphibia > Anura > Pelobatidae > Spea > Spea multiplicata. The sequence continues at coordinate 23,894,726 of VKOC01000001.1, read as the reverse complement.
CATCTAAAACATCATGTGATACACACAAGGCCTCTGGGAGTTCCATACAGCCTGCCCTCAACTTGATGAACACAGAACTGTCAGATCTATAGACAGGGGCTTATTATTGTCAAACAAAAAATAAAAGTTTTGGCTGTTTTGGATTTTTTACGTATTAAACATGCCTGGACTGGTATCTGGTAGACCGGGCTAAAGCATAGTAGGCCGCTGACCAAGAGAACTCCATGGTCACTCAATGTCACACTCCAGCTGCATATTAATGTGCGACCACCACTGGATATGCACACTGCACAACCATAAACAAGTAACATGCGACCTCTCATACCCAGCTGTCGGACACACTTACGTTATTTGAAGGCTTTCAACCTTAAAGTGCCAGGCCCGCCTTGTCATCCTAAGTGAAGTTCATATTGCACAGATTCTAGTAGATTTTTAGAAAGGAAACCATTCTCGCAAGCTAACTTTAATTAACATTATTTTATAATTTACTATTTTTTTCCCTTTTATCATGTTCTTCCTACCTTAGCCATATGTATTGTATCATATTTATACATACGTATATCTGCTTTTCAAGTAATTGTAAACTTGTTTTGTGTGGTAGCTTACACAGTAATAATTGGGAAGACAGTGTTAGTTGAGCATGATTTCCCTATGATTACGATTAAAGATGTCAGTAAAAGACTTCCAAAAGAATGATTGTAGGGAATGTATTATCGTTTCAATCTGTACCACTATTAGGATCCAGTGATGGTTGCTGAAAATACCTGTTTAAATGGTGTTTAGGGGTGTCAGGACCCCTGACCTCCCAGCTCACCATACCTTTTTGATCATCTTCATACACCTTGACCCCCTGCAGGGGGTGCTCTTGGGGGAGCACAGTGTTGCTGGAGAGGACTTTAGTCTCCCCTGTGATTCTGTCCTTCTCTACTGTGATCTCCACAGAGTACATGGCTGGGATACAAACAGGACATTGACATTAAACCCTGTAATGGCCATTGATCTACCCACCGCCCTGCTTAGGGGCAGCAAGCTGGGGTAAGAAGGCGTGGGGAAAAAAGGCTCACAATGAGAAGAGCAAAGCACTGGGAGATGGCAAGAGGAACAGCCTGCTACATCCTGGGATCGGGCACCTGATCATGCTTTAAGGACAGAGGGCCATTCGCCAGCACACCTTGAACAGATGAAAGCGTGACACTGTGTATTGAACCTGTGTGACACAGTTATATTATTATTTGGTTATATTGTATAATTGTGATGTTAAAGAGGAAGTTCCACAAAAAAAATCCACTGTAAAACATCTTAAAAAATCCTTGTCTTGTTTAGGTGCATGAAAGCACTTTTTGATTACATCACAGTCAACAAAAACCTGGTATTGGAACTTACCCTTTAAATTGTGTCATCGTTTTGAGATAAGGCATGAAAGCATTGTGACACTACAGCTTTGCTCCCATGAGCCATATCCATATAATGTGTCACCTTGCTTCATGACATTATGTTTTTGGGACATCATTATTTCTGTGTTGTGTGATCAATATGAGAAAGTACAGCCCAGCCATGCCGCTTTCCTAAATGCTATAAAAGCCAAGCAGTGCTTATCACAGGAGTTCCAGGTCATCCCTGTTCATCGACCTGAATACGTACCCGCTCTCATCATGTCTGGACTGTCTGTTTTCTTAGCAGGTGTAACATTCTGATCTGAGGATAGAAGACACAAATATTTTAGTATCAGTACATCACAGTTAAAGAGAATAAACATTATCCATCCCTGTCGACTGTTACAGAGTAAATCCTAATAAATATATGCTCTTACCTCTGGCTGTATTCAGTGAGGTCTGGAAAGAAACAGAAAAATATTTGTAATAAATTAACATTTGCATTTTTGGAATGCAATAAAATAAAATGCACAATATTGCATATGTCCTTAAGTTGAAGTTATCAGGCACCCCTCACAGCAACAGAAGCCCTTGTTTCAGTTTAATTTGACCAAATAAAATCTGTTGAATTTGCTCCTCACCAAACGCTTATTTTTTGTTGGTGTGCAGAGCCCATCAATATTTTTGTTACGTTATTTGAAAATGTGGTTAGTAAGGGAACTGGTGAGAATACCCATTGTACAGCGCTACGGAATTTGATGGAGCTATATAAAACAATAAATAAATAATAATAATATACATGCCACATATTTAAAAGAAAACTACTGTCTTTTGTAACAGTTGTATTACGTGGTTTTCCCCCATAAGCAACTTCCATTGCTCTGTGTAGGCTTAGGTGCAATGCCAATGATAGCCACAGGATGGTACTGTCATTCAGCTCATCAGAATTACATGCAAGGCAACATCTTGGTTAATACACATGGGTGTATCATGCATAATCTCGCCAGTGGCTTATATATGGATACAAAACTGCAAGGATTCGCTTGTGTGTTGGTAAAAACATTGAAAGCTATGACCATTTACTGGAACCTATGAAAAACACATATAAATCAAAGTGGCAAAGGTGAGGATGCTAATTGAGGTGCAGTTTACATTTTTTAACTCACAAATACACTATATTTTTCTATAAATACACAGGTATACAAAATAAGTAAGATGCGGGTACATTATGTTCCAATCCCCTGCTTCAAACAATAAGACGCCAAAGAGTGGTTTTATATATATACAAATATATAGTAAATGTTCTATTATCTCGAAAGCACATCTTTAATAATGTAATGATTTGTGTATGTTTACATTTATAAATACATACTGTAAAAGAATATTAATTGTAAGGTCAAAGTTTTATCAGACACCGCTGAATTTCCTCATCTATGTGAAAATGAAATATAATAATGGAAAGCATCGGCACCATAAAGCTGTATTGTGTCTTACAAGCAACATGATGGTACTAATGTAGACAAATCTACTAAGGTAAAATATCTAGGACCAAAAAGCAAAACAGTAACAAAATTAAATGAGAAGAAAAAAAACAGATAGCGTCCTCTATAAAATACCCAGACATATCGAGCACTGGTGGTTTTCTAAACAAGGTATGACTAACTTGCGGGTTCAGGAATAATTCTGTGATCCAGTTATACTAATCACGGCTACTGTGGTCTGGCTGAAATTCACTTATTCATGTGCTCCCAGGGCCGGCCCTACAATGGAGCCGACTGGGGCAATTGCCCCAGGTGGCACTTTAGAAGGGGCGGCAGAGAGAGGGGGGCGCCGAGTGGTTTTCGCTTACCAACCTGCCAGTACCCGCTCGGCGCCCCTCTCTCCTCTGCGGCGAGTCTCCCTGTTTGGTCTCGGTGCCGGCTTGTAATGCTGAGCGCCGGAAGTGACGTCAATTTCTGGCGCTCAGAATTACAAGCCGGCACCGTGGCAGAGCAGGGAGACTCGCCGCAGGACTGTTTAAAGGTAAGTAAGGTGGGGGGGGGGTAGATAATGGCGTTGGCGAAGTTTAAAATGCTGCCCCCCCCAAACGGCATTAAGTCTTGGGTCGGCCCTGTTTGCTCCGGTTTCAGTTTTTAATGTTTCAGTTATACACCAAATGAGAAAAAAATTCACAGGGAATGCCTCACTGCTTTGCTTGTATAGGCCAATAAACACAGTAATGGCCTGGATGATACAATTAAAAGTAGTTTAAACAACAAAACACTGTAAATGTATTTGTTCATAGGTCTCTGCCATCCAAGGTATGGCGAGGGATCCCAATATAATCCAGAGCCTGGCCCAATGAGGGACTCCTTAATGACTTTTTCTTTAGCACCTGGGAAAGTACTTCTGAACCTACAGAGCCCTTAACACTGTGTCCCCTACAACTTAGATCTCATCATCAAATACTTGATGTTATTGTCCATTTTATTTATCAGCAATCTTAATGTTTTTGTTAGTTTTCACTTCACCTTTGTAACAGTACTATGGAAACTTCTGGCACTCTGTAAGTAAAATTTTATGTCATTCAATGACATGCTTCGTCTAGGTGGAATATTGCTTTCTCTAAACTGGAGCACTGGCCCAACCAATGTTTTACCTTTCTAGCCTCGCCCTTAGGATTTAGGGAGTTTTAGCAATTATTAACAATTCAAGGGTAAGTAGCTGAATTCTATGCATCCAGGGTGGATGCATCATAATTATTTATTTAACCTCAAAGTCCAAGAAAACAGACATTAAACTAGTGGAGAAACACCTCTTACTAACACCATGTTTGCTCAAAAGGTCCACATAACCATTCTAATATGAATCTTGAAGCACGGTTTTCTCCACTTTTTCATTAACTGCTTCCTCCCATCTCCTGTTCTCTGGCAGTGCTGCCCTCAAATTGAACCAATATTTCAATCTATATATGGTCTTTTCATAAATAACAAATGTTAAGTCCTTTAAGTTTGTTTACACCATGTTTCTTAATGAATGGCTTTAGCCTATAGTCATTCTGGATGTGAAGTCAACATTTCAAATCCTGAGCTATTAGTCATTCCCTTCACTCAACCCTAGCACCTGAAATGTATTTATCTTGTTATGCCGACAATTATGCCAAACAAATCATGCCACACAAATCAGGGTTATATACGACTTACCCCTCAAACTCTGATATCATCTAACTGTATTTGCTCCTGTCGTATCAAATGCTTCAGCCAGACCCAGCTATCTCACCCGTGAATTGGTTACTTAATTTCCCAATTACAGCCCCCATATGCTTAGCTTTTTTTAGGGAGCATTTAAATGTACAGATAAATTGCGTTTAAATCCCTTTGTAGCAGACATTTCTATTTTGCCTACCTATGAATGAGTCTTTTTTTGTCATTTGTCACTGTGGTATGCACATGTAGCATAACTAGATAGTTTAGTGACACCTCACCCTGTTTAGTTGTGATTTATTTGACACCATTTGGCGGTAGTTTTTCAAAGAGCAGAGTTTTTATAGTTCCACTGACAGGGAAAGCATTTGCCGCGAAGGCTAGATTTTAGCTCCTTTCAGCAGGTCACTATTATATTGATAACAGGGGAAGAGGCAAGTGATCCCAGCAATTCTGAGTGCATGTCAGGCCTCTTTTACTGCTCTCGGTAAAGCTAAACAATAATATTACTAGTGACAGATTAGGAGCATATGCCAGCAGACCATGGAACCAGAAATCAGTCTGTAAAAAGTAATACAGTATTAGCCCCGGCGTCTTTCGACTTGGTGCATAGTTTGACTTGGTGCAGAGACGTTGAAGTCAAGGATGTACCTTCTCTATATGATGGCACAGAATTTATGAAAGTTACTACAATTAGTGGTGGGGAAGCCATTATACACATAATATACTTTTATTTATGTCTTTATGTCCATGTTTAGATTTAAAAATATACATCAAGGAGCCTAACCTTGCTGTCTGAAGGTACTAGCTCCTCTGCCAGACTCTCTTTGGTGGATGTGGCAGACAAACCATTTTCCAGTAACTCCAGTTCTGCCTCGAGTCTGAAGACAGGGAAAAAGAGAGGATATAAACAAAGCTGATCAGTAATCTGATTCAGGATAAGGTTTAGGTAATGTAAGTGAGGAGTGAGGATGAGGTAAAAGTCAGGAAATAAACAAAATAAAAATAATGCAATTGTTTATATTTTTTTTAGGAATAAAATTACATACCAGGTTATTGCTTCCACTGGTTTCATATTTGCCATCAGGAACACCTTTATAATTATATTGAATAAATACTATCCATGTGTAGTAAAAGTCTCCAGCTAGCAGACAGCCCAAAGAAAATACAGAGTAGGACAAAGAGTACTCATGGTAAATAAACTAGTGTTTCCAGGCCCCTAAGGCTTAAAAACCATCCAGGATGTGGGACGCAATGGGGTAATCCTTAAATCCTGTGCTGTTGGTATTCCACTGGAAACCACAGAGCAATTCTTGGCAGAAATATTAGTGTTAGAGAAAAAAATGCAATTATTTGTTCATTGGAAGAAATACACAACTAACCTGGGAGTTTGCAAATAAGCTGGACATTCAACTACCTGACCTTACTGAGCATTATTAAGGGCCAAACCCAGTGAGTTTCTCCTGCAAAAAAGGCAATGTTGGGTCCGGTTCAGACTAGGGTTGATTAAGTGGCCCTGGCACTTGGAGGCCAGGGACTGCCAAATTACATATGTACAGCTGCTGTCTGGAGATGCGTGGCTACATGTTACATTTTTATACCATCGTGTGATAGGATTAAGGGGTGTTCTAACTTGTTTAACGATTACCTGTTTTCTGAACCAGCTTGTACCATATTTAAGTTTGTCATGAGTGACCTGCAGCTTGTGACCAAGCCTGTGATTTTATGCCATTTGCAGGTTTTTGACTATTCTACTGGATTTCCCCCAGTATATTCCACATCCCAGTGTATGCAGCAAATTCCCAACAGCCTCATAAACTCAAGCCTCAGACTGTGCAGGCCTGTGAATATTGCAGGTGACAGCCTTCACTGCACAGTGAATAGGCTATAAAAGAAGATAGCCTTGAAAAAGGATATAAAAATATTTAAACCATTCTTATTGTTCTAGCCCCTGTACCTCTGAATGGTGTCTTCCAGTTCTCGAGTCCTGAGCTCATCTTCCTGCATTTGTCTCCTGGTGGCTTCATCCTCTTCAGGGGTGGACGCTGGAGCACCTTCAAGGAGCCATCGCTCCCGAAGAGCCTTAGACTGGATGTAAAATATAAAACTGTTTAAAACTAGTAAAAATTTTATTTTTCTTACGTTTTGGCCCACATATTCCATTGTAAAATCAATGAGATACAATTATTATCCACTTTCCGAATTTGTAAGTTGACTACTGAGTTGCATAACATTAAATCAATCTAATAGAGCCAAAATATTTTAAGTATTTTTCTTGAACTTTTACTTACTACTTGTGTCTTTCATTTTATACATGGAATATGACTAGCTTACATGTGATCATGTGGTGTGCATGATAATGTAGTGGTGAAACAGTACATCCATTTATACTCTTAGCTTACAGTATGATACAGAACCGTTCAATTGCAATAAAAAGAAAGAACAGGTTCAGAGAAGTGAGATGCAAGCCTTAGGACATATTCACCTTGAGATGTTGTAGCTGTCTTCGGTCATCCTCCAGTTGGCGTCTCTTGTTTTCAATCTCCACCTGGCGCCGCCGCTTCTCCTAGAGAGAGAGAGTTGGTTTGTATAGATGTAGGCAGAATATTTGTGAATGAATGCTTGTAAAACTAGTTGCATGTGCAGTTGTGTGAAACTAAATACATATTTTTGCTGCAAAAAAGTCTAGGTGCACGTAAATAAACAAACAAAAAAACAACCTTAAAATGGAAGAGTTAAAGCAAACACCAAATTAAACAGCAGCTTGGATATTCATTTAGCTACTGAGTTTTAAAAGTTGCATTAGTGTTAGAACTTAATAATTTCAACCCTGTACCTCAAAGTATCCAACTGAAACTGGACCAACTGGACTGGTACAGAATGGGAAGAGGACACTGCTCTTGTAAGCTTACAATTAGGAGGTTGGAGGGGAATGAGACAGAGGGAGGAGGAGGAGAAGAAGAGATGGTTTCTTCAAGATGCAGGTTAAGGTTATCAGGAGGGTAGGTCCTATGCTTCTCTGAATAGATTGTGAGCTTAAAGTTAAAATTAGTAGTAGAGAGTCTGACCACATAGGGTAGAAAATTCCAGAGAATAGGTACAGCACATGAATATGAATATGGCTTGTCATCGCAGGTCCCTGTGTTTAGTGAGTAACGCCTTAGTGAATTTCAGTCACCAACACAAATCCAATCTGTACATTTAGGCAACATTTAGACTCACCGCAATGACCTGCCGCCTGTCCACTTGCTGTTGTGATTCACTGACCCTGTAAAACAAGAGTTTGTGTTTTTTATAATCCATAATGCACTTATTTAGCTGGGTGAATAATAGCAAACAATTCCATAATTGGTTTCCTTGTCTTTTTTAAACTTTGACCTTTTCTACATCTATTTTCAACATGACCTTGTATCCAGGAATGCACTTAGGAAAGGCCAAAGGGACATGTACTACAGCAGCTGTAACTGATCAAATAGATTGTCTATCATGGTGACCATTTCCACATGTTGTCAGCTGCACATGAAACAGGCTAATGGCAGTAAGACATTTATTTTAGAACAGAATTAAGATACTAAATCAAATAATTGAACTGATAATCATGAGCGAAACCATAATTACGGTTGTGCCACCAGTATTTACATTGAGAAAACATTGGGCTTTTAATGTGTCTGGGCTATCCTCAGAAATTGTCACAATGTAACAAGGAATTATTATTTGCACACTGTGTCCCATACTGTAACATGAACAAAGGCAGACACTTTCTTTCTAGGAAGTGTGGTTAGAGGTGTGCCTTTGACCTTTTTAATGACTGTGACCTCTTGGTAGCTAATAACATGATCAAGAAAACCATTTAGAACGTATTTTACTTGAACGCACTATAAATGCATTTCCTGCTCCTCTACACGTTACTGGGATTTTTAGGGCTGTAGAGCACTTTTAATATACTCATAATCAGTAAAGAAGGACATCGGGGGAGAAAACAGAGGGACTCATTTTTCTAAGTGAAAACACTTGGGAGATACGGTGTCACAGGGTTATTCCACAAATTAAAACAAGCTAATTAAATACCCATTGGCAAAGTGCTAACCTTTGCATTTAGAATGGCTTCTGCAAGTTCAGCAATTTTTGCATAGCTGCTCAAGTTCTGCTGCGATAAATATGATCCAAAATACAATGATATAAAACGGAGCGTAGACATGTTAATAGTCTTAGCTTTGTATGGCATATAACAAGATGTAATTGGAATGGTGCACATACACCCTTTTTAACTGGCTGGCCCTTGAGTCTCCTGGTACCATAGCATTTTACCCATGCGGCCCACGGGCCAAATGCAGCCAGGGCAACCGATCTTACGCGGGCCACACCTCGAGCCCTGCTACAACAAGAGCCCCGCTACTTACCTGTGGGAGGGTCTTTTGTACTGCACAGAGGAAGCGGAACCCAGCAGAGTTCACGTGACATCACATGACTCTGCTCCAGTCCTGCTTCCTCTGTTCAGTACCAGAGAACACAAAGGGAGGCCGCGCCCCCTACTGAAGTCTGTGAGCGGCATCGAAGAGCTGCAGCGCAAGTAAGAGGGTGGGGGATTGAATCTGTGAATGAATGAGTATATGTATGAATGAATGAGTGTGTGTGATAGCATGGATGTGTAAGTGCTGGAACCTAGGCATGATGGGACTGTGATTGCTGTTAGCAATCACACTCCTATCATGCCAAGTCAGCCAGTACATGCTGAAACCTAGCTAGCTGCCCCCTTGTGTATTGATGGTGCCAGCAGTGTGGGGTCTGCACATCACAGCCACCCTGTACCAGCATGTACTGGTTGCCTGGGTATGATAGGAGTGTGATTGCTGTTAGCAATCACACTCCTATCATGCTAAGTCATATTGCTATTTTTTTTGTCCAATTGTGGTGTGTTACCTACTTTATTAAAAATTGTGAGTTTTATTATTATTTTAAAGGTGGGGGGTCATTTTCGGTTTTGGCTAGTGAACCCGTGAATGTTTTGGTCCAGAATTTCATTTTGGTGCATTCCTAGATATAAATCGAACTATTTCATTTTAATTATCCTGAATTGTGTAGAAATCAGTGAGAGGAAAAGTAAAGAGTTTGTGTCATTTACTTTATTTTAAATCTGCATATTTTATTAAAGGCCATATTTTCTCACAGTGAAAAATGAGTGTGGCCCTCGCACGTATACAATTCTGATGAAGTGGGCCACTGTAGAAAAAACTTGGACACCCCTGCTCTAAGCAATGCCCATCTAGCTCCGCTCCTGCCAGCTCCCATAAGAACTTGCAAGGAAAAAGAACCCCAAAATACCTGGGTATTTCATATATGTAGTGGAGGCTGTTAGTCCTGCCAGGGGTTTTCATAATCTTCATTAGTTTGTACAGAAATGCTGTAGATATAAACAGTTCTGTATACATTTGATGAAGGGTGGAATACTCCCATTCTTAAATGCTCAGTTTGTTTATCTTGTAATTGAAGAAACAAATGTTGAATCACACCTCCCCACAAACACCATTATCACGATCTGAGCAGGTCTGATTCAATTTAAATAATAAACCATTATCTTGTCATTTCTATAGGCTGTCTGATGTACATTACAGCATTTAAGCCTGTATATCGAAAAAGTAGATAAACCATGGCTGATTGCATACGGTGACAAGAACACATGCGTCATCATCCCCTTCACATCCCCACCTACTGTAACACCTTCATGCACAAACAGCTCTCTGAATAGATGCACAGGGATACGACCACATCTATTTAATGTAAGGCACAGTCCACAGAGCTGATAGGAGCCAATGCATTGCTAAGCTATTCATCAGAGGTGATGAGGTGTAGGATGCCAACATCTATTTTGTAACTTTGCGGGCCCCATTGATGTTAGAACAACACTGCATTATGTATGTTCCAGTATGTACCAGGTCCGTATATATATATATATATTATACAGTAATATATAAATCTATAATGTTGTAGTCTGCATTGGTATTATTTATAATTATGCACAGCAAACAGCTTTTGAATTTGGAGATTGTCTCTGGACATGGAGACGCCGCTCTGCACGTGGACACAGCTCATTGGATTGCTTCCTTTGGTAAGGTTATCTCACATGGTAAGTACAGCACTTAGATCTGTGCCTCAGGGTCTATTATTGGTCGTGTGATTTGATCATGAGACATGGGCCTGAATAATTTTGAGCTGGGAGAAGTGTAGAGGGGAGGGATGGATAGGTACTTGAATACAAGAGGGGTAACGGAATGATAAGACGTAATTGAGGGGACAGTGAGTGCAGGAGTAGGGAACATTTTAACCTTTGTGAAAAGGGCAGACTGAATCAGCTGAACGTTTTTTATATTTTTTATTTAATATTTCTACTTTTCTCTGACACCACAACTGATATGTACAGCAGTTTAAATCATGGTCAGCAAGACCAAGGCATAACGGAAGTTGTATTCCACAACAGGTTACTCAACAGGAGAGATCTGAAGGAGAGATGATAACAAACAGAAGGAATGAAGAGGAGAGCGAGAGCAGGAAAAGGTGGGGGAGGGAGAGGGGGAGGGTATATGAGAGATTCCATTATCTGCGTTTAGTTAAAAGGAAATTTATTGATGTGAAAGAAAGGAAGACTGCAGCATCTACATTGCCCATTACAATAATGGACAGCCTATACACACACACACACACACATATACACACATATACACACATAACACCACACCTCTTCATATTCCTCGCCAACCTCCACATTGCCCTGTATAAGAGCAATTATAGCCTGTTAAACAATGTGTTTATTAGTGAATCCGATTGCCACTGCTGTCTTATTTTGGATACAGAGTTGCTGTCTCTAGACGTACAGATGTGATTCCCTTAGATCATGTGGTACAGTGATTGCATTACTTTTGCAAAATTATTGTTTTTCATACATAATCCATCACATATCTGTATAAATCTTCAAGGAAGCCGAATCTGTATCTACCAAGTGTTATCTGACCACTGTTGTAATCCAAGTGGGTGACTTCAGACGACAGCGGACAGTCCTGGCCACGTCCCACAAGGGAAGGCTCCGGGTAGCTGGAGTCCAGAAGTTCCTAGGTGTGACTATATGGCTATATATTGCTTAGCCACTATGACAAAGTACTCCAAGTTTGGCAAGTCCAATCAGATTTTCATGGCTATATTGCTTACCAAGGTGCCTCACTAATGGTGTCCAGAGGAAGCTTTGAATCGCAGGAGAGTGTCCTTGGGTTAAAAATGCAATGTAATTCCATTGATTCGGCATCTTGGTAAACAACATAGCCATGAAATATCAAATTAGAAAAACTTTGACGTAGTGATGGGCTAAGTAATACATGGCCATATAGAGTGAGAGAATCCCCAATATTTATGCCTTAGATTGTTTCTTGAATGGTATTGGCTGGGTATGTGTGGAATATTTGCTTTGTTTTATGTATGGGTGGGTAGAGAAAAATAATGGAGAAAACATCAAGACAGGAGACTGATTAGATAATGCTGGCTCTGTCAGACACTACTACACATCCCAGCTTCCATATGGCAAACTTTTAATTGGAATACTACAAGCAAGTAAAGACTGATTTATTTTACTATGAATGCAAACATGAATATGTATTTTGTGTATATACTGTACCAATATGCTTTGATTTATTTGATATCAACTGTTCACTGTGCCCTCCCCCGATTAGAAGATCAAAGGAAGTCCTGGAAGCTCCATCATTTTACCTGAAGATAACCTTCTGTGCAGAATGGTGGAGCTTCCGGGGACATCCTCCCTCTAATCCTCCGGAGCTGCCAGACACGGAAGCAGTCGGCGGAGAAAGTAGGTAGTGAGAGTGAATGAAAGTGTGAAAGAACATGGATGAGACTGTGAGAGAGTGGGAGTAAAAGTGCCCATGAATTTTGAACAAAAATTTAGAGCTTGTTGCTTCATTTTTGTTAATTTCTGCTTTGTTTTCGGAGGTTCGTATGAATTGACGAAATATGCAAATGTTTTAATGTCTTCCATCCCTATCGAAAAGGGGAAAGCTTCTCATAATTGAACCCCTAATGAATTATGTAAGCCACTATCACGCCATTGGAAGGCTGCCTATCTGGTAACGCCTAAATCCTAATTCATTAAAATTATTTTATATTGACGCAGACTGGGCGTCATAATGACACAATGGAATCTAGTATGTTTCTTTATGTGCTAACTTAAAAGCTAGGGCTTCCATGTAGACCAACACTACATCAACTTGGTTACCAAGGGAGCAAAATCTTTAAAATGGGTTATTAAAATGTTTTACAGATTTTGCAGTCATGTCATCTAAAACAATATTTCTCAACCTATGATATTGTATGTTTGTCCCTTGAAGACTTATATGCTAGTACTTGAGTACTCGGTTGTAGACACCAGCAACCAGGGCTACATCATTAAAAAAACACTGGGAAACACTGATCTACAGAATTATTTATATATTATCTGTGACTGAGGAATACGTTTTCCACTATGCACTTGTACACGAGTATTGTTCCTAAGCAAATTTGTGATTGGGAGAGGAAGCAGCCGATCGCAGGCATCAGTCCCAAGGGATAGGGTGGGTGCCATATGAGCTCATCCTATAAAAACAAGGGAAAGGGATATCCCACCCCTGTAATACAGAAACAGAAAAATGCATGTATTTACCAAAGGAAAGGTGTACAAAAACTTATATTCCTATGGGGAAAAAATAATTCACCAGGTACTCATATACATGTTGGTGTCACCCCTACAGACCTCATCCTGTACGATACAATACAGAATCATTACACATTGTTTTGTTAGTATCTTGCTCCTCATCCTGCTGCCTGTTTCGCCCTTTTTTAAAATGAGAATTCAGACCTCATCCTGCTGTTGCCTCTTTCTCGCATTTCCGTAAGTCTGCTCTGGGAATGGTCACTTTACATTTACAAGACTAGAACGGCAGCTTCAGGAGCAGGGGCTTACTGGCGCCAGGGTGCACGATTTCCTTGGTGCCCTATTAGTGGGCGTGGCTATAACATTAATCCCGCCCTCATGTGACGGCCCAACCCTTCGGTTCCCATCCCTTTCTGTTAATGCAAAGCATTACTAGCTGTGTACATTCTATATGGCAAATACAATTTAAATAAAGTGAATCTAATACAATGATTGCAAACATAAAAAGGCTATAATATGTTTACTCTATTAAATATTTCTAAAGCTTACATGTTTTCAGACATCAGTGGTTTCTTTAATAAGAGGGTCGTAGACAAGTGGATCGGCCTCCCAGAAGTGGTAGAGGCTAATACAGTGAAGGAAAAAACATATATGGGCTCGGCGTATTGCTCCTGAATCTAAGACAAAACCAAGGGCTGATTCAGGTCTGAGTCTTTACACCAGGAAGACGTGCAGACTACCTGGGAGGTTCTAGGTTTCTATGCTTTCTGGGATTGAACCCTTGTTGGCACATGTCCATGCTGAGCAGACTAATGTACCATCAAGGGGCAGGTTCAGGCCTAGCAAAACTCTTTTTTACAATACCACTATGTTAAAATAAATTGATTTTGCTTTACAACACAAATCGTAGATCAGCTCTCTTGCTTTACAAACATTATATATACTCATTATCTCTCTTATTCTTTATCTATCCCTCTTCCTTATAATTATCTTTTCCCTTTCTCTCTGTCTCTCTCTCATTTGCCTTTATCTCTTCTAATTTTCTCTTTAACTTTCTCCTTTTCCTCAATATCATCTACCTCTGTCTCCCCATCTCTTAGCTCTGTCCATCAACTGTTTCCCTTTTCAATCTTGTGTTGGGAGTGCGTGGTCTGCTTCAGTGCTCCTTTGAGGTGTGCGAGTCTTCAGGGCTAAGCGCCGGGATATGATGTCATATCCTGGTGCGAGGCATTAATCGCCAGCACACGGTTCTTGGGAGCACTGAAGCCGAGGTCTGAAGGACCTTGTACTCCCTTAGTTTTGGGCCAGTTAGAGGGACATTCAACTGGCCCTGCTCCTTAGGCAGCAGGCGAGCCTCTGGTTATAGCCCCCTAGCTGGCTGCCTGGTACTAAGACCAGCCTTTGTGGAACCTGAGTGCAAAGCACCAATCACACCAGCCTTAGCGCGCCCCTGTTCTGGTGTAACCCGGTACAGTCCAATCTGTGTCCACTTACTTTAAATTACATTTTGGCCACACACACACATAGAATTTCTCACTTCCCCATTTGGAGGGATCTCTGAGGTCTTGAAAGTTTGTTTTACTATATGAGAGTCGGTCCACTAAAAGGTATCACAAACCCTTCTTGGCACTCCTCTTCTGGAAAAATAAGGCAATATACAATCTTTTTAAACACCGCTCTTTTTTTACTTTATCATCCTCTCTGGTGTTCTCTTAGCAGAAAAAAACAACACATCAAGAAACCCCCCACAACATTGTTCCTGTTCCTGTAACAATGTTCAAACCAGCTGCCTTCCTCCAGTGCATACTCTGCGTGTTTCTCTGGCTGTACATACTGCCCTTAAGCCCCCTCTGGGTTGGCTCTACTCAATGCTTTCCACACCTTTCAGCATGTTTTGTTGAACTTCTGGTGATTAGAAAGAGGAGGAGGAAGGATGACACAAGGGATGTGAATAATGACTAGACACAGAGGTCCCTGAATAGAACAAGAAATGTGTGGGTTTAATTCACTACACTCCATCTTCTGAGATTAACCATTTTAGTTACTAAGGGGGTCTGTCAGAGGCTTAGCAAGAAGAACTAAAGTTTACCATGTCGATGACAATATGCTATACAGTGGGTATCATTGCACCAAACAATGTACTTTAGAATGTCATCAAATGCATGCAAACCTGGCATACCTCCCAACATTTCCAACGGCTAAAGATAGATACGGTGTAGGCATGGCTAAGGGGGTACTCTTTACCAAGACATTTTATGTGACTGTTACATATTGCAAGCAATTTGTGCAACTGAGTATGATATTTGGGAAAACAATGTATTTTAATTACACAATTTAATTTATAAACATATTTTCTGATGTTTGTATGTACAATACAGAGTCCTCAAACATTTTAAGTCCAAATTGTTGTCATGTTCTTGTTAGGCTTGTTGGCCCATTGTACAGTGCTGCAGAATATGATGGCACTATATGTCAATAAATACTAATGAAACCACAATATAATTCTGTTGTACAAACCCCATGACTTCTACACTGTATATGGACAGAATTATAAGCTCTCTGTGAACAATTAGTATATGACTATGAATGAACTGCGATGAATTGATGTCATCCTAGACTATGCTGAGGGAATATTTTAACAATCAATACCAGTGTATTGCAACAGCATGTGAGCTGGCGCACTGCCTCCCATGTATGTTAGATTCCTTTAAGTCTTTTCCTGCAAGAAAAAGACCTGCCTACTTTTTAGGTTCAAACAGGGAAAAGGAAAAATGTCGGTGCGCTGAGCTAGTCTCAGGCTCAAAAATACAAATGTATAATGTGAGGCCTAGGAGGTTTAATTGCACCTCCCCCAACACATTAATAAGGTTTTGGTAGCAGTATAAACTGCTTTGTGTGTCCACTATGTAGGAGGTGAGAGTAGGTTCTCACCCTATTGAGAGTGTGCCTTGACGTGGCGGTTGAGCTTAATTATGCTTTGGCCAATTCATATAACCAAAACCTCTCATTTATATTATCTTTATATATTTGTTGCCAACTTTATTAGGGTGAGAAGCGCAGACAGTATTTTGTTTTTTCTTTTTAGGTTCAGCAAGCCAAAACCCAAGGGGGTACCTGGAGTATATGGCGGATCCAGTATGTGGATCCACCCCACTTATGTAATTTATTTATAAGTTAATATTTTTTTCAGATTTTCAGTGCTGTCTCCACACCGCCCTGATGAGTGGCACCCAGGGCAGACCACCTCCCACCCCCCTTTTGGTACACAACAAAACCTAAAAACAAATTATTTGTTGTCCTTTCCATAATTTGTTGTATTACAATACAACACGCTTTGAGCGGAAGCATTGAAACCCAGGGATAATAGAAAAAGACAGACCGTGGCAAACTTGGCAAGTGCCCATTAGGCCAGAGAGATATGTTATAGGCCACTTAAGTATGATCCTTACTATGTGGTCACCCCTTTTTGAATGTGATTGTAGTTCAGGGCCAGCCATAAATTCTATAGTGTCATAGTCTGATCCATCCCCCCCCCAAGTTTTACATTTTGTATTCTATATTAAAAATGTCAATTTACATGTTTGTGCATTAAATTCAATGTGGAAAACACAAACATTTGCCTTACTGTGGTCAATGAGATGGCTTAAAAGCCAATCCATGCTTTATAGAAGCTAAAACCTCAGGTTATTATCTTTAAGAACATCTTAATTTGTTTTTGAGAAATACTCAATCTGTGGATAATTAGAGAATTACCCAATCAGCTGAGTACAATGTTGATTCGCTAATTACAAAGATATTTTGCTATGCTTGTTCAAACATTTTTCTTATGTCTTTTCAAACTACAAGATGCAAAAACAAACAATGTACTAAAAAGTCAGGAAATGCATACTCTTCTAAACTATCTAACTATATCTCATGTTGGTTTTTAAATTAAGAAAGTTTCACTGCCACACTTGAGATTTCTATAGTGTTGTTAGCTGTGTGCCGTGGGCAACCTGCAGGATTCCATTGCCTTTGTGTTTTGCTCTGGCTACCAAGTGTGTTCCTGATTTTCCTGTGTATGACCTGGCTTTATGTGGCTACCCTTGCAGCTCCAGATTCCTGGCTATCGTACCATGACACAGCTAACTTCTGTATTCCTGACTTCGGCTCATCTGACTACCCATTCTAGTTCCTGTTTGTTTATTGGACTACAATTTTGCATTATGTTTTTTTGCTACTTTATTGTTTATTCAATAAAGGATTTTTTAATTTTTAGATTTTTTGTGTCGGTCTGGTTCCTGGTCCCTTACACAGAGGACCCTTAACATTTTGGGGTTTGGCAGGGAACTTCCACTTCCACTGTCAATGTAATCCTTGCAACAGCATATCAGATGACTGCCAAAAACCAGTGTTGGGAGTGTAGTGGGTATAGGTGACAAGGGCTAGATGTAGTAATCCTCCTTATGGGGAGGGTGTTTTATGACAATCCTAGTGTTAAATGTCATTATTAATCAGGAGTTCTGCATTACTCTAGCACTGGATGGGTTCCTACAAATGTATTTTTGTGATGGTGTGGAATCTGTATATTTTGTCCCATCAATCTTACTTGTTCCAAGGCATATATAAGCCCAACATAGTGGACCACAGACGAAACCTACTAACACTAGCCAATGTATTCAAGAAAATTAGCAGTAAGTATGTGGAACTATAGGTGAATGCTGTTCAGCACCATAAAGGACATGATTTCCTAATTTCTTTTTTTTCTAAATCTGAAACCATGATGACTCCATTAATGGTTTAGGTCCTAAACACAATACACATTAATCAGCAGTTCATTTTTAAATATAGTTTCTTCTATATTCATTAAAATTTATGTTTAATGCAACGATTGAATCAATAAGTGGATTTAGAGACAAAAAAAAAGTTATAGATTTACACCAGGCAAAAGGATCCTAGTAATGGTACATTTTTCCCTTTCCCACCAGTTGGATTTATTGGACTCCCCAGTCTGTCTTTGGAACTGTGTCACCTATACAGTGCTCCCATCGTGTCCCAGACAGGCCCTCAGGGAGAGATGGGATGTGTGGAATTAATGTCTGACACCATAGGGAGGCGGGCACCGTGGCAACATCACCATGGCAACCAGGACGAGGAAGCATCATGGGACCAGACAGATGCATAAGAGGAAGAGGACAGTGCGCTTAAGGCATGGACACAATATACACCCATTGCAGCATAAAAATATGCAGTGCAGACACACTATTATGAAGAGATAAGGAGATGGCTGTATGCAATTAGGATAAATGCATAACGCTTAAACATAGCTGTAATCTGGTGTAAGATAGCTTTGTTCATTTCTGATAACTGAGTTCTGAGACAGCACAAGAGATACATTAGTGATGAGGATTTGCTGTGTCAGGAAGGAAGGAGAGAGTACATTCTGAGTTCAGGAGTGGGTAGGGGGCTGCTGTCTGAGTGCTGCTGAACAGAGGTGAGGTGTGAGTGCTGGGGGGGCAGAGTGAGCAATTTAGGGGGCTTTTGCATATTTAATGGTGAGCAGAAATAAGAGGCTTTCTGACCCCCAAGGGATGGTTACCCATCCCCCCACCTTTTCATAGTCTGCAGGCACTAAGGCACTTAGGGAGACAATAAGCTTTTACTAAGAAAACACAAGCACTTTTGTAAAGAGATCCATCATGTGTAAGACATTCCCAATGTACATATAAAGCTGGACAGAAGCGTTTACACATGGCCATGAGGTAATCTGTCCTCAAGGACTTATTCTACACATCAAAGTCTACTAAAGACTGACATGCAACAGTCGCAATGCAGTCATCATGGGGAATAACACACTGGTTCCTAAACCACTCACAGACGTTTACCTGCATGATTCTACCACACCTTCTGAAAAGCAGTCAATTCTTGTCTATAGAAACTTTCAAACTCCAGCATCTCATTAATGTTCGGAGTTACCCAGCCAGCCTGCAATCTTTCAGCTGCTGGTTTAGAACCACTCCACCACAAACTCGTCATGGTGGCTTTATTACAGCCAAAAAACCACAGGTGGGATTTACTACAAATCAGGAAAAAACCTGATAGACAGCACGTGACAAAGTTTTATTACTACAAAACACATGCTATATTAAAGGGACACTTTTGTCATCATATGCACTTTAATGCATTTGATAGCTGAGAGGTCCTTTAAATGTACATGGTATCCCCCTTGCAAATGCATTTGCCCCTCTACCCACCCCCTACTTTTTTCAGAGCAGGATAAGTGTTCTTCGCATGTCGTTACACGTCATATACTTACCACCAGTCAGCTCCAGCACTGGCTCAACGAATGTTACGGAAGGTCTAAGGAGACCTCCATTTTTGCGCATGCTCATTGTAGTGCTTTCCTGCATAATGATTGGCCGTTTTAAGCAGCCAACTAGTTGCAGGAATCATCAGAGCATGGATGAGGCAGTGAGTGGCAAGTAATTGACATACTTCATGTAACTTTTAAAGAATGTATATTTACGGTAAGTACTTGCAACGTAATATTCTACTTTGTGAGGATGTTAGAGAGATCCTTTAAGTGAATCACCAAAGGAAATATGCATAAAAGCACTAAAGAAGGGTCTGTCCTTTTTACAACACTCGGAATCTTTAATTAAGAGTTTATTATAAGAAAGATGCAGTAAGATGTGATAAGTTTCTCAGGTGAAAGAAATTGCAGAAACCTTTCTTATTCTGCGCAACCTCTTTCTCAAAACCGAGAGCTTTTGCTTATTCGATTCATAACACAGTCAATGTAAATACTTTATTGACATGGTAGTTGACGTTCATACAGAACTTAGATATACATGGAATACGTGTACCCTGAAGTAAGGAAAAGCCAGGGACCAATTAAGTCTGAGCTTCATATACAATAGGACTGCTCTGATTTTCCAAACCAGTGCATGGAGGATATATAATTATATGGGGCGTCCAACATGCAGCCCGCAGGGGGGCCGAGGTGCGGCCCGCGTGATACCAACAGCCGGGATCACAAGAGCCCTGCTGCTTATCTGTGGGAAGGTCTTTTGTACTGCACAGAAGAGGTGGAGTCAAGTGAATGTATGTGACATCACATGACTCTGCTCCAGTCCTGCTTCCTCTGTGCAGTACAAGAGAAGGCAGGGGAAGGCCACGCCCCCCTGCTGAAGTCTGTGAGCGGCATCCAGAGCTGTAGTGCAGGTAAGGGGGTGGGGAAGGGTGTTTGAATGAGTATGCGTGATTGAGGGAATGAATCTGTGAATGAATGAATTTGTGTGTGTGTGTGATAGCACGGACGTGTAAGTGCTGGAACCTAGGCATGATGGAACTGTGATTGCTGTTAGCAATCACACTCTTATCATACCAAGTCAGCCAGTACATGCTGAAACCTGGCTAGCTGCCCCCCTTGTGTATTGATGCTGCCAGCAGTATGGGGTCTGCACTTACAGCCACCCTGTACCAGCATGTACTGGCTGACTTGGGATGATAGGAGTGTGATTGCTAACAGCTAACAGCAATCTGCTAACAGCAATCACAGTCCCATCATGCCCAGGTTCCAGCATTTACTGGTTGCCTGGGTATCATGCCAAGTCATATTGTTGAATTTTTTGTCCAATTTTGGCGTGTTACTTACTTTTAATAAAAGTGTGGTTAACACACCAAAATTGTACAAAAAAATACAATAACAATATTAATTTATATATGATTGTTGACAGTAATCACACTCCTATCATGCCCAGCCAACCAGTACATGCTGGAATCTGGGTATGCCTGAGATTGCTGTTAACAATCATAATATATATATATATTAACAT
>VKOC01000001.1:23829848-23866588 GCA_009364415.1 Spea multiplicata | reverse complement strand
TAATATATATTGGCTGCAGGGACTAATAATATATATGGGCAGTAGGGGCTAATATTCATAGATATATTGGCAGCAGGCTCAAATATCAATATATATCGGAAGCAGGGTATAATATTTATATATATCGGCAGCAGGGTCTTATATTTATATATATTGTCAGCAGAGGCTAATATTAAAGAATGAAAAATAACTGCCAGTTTAGCTGTTATTTTGAAATCATATTTCAATCACAGTCTTTACTTCAAAGAGATAAATACATATTATGTAGTTAAAAATGCACGTCTAACGTGTGTGTGTGTGTATATATATATAGTGTATATGCACTGTTTTATAATTGGCCCCCCTACTTTGGTCCCTGGCCCCCCATGTGCCCCCCCTAAATATGAAAGCTGGAGACGCCACTGGCAGCAGGCACCTGTTTTAAAAGAGTTTAGGAGTCTATCTTTCGCTGCCTAGGCTTCAATGGTGTAGCTGAAATGCCTTGATAGCAAGGCATTCAGCAACACCGAACACCCACCCCAGGACGCACTGTGACCACTCTGAAGAGCGGTCACAAACGCCATACCCTCTTGAGAATTCTGGCTCCTCTTGCAGGTTTAATATAGGTACTGAATTTAACCATGCAAGACAATGGAGCCCAGCTTTCTAATCACAATGGGATTGGTAAAATATTAAAAAAAGATATGGGGGGGACAAAAAACAAAAAGTGTGGTAACATTTAAAAATTATGCAGAGATGTCACCATCAGGGGAACCATCCAGTTCCAGCAAAATGTAAAAGAAACCTCCAAAACTAAAATAGAAAAAACGGAAATTTTTTACTCACCGTAAATTCCTTTTTCCTTAGTCCAGTGGCAGTACAAGTGGGTAGTTATCTTCCTCGGGACAAGTAGAATCTAAAAGTGAATAAATGGTTAAAGTGTCCGAAGCCCCTCCTCCTTACCCATAAAAACCGGCACCTCTCCAAAGATGGCAGTTAGTAACAAGAAACACAGAAATGGATGCAAAATAAAGTTTATTCTCAATGAAGGGAGGGAAATCTGTACTGCCACTGGACTAAGGAAAAAGGAATTTACGGTGAGTAAAAAATTTCCGTTTTTCCTGTCATCCAGTGGCAGTACAAGTGGGATGTAACAAGATCCCGGAGAAGGGGGGGAAAAAACGCCTAGGAGACCACAGCTCGAAGCACCTTGCGCCCGAAATCCGCCGCAGAGGAGGAAAAGACGTCTAGCCGGTAATGATGTATAAACGTATTGAACGAGGACCAGGAAGCCGCCTTGCAGATCTCTTCAGGAGAAGCCGAAGCCTTTTCAGCCCAGGAAACAGACATGGCTCTAGTGGAGTGAGCCTTGACGGGACATTGAAGCAACTCCCCATTGGCCTGGTAGGCCATACGAATGGTGTCAACAAGCCATCGAGAAATGGTAGCCTTTGAAGCCGCCTTACCAGCAGAATGACCAAAAAAATTGACAAAAAGGTGGTCGGTGGTACGGAAGGATGAAGTACGCTTGAGATATATGTCCAAAGCCCTTTTAACATCCAAGGAATGCCATTCACCTTCTTCCGGGGAGGAAGGAGACGGAAAAAACGAGGGGAGAACCAATGGTTGATTAATACTTGCCCTGGAGATGACTTTCGGAAGAAACGAGGGTTTTAAATGCAACACAACCTTGTCCTGATGGAAAATAGTGAAATCCGCCGAAGACGAGAGGGCTTGAAGTTCCCCCACTCTCTTGGCTGAAGTAATTGCCACCAAAAAAATCGTCTTGAGGGAAAGGATCTTCAAAGAAACTTCCTCCAATGGTTCGAACGGAGCCGCACAAAGAGCCTGCAGGACGAGAGTAAGATCCCAGGTAGGAAAAGGAGACCTTGACGGGGGGCGCCGAATGGTTGCGGCTTTAAAAAAACGTCTTACCAGAAGGTGAGAGGCCAAGTCTGAAAGAAAAAAATGGTTAAGTGCCGAGACCTGACCCTTTAAGGTAGAAACGCTGAGGCCTGAATCTAAACCATCTTGCAAGAACTGCAGGATAGAGCTGACATTCTGAGGGAAGACAGTCAAACCTCGAGCAGAGCACCACAGAAGAAATTTTTTCCAAACACGAAAATATATACGGGATGTAGAGCGCCTTACAGAATTCAACAGCAGATCGGAAAGGTCACCGTCAACACCCTGGCTCCGCAGAATCATCCTTGCAAAAGCCAGGCCGTCAACCGAAACATCCGCAGGAGGTCTGGAGGAAGCTCCCTGTCGTCCAACAAAGGCTCCGACGTCGGAAGTTCCCAGGACGCCAAGGTAAGTTGTCTGAGAAGGGCAAACCAACTTCGACTTGGCCAGCAAGGCATGATGGCCAAGACCCTGGCCCTGTCTGAGCAAATCTTTTGGAGAATTCTTGGGATCAAGGCCACCGGAGGAAATACGTAGGCCAAACGGAAATTCCATTGAATTGAAAGGCCGTCCAGAACCTGAGGAGAATCCAGCCTGTTGAGGGATGCAAAAACCGGCACTTTCCTGTTTTTCCTGGTAGCCATCAAGTCTATCTCCGGAAGGCCGAATCTTGCTACTAAGACGGAGAAGGTCTGTGCGGACAGGGACCATTCCGCCTGAGACCACTTTGCCCGGCTGAGGTCGTCCGCAATAAGATTGTAGCAGCCTCTGATGTGGGTCGCCGAGATGTCCTGCAGATGTTGTTGGGACCACTTCATTAAAACAGAGCACAGAACCTGAAGCTTTCGTGTTCGCGTTCCTCCTTGCTTGTTTACGTAAGCCACTGCCGTAGCGTTGTCCGACTGGATTCTGACAAAACGACCCTCCACATGGGGCCTGAAAGCCATGAGGGCCAGAAGGACTGCCTTTAATTCCCTGTAATTTGAAGACTGATGAGAATCTTCCGGGGACCAAATTCCCTGTCTGAAGAGGCAACCTAAATGCGCCCCCCAGCCGATACTGGAGGCATCTGTGGTTAGAGTTATCCAATGTCGGGGTTGGAACGAGACACCGTCGGAAAGATGGGTTGATTTCTTCCACCAGTTCAGCTGAGATAGAACTTGGCGTGATATTGTGAAGATTGCGTCTAAGTCTTCTTCCCTTCTTGACCAGTTGGAAAGGATCTGCCACTGTAAGGGACGCAGCTGAGACTTTGCCCAACGGACCGCAGGGATGGACGCTGTAAGAACACCCAGGACACTCATAGCCCTTCTGACAGAACCGGTAGGATTCCTTTGAAGAAAGGAAATTTCCTGTCGTATCTTCCTGATCTTTGATTGCGGGAGGAAGATGCACTGGGAAACTGAGTCCCCCATCAACCCCAGGAACTGGATCCTGGTGGAGGGAAGGAGATTGGATTTCTCCTTGTTGATGATCCAGCCATGTTGTTCCAGAAAATGAACCGTGGTGTCCAAGTCTGCCAGAAGTTTTTTGGTAGAGTTGGCCTTGATGAGCCAGTCGTCCAAGTATGGCACGATAGCGACACCCCGGAGCCTTAGGCTTGCCGACAAAGGGCACAGGATCTTGGTAAAAACTCTTGGAGCCGATGAAAGACCGAAAGGGAGGGCTGTGAATTGAAAGTGATAAATTCTCTTGTTTACTCGAACCGAGAACCTGAGGAACTTTTTGGACGCTTCGGCCATAGGCACATGAAGATAGGCGTCTTTTAAATCCAGTGTAACCATAAAGTCTCCTCTTTGAAGAATCTGAGTGACCGATTTGATGTTCTCCATACGGAAATGTTGATAGCGTATACAACTGTTGACCTTCTTTAGATCCAAAACCGGACGGAAGGAACCGTCCGGCTTTGGAACCAGAAAGAGACGAGAGTAGACACCCTGGAATCTGTGACGAACTGGGACCTTCTCTATGACTCCTTTCCGTAGCAGCGTGAGGCATGCTGAAAACAGGGCTACATTTTTGCTTTTTGCAGGATAGGAGGAGATGAGAAAGCGGCTCAAAGGAGGTCGAAAAAACTTGATTTTGTATCCCTCCGCAATGATCTTCCGAATCCAAATATTTTGAGTGGTCTGTTCCCAGGCGTCTCTGAACCATAGCAATCTTCCTCCTACTCTGTCAGAACTTCCTCTTTTCTTGCTTACCAGGACGTTCTTGGAATTTCCTATCTCCGTAGGGACGACGAAAATTCTGAGAGCGGGAAGACTGGAAAGGTCTGGCATTCCGATAAGGGTATTTACGATTCCATTTGAGCCTTCTATCTTGAGGGAGAGCTCGTTTGGTATCCGACATCTGTCTGATCAGGTCTTCTAGCGGAGCTCCAAACAGCTTTTTCCTCTCAAAAGGTAAATCACATAAAGAGGCCTTGGATGCCGAATCCGCTGTCCAGGAGCGTAACCACAGGGCTCTTCGTGCCACTGAGGACAATCCCATAGTTCTGGCCGATAATTTGAGAGATTCGTGAGATGAATCCAACAAAAAGCTATTGGAAAGCTTCAACCTGTTAAGGAGTCTGGAAATCTCAGAATCAGAGTCATCAGAGAGACATTCTCCCAAGGCGTGAATCCAAATATTCTGGGCTCTAGCCACCGCCGCGCTGGCCATCGTAGCCTTGCACTGCGAACCTGCAGCCTGAAATATGCGCCTGCACGAAGTTTCTGCCCTTCTATCCATGGGGTCTTTAAGACCTGACACCCCTCCAATTGGAATGGTCGTCTTTTTGGAAAGCTGTGCAATTTGGAAGTCCACCTTAGGGGGATCATCCCACGTGTCTTCCCCTTGAAGTTTAAACAGTTGTCTGAACTGTTTTGAAATAAAGGCTCTTTTACCTGGGTGCTTCCATTCTCTTTCCATAAGTTCTGTTAATTTTGGTAGAACCGGAAAGCCTTTAACCTTTTCTGAATCCTCCTCTAGCAACAGACGCGAAACCTCCTTAAAAAACTTGCGAAGCTCCTGAGGAGGGAAAAAAACCTCATCTTCTGAACTATCACTTGAAGTAGAAAGAGATGAGTGAGAGATTTCACCGGAGGAAAGGTCTGACCTAGATGATGATCTGGACCTTTTGCGTTTATGCGAACTTTCCTTCCTTTTCTCCTGGGAATGAGCAGCAGACAGTTGAAAAGCTTCAAAGGTTTGGGCCAAATTCTCCTGGAACCAACCCAGGAAGGAATGCAGATCTTTTTGCTTCTCAGTAGCAAGTTGTTCTGCCGAGCATGAATTACACATTTTCTTGCGACAACCATCCGGGAGAGGAGTAGCACACTCTGAACAAGCCACATGCTTGGATTTAGAAGTAGCTTTTCTGGGAGCCGGTGGCCTTTTATCTTTCTCCGGAATTTCTATAGGAACCGGACTAGACATCTGACAAAAGAAAACAGAGGTTAATAAACAAATTTTTTTTTTTTTTTTTTTTTTTTTATATATCCGAGGGCAGAGAAAGGATAGAGCAAAGATTAAATAAATCTTACCCTAAACTCCTCTGAACCATGTGGGGGGGCTGGTGACACGGTAATCCTGTACTGGCAAATGCTCCTGCAGTCAGACAGAAAAAAGCGCCTTTTAAAGCATTCAAAAATGCCGCCCTCCGGAAGATCCGATTCGCGCATGCTCAGTAGCGCGATCGGATCTTCAGTGGAACGCAACGACACCCGGGCGTGCGTTCCACCTTACTGCGCATGCTCCCGCATCACAACCACAAAAGGATGCATAACAGCCATCTTCCGTAACGCGAACCGCTACGGAAGGAAAAGCCTCTCTCTGCTCACCACCCGGGGAGCAATCGGAGGAAGAGGAACCCCCAGGCAGCAACCCGTGCGCCTCACCAGCAAGTCCGTCCGGAACGAAGATTCTACTGTCCGTCCCTGAAAGGGACAAGAAAAAAACTGCCATCTTTGGAGAGGTGCCGGTTTTTATGGGTAAGGAGGAGGGGCTTCGGACACTTTAACCATTTATTCACTTTTAGATTCTACTTGTCCCGAGGAAGATAACTACCCACTTGTACTGCCACTGGATGACAGGAAAATAAAGTTAATTTTTTAGGAGCAAGTGCAAAAATTAGTGCTGTATCTTCCCAAAATAAAAGCATTTCAAATACCCAAGGGGTGTTTACTTTTCAAAACAAACAAAAAAAAAGAATGGTTTGAAGAAATTGGAGTGCCCGGGTTCAAAGATAGGCATAGTCTGCCAAACATGGAAAATATATGGCATTTTGGCCCCCAAATAACCTGACAAACTCATGCTTGGATGGTATCATTGTACACAGGAGATATTGCTGAACACTTAATTGGGTTGTTGTTGCTTTAAAGTTACATATACCAGGAGTTGTACATTTATACCTGAATTACAACTTGTGTGATAAAAAAAAGACAATAAATTAACAAAGTTTGATAAAGGGTGGTGGTACAATTAGTGCATAAAAAGGGTTAAAATACCAACATTTCAAATATGTTGCATTTTTAAAAACTGCATTGGCTGGCTTGGAAGATGTTCCAAATAGCACATGGGGCAAAATGACCACATTTGGGGGAGGGGGGCGGGTTGATATAGCAAAACACTACTTGTAGTTATTGCCCTATAAAACTTGCAAAAAAAACAAACAAAACATGACACCAAAATATCGGAACAGATTTTTTTCCCCATTAGCTTTTGTAGACTAGTAAAAGATATTTCAAATAAAAGCGAGGAAATTTTTTTTTTTTTTTTAAATTTCACAACATTGCCCCATCTAAGGTCCTAGAGTCACATATATATATATATGATCCAGACGATATGCTTTCAGGGAATATATAGTCTGTTATATTGATATTTACAGGCAATTGTATCCCCAATAACAGGATATGGAATATATTATGTGACATAACTCATAAAAGGCAATTCTCACCTTACAAATTTTCAGTATACACTTACTGGCCACTTTATTAGATTCACCTTGCTAGTACCGGGTTTGACCCCTGTTCGCCTTCATTCTTGGTGGCATACTTTCTATACGGTGCTGGAAACATTCCTCAGATGTTGGTCCATATAAACATGATGGCATCACGCAGTTGCTGCAGATTTGTTCGGCTCCACATCCGTGATGCGAATCTTCCATTCCGTCACTTCCCAAAGATGCTCTATTGGATTGAGATCTGGTGAATGGAGGCCATTGGAGTACAGGGAACTCGCCATGTTCAAGAAGCCAGTTTTGAAATGTGAGCTGTGACAAGGTGAATTATCCTGCTGGAAGTAGCCATCAGAAGTGGTGCACAACAATACTCAGGTAGGCTGTTATGTTTAAACGATCCTCAATTGGTAGTAAGGGGCCATAAGTGTGCCAAGAAAGTGTCCTCCACACCATTCCTCCCCCATCCTCAAGCATTGATACAAGACAGGATGGATCAATGCTTTCATGTTAACGCCAAAGTCCAAACCTGCCATCTGAATGTCACAGCTGGAATCGAGACTCCTCAGACAAGGCAGCATTGCTCCAGTCTTCCATTGTCCAATTTTGGTGAGCCTGTTTCCTGTTCTTAGCTGACCGGTGGCACCCAATTTAGTCTGCTTCAAGGTTTGATGTATTGTGTGTTCAGAGATGATATTCTGCATACCTTGGTTGTAGCGAGTGGTTGAGTTACTGTTGCCTTTTTGTTATCTCAAACCAGTCTGCCCATTCTCCTCTGACCTCAAGGCATTTTCATCCACACAACTGCTGATCACTGGATATTCTCTTTTTTGGACCATTCTTGGAGACGTGTGTGAAAATCCCAGATGATCAGCAGTTTCTGAAACACTCAGACCAAATCCCCTTTCCTGATGGCCAGTTTGAACTTCAGCAAGTTGTCTTGACCACGTCTACATGCCTAAATGCATTGAGTTGCTGCCATGTGACTTGCTGATTAGCTATCTGTGTTAAGCAATAGAACGGATGTACCTAAAAGTGGCCACTGAGTGTAAGTTTACCAAGTTGTATTTTTTTATTTTTTTTTACCAAATTGTTAAAAAGTTGCCTGGTGACTTCTGGCACTCAAACCATGTCACATCCGATAATTAACACCCTCCTACCCGTCGGACTGACCAGGTGCCTGTTCCCATCATTAACATCCAAGGTACCCTCGTTAAGTTTTAAGCTAAAAACTGCATATTTTTTTTATCCGATCAAACCTAATTGATATTTTCATAATCTGTTAGTTGTAGCCCTAGACTTGGTACACTAGAGTTGCAAGATCACCAGGGCCTACCAACACATTTTGAACTGCATTTTTGAAAGAATTGGGGATCCTTTCAAAAAAACAAAACCAAACAAAAAACACATACATGTGAAATATTTCACATATTATTCACCTGTGAATGTCCCACGAGAAAGTAAAAGGAGTTTGCCAAGCATGGAAGAGTCAGTTGGCGTTGGTGACATAGCCCTGGCCAGGGATAGCAGCTTTCCTCCTCACTGGTATTTGGGGGATTAATAGATATATTTTCTCTCCCACACACACACACCTAAGCACCACATCATGGTACCAATTCATCCATTGCTCAGTATCATACTCTATAGAGAAATTCACAACAAAAAAAAAGTTCTGAGTAGACCATGAGTAAAAAATAATCTTGTGTTGTAATAAACCACACAGAATAATAATTTCAAATAGTTTGTGTACCCCCCAAAACCAGTTTTTCAGATAGTAGTTTGAAGGGGAAAAAAAACAGTACGAATCCAAGAGAATGGGATCATAAATCGAGGGTGTTGGCTTTCATGCGGCTGTGATTCTGTAATTGTTATTCAGAACAAAAAAAAAGGAAAACCAAGTCAGAAAACATACATAGGAGCTAAAGCAGCATGCAATGAAAAAGCCAGCGTGAGAAACAAAACATACAGATAGGAAATAAATGAAATGAATATAGTAGTTTATTTTTATAATCCCATACACATACTGGCTGATAACAGATTGATAATTGAATAATCTACTGAAAGTATAAATGTTTCTTATAAAATACTTTTAATTTATCTTTTCCATACAAACATTTGATTAGAGGTAATGGAATTCTTTAGCTGTTTCTCATCTCAACTTTCCACAATACTGTAATCTTTCCAAAAAGTTATCAAAATAGATTTTTTTTTTTTAAACCATCAAAAAATTGATTGCGGCTTTTGCAGTTTAACATGTATATAAAAGGTTACAGATATTTACAGTTCTTGTATATAGCATGAATAACCAGAGTATACTGAGAGGCACAGTCCTATCTGCTGATAAACCTTTTACCTTTTAAATGTTCATGGCTTAAACAAACAAAAAAAAAAACAACCACAATTAGTTTGGTAAGGCACTAAATCTGGGAGGACTGGAAAACAAAGCTGTAAGCCTACAATCTTACACAAGTTTGATTTTTGGTAGCCAACCCTTGAAAAGCAACACCTACCACCAGCAAGACTGCATGAAGAACAGTACAAATCCATTTCAAATTCCTGTACATAGTACTTGCCTATTCTGATATTGCAAAGAATCAGAACAAAACCAAAACAAAAAACAGGGTAATAAGAGGCCTGTTGCTGCTCGTGGGATTATGGTCCACATTTCTTGATTGGTGAGAGGTACCAGAAATGTTCTGAGCATTAAGACCATTGTTCAGTACAAACTAAGTCTTATATTTGGTCCACGATCATTTCAATATAAACCTGAAGTTTTCAGACTGCTACACACCCACTGGAGTGACTTAAGGCATTGCTGGTTTGTGTGTGCGGATTGCTAAAAAAAAAAAAAGAAAAAAAACAAACAAACAAAAGGAATGTATACAAAACAAAAAATTAAGATAGAGCCAGTAACAACCACTTTAGCTCAGTATAATTTGTACATCTGAGAAACATCAGATAAAAAAAACCAAAAAGCCCCCAAAAAATAAAAAAGTTGGTCTATATTTACCAGGAATGATTTATAAAGCCATTTAGCTTTGGGGGGTGAAGTGCACCATAAATCAGATGCTAGGACATCTGTTTTTTTTTTCTAGAGATACCAAGTCACTGCAAATAACTTTGTGCCGTATTGCTGCAGAGGTTGTCAAGACTTCAAGGCGCAGCTCTACCGACGGCCTCATTTACCATCCACCTAATACTTGCAGTAAAGTCCGAATATTGGTAAGTCTCATGGCGGCACAAAAAAAAGAAAAGTTAAAATATAACAAATGCCACAAGGAATCCAACACACAAGTTCTATATAGATATCGGCTAGATAGATTGATACGTTTCACACAGTAAGGCACTGCATAACCTAAAAGTTGGTTACAAACAAAGTTACCAGATCTACTGCAGGAATATACATATATATAAAAAAAAAAGTCAGACTTTACATTGCAGGCTTTCTTGCATGCTCATCGAGTCAGACATCACTGTGCATCACCACTAGTAAACTCGTATGCAGCCCATACAATATATAAAAAAAAAAGTATATAAAAATAAAAGTTACAGATTTCTTAAAGGGATGGTGGTGTAGTTCAAATAAAAATCGGTTATGCAAGGACACTTAAGCCGGTTTCCTCAATAAAGTGGCTTTTCTTTTCTGGAATGATGGAAGTAGGCCCTTGAGAATGACATCTGCAAATAGAAGCCACACTCCTCAGGATTAAGTCATTTATAAGCAAAAATCCACGGTCTCCTTAAATAGTGGATTTAGAAAAGGACACACGGAGATGATGGCTTTCCCCCATGTCATGGTTGTGAAGTTCGATTAAAGATTCTATGGCCTCTTCCACTGATGCCATTTGGATAAGAGCCATCTTACGGTCCTTCCTACAAAAAAATAAAAGAAAATGTAATACCTTTCAAATAAATAAATAAAATTTTCACACAAACAGTTCCGGGCTTAGGATGTAACTTACTGGAAGAATTTAAATCCCTTAACTGTAAATCCACCATTTGAAAATAGCATCTTGATATCTTCTTCTGTAACAGAGGGTCTAAAAACAAGGAAAAAAATAACCCTGTTACAATCTCTACATGCACATATCTATTAGTATTTACAAAAAAAAAAAAAAACACACACACTTACGGTATGTTGGAAAGATGTAAGGTTGCAGAGGGAGGGAAGATGTTCTGGAAGTTTTTGGAGCCTGGTTTCTTGAAGCGATGGAGAGGGGAACTGCTATAGTCTTTAGTCAAGCCTTGATCTTCTTGTCCCTCCCTGGGCAACTGCACTGTATGATGCTTAGACATAGTGATACGAAGAGGTTTTCCATGGAGCCGCTGACCGTTTAAATGACTCATGGCTGTATCAAAAAGCACAAGATTAACAATTTATTGGTTACCAAAGGTCACCGCAGCCCTATTTTCATGTTAAATGCATACTTCTATCCAACCCGTTTACCATAGTATACAACTAGCATAAGTATACTAGATATGCACATCTACTTTTTCTTTAAGACTGTACCCATAATATTCTTACCAAGCTGAGCCTGATTGCCATCTGCCATCTGCACAAGGGCATTCTCCTTCTTGTTAAAGAGAATTTTCACTCTATGTACATCACCATACACCCCTTAAAAAGAAAAATTGCAAATATTCATTTTATACACCAATTAACACGGACAGCAAATCAGACTCTGCACACACCCACCACAAAGATGGTAATTGCAAGCATATGTGCAACGGCAGAAAAATATGTCTGCAGCTATGAAACCGAAATGGCTTGGTTTAAGAGAATGAAGGCTTTTGATGAAATCATAGTTTAAGTTTCTGTAACATGCTGGAGCACTACAAGTGTTCTATGCAGAACGCACACACACAAGGTAAAAGTACAAACATAGGTCAAAACTGCAAGCTTTCCTCCAAACTAAAATTAATGCCGGGAGGGGAGATAGGGTTTCAGACAACACAAATTAAATAAGTTTGACAAACTCAATGAGATTTCTAAAAAAAATTGATAGCCGTCTGCAGCCCGTTGCTTCAAGATTAACGCGCAAAACTTTAGAAACGTTCTCTTTTTATAGCACAGGAACAGTGAATTGCTGCTAGCCTCTGAGCCAATAGGCTGGGACATGTACTGCGTTCATTCGTTTTACCAACGGATGCGTATTTTGAGAGATTAATGTTAAATTTCTGTGCATCTATTCACGCCAGTACTGGTCAAGGCATTTCTTAATGCATAATATCAATGCAGCAAGTGTCATTAATCTTTAACAGCCCACTGGGCATAATCAAGTAGTGTCTAAGAGACAAGTCCAATAAAGAGGTAGAAGAAAACGGCATGCTGGAACAAAAAAATAAATAGTTTCAAACATGCATTTAAAAATAAATTTATGCCCCTTATAAAATATGATAGACTTAAAAATATATATACATATATATCAATGTGCAAACCACCAACACAAAATCAAGTGCATGCTGATCCCACCCACAAATGTACATTGAACACAAAATGAAAAATAGTAATAAAAAAAAGTGCGAAACATACCGAAAAGAATAAAGAGGCATTGGGGTGTAACTCTCTTTAAAGAACAGCAGAGCAAGGCAGCGAAGGGACAGGGGTAGAGAAAGGGAGCCGAGGGGGAGAGCACAGCTTGCAGAAATGGTCCACGAGGAAGGTGTCACCGGAGAAGTGGTAGGAGCAGTTGACGGATGATATTCAAGGTGGTTAATATTTTGAAGGATAGTTTGGATCCAGACAGCAGGGTGTTTTGGGTTTGTTTTGGAAGGGAGAGTTTATTTTTTTGTTTTTGTTTTTGTTTCAAGCACAACAGGAAGCAGAGGTTGCCGTGCAGTCAGTGGCAAAGAAATTCCGGATCAAGGAGAGAAAAAAAAAAAAAAGGAATGGGAGGAAAAGAAAAAAAAAGTTGCAAAACACAAGTCAGTAAATATATAAAAAGAAATATGTAGAGTTCATAAGTTTTAAGGGCTTAAAAGCTTTCTAATGTATTAAGACTGTTTATTATGATGAAGAATTGTATACACTGAAAAGAATTTTAGTTTGTAGAACAGAAAATATTCATGCAGAATAGAATAAATGGTTTTCAATGCACTACTTCACATTAATGCTTCACAAAATGACGGTCAGTACCAACATCCCAGGAATTAGGAATTTTGTTGTGGCCAATAATGACCAAAACCATTATAGTTCAGTCCCTTCCAGGGTATGATTCCCTCAAAATAAATGCACCAAGCCCCTTAATTAGTTGAGAATGAGACTACATTTAATTTCAAGAGTTCACTGCATATAGTTCTATAAACATCTCTTGATTATAGATTTGGCACTTAGTGCCAAAACCGTCATAAAAGTACCAATATTGTCCAGAGACGTCAGTATATATTACAAACTACCAAGAAATTCAGACAACATGCATGCCAGCAAATTAGCGCACATTTGTTTAAAGCTGAAAATGTATTCTGAATTGAATTGTAGATGCTAAGATACGCTTAATCAAGAATAGAGTAAGCTGTAGACATGCAGGAAAAAAAACCCCATCACATTCTGTCCACGTAATACAGGGTTCATATTTACTATTAAGTGACATGTTAAATGTTAGTTGCAAAAGTAATTAAAAGCACTGGAGAACAGCGTGTGAGTGTTTGTGGCAAGGCCAGAAACAAAGTGAAAAACAAGGACAGCTAACACCAAAGTGCAAAAAGAAATAATTTACAGTAGAAGCAAAATGGTACTAAACAAGGAAAAAACTTCATTCATTTCCTGGGAGTAAATTCTTCAAGTTAAAGACTA
Organism: Spea multiplicata; assembly: GCA_009364415.1. Lineage (NCBI taxonomy): Eukaryota > Metazoa > Chordata > Amphibia > Anura > Pelobatidae > Spea > Spea multiplicata. The sequence goes on along the minus strand of VKOC01000001.1, from coordinate 23,852,975 downwards.
CTAACCTCTGGACTTAGATTGCTAACCAGCAGAACAGCGTTCCCGGGTAATCCTAGACCAGGAATACCCAGTCTCCCAGCAGCTGCGGCGGCTGCAGCGGCACTAGGCAAGGTCAGTGGTGTAAGAGTACCATGGACACCTAGAGCAGAGGCACACAGTTAGGACAACTTTATATAGCGGAAAGATTTCTAGATTCCATTTACAATACTACAGCAAGCCTTATTTAAAGTTCAAGTCTCATTAACATACCTTTGGTTCTGTAACTATGCTTCCCTCCAAAAGATATAACCATGTCAAACACTGCTGGGTTATCATTTTTCATAAAAGATTCCATATAGTTGGTCTATTACCAATTCAGAGCTCTGCAGCATACGAAACACTAAGCAGCCTGGTTCTAGCCTTGCCAGACTGATAGCATCTTATTGAAGTGCATGGACTTCTACTGGGGGTCAACAAATTTGGCTTGGACCTAGGAAGTCTTTTCTTTCCCATATACACACACACACTTTATTATGCAACCTGGCACCAGTGTTTGTCGAGTCTTGCCATAAACCAACACTTTGTAAGACACTAGCAAGCGACATGGTGCCCAGCGGGATCATGTTGAGTGTATTGTGTACCCGCTGGGCCCCTCAAGGCACCCACTACACTGGATTCACGATGGCAGCATCGCAAAACCCTGTGGGTTTGTCGAGCCCTAATCTACCCAATGACTTCCCAGTTCCGTAGCCTGCCGAGAAAGAATATTTTGGGAGCCAATGAATGCATGAACTTATCTGTGCAGTGGATTTCTGAAAAAAGCAAGGAAAACCGGCAGCTACATTGGAGAATGGGGTCTACACGCTAAAGGGAGGATTTGGAGTAGTGTTTCAACTCCTTCACTTCACATTGTGAAAGGGCAATTCCTCCATCTGCTGCTGAATTATACAAGCCTGCCATTCATACTACAGAGAAGCTTCCAGTGTTGGTCCAGTGAACAATGTAATTTGAAACACATTGTAAAGGAATAGATTAAAAACATTTGGGAAATTTTAGCTTATTGCATTCTCAACATTCAACCTATCATGTCACTGTACGCAATTTACCAGACTACGGTCGTGAACAAAACATATACAAATTCAGATGATTACCTTGGGGGAAAGCAAATGTTGGAGGGAAACCAGCGCTTGCGTAGGGATTGGCAGAGATCAGCCCTGGGGCTCCTGTTGGTGTACAGAGATGAAGAGTATGTTAGCACCATGGAATCAGATTAAAATATGCATAGTTAAAAGGGATGTTATACAAGACATGAAAGTTTCAAAAAAGGTGCACATTCACTAACCAAAGGCAGCAATGGTCTGATCCAGGGAGGGTTGTCCATCCCCAGAAGGAAGATCTGGACGTGTATAATCACGGCTCTTGTCATTGTTGTACTTTACATTAAGGCTTGTTAGTTTTGAAAAGTCGATTCGTAATGTGCAGCACGCATTGTATATATTCTGTCCATCAAGTGTCTGAGGCGGGAGAAAATACGTTAGAAAAGAATGACAAGCGCAGTAAGGTGCTCTAAAGCTGCAAAAACACATTTCTGATTTGCTCTTTGAATTAGACACTAACCTATAGTCGTACAAAAAGACACAAAATTGAGTGGTAAATTTAGATACTTACAATTTTGGCATGCTGGGCACTCATAGGATCACCATACTGCAGTAAGGCTTGGAACTGGTTATTCTTCGTGAACGTGATTATTTTCAATACAGTGCCAAATTTTGAGAATATCTATAATAAATTGTAAAATATTTAGATTCCAATAGAAAATAGAACCTTTAAAATTGCTCTTGGTATATCAAATCATTAGCAACCTTACCTGATGTAATACATCCAGTGTTACTGGATAGAAGAGATTCTCCACAATAACTCTCAATACAGGACTCTGCCCTGACATTGCCATGCCAGCATCCACCGCTGTTGCAGAAGAGGTCAATGCTATATTTCCAGACTGGACAGAATTCACAGCTTGCAGAGCCGCTTGTGCCCTCTTGAATGAGAGAAAAACAAAAATAAGAATATGCACGCCAGACAGACAAAGTAAGAATGTGTGCGAGAGAGACAGAATAATAAAGTGACAGAAAAGGCTGGCTTTTAAACATTACACTATGACAGCACTTGTGTCACAAGACTGAGATAACACCTCAGGACCAGAAAAGGAGATGTGTTTGGCCGAACGCATCTGCGACAAGCCAAGTAGCTGGGTGAATACTGCACAACCCCTCAATGCGAGAGCACTCGTAACAAAAGCATTAGAGCATGCATGATGAATGTAGTCTCCATTTAAATCTGTCCTTAAGATGTATGACTAAACCTAATGGTGGTTGCATAGACGGGAAACCTTAAGAGCAAAAATGTGTTGGTCGGAATATATCAAACGTTAATATTGTTTACTTACCGCTTGGTTGGGAGAGTTATCAGTTTTCAGTTCCTTGTGGTTGGAGTACTGAATGTAGATGGGTTGGCTTCTCAGGACTGGAGTGACTGTGGTGAAGTAACTCACCATGGTATTGGCAGCTTCTTCTGTGTTCATTTCCAGGAATGCCTAAAGAAAATAAATAGGAATAAAAGGAACTCATAGGAACTTATTGAAGAGTACTGAGCAGCTCCAACAAGAAAGTTAGGCTTCCCCCAACTGTGTTATGGTATCTGAAGATTTTGCTGTCAATTTGTACCTGGTTTTTGCCTTTGAGCATCAGGAGGTTGGTAACTTTACCAAAGGGAAGCCCAAGGGATATAACTTCAGCTTCAGTAACATCTATTGGTAGTTTGCGGACATGTATAACTCTAGAACCAACACCTACACTTCTGGTGTCTCCTTTGAATTTCTTACTATCATTCCCATTAGCTGTAACAAAAAAAAATGCATTCATTTGATCATTTAATACAAGAGAACATGCGTGCTGAAGTTCAAATTAGCCCTGTAAGCATATGGGAACACACACAAGTCTGCCTGGGGGAGAGTACAGCACTTAGTTGTATCCTCACAATACTCAATTGAATGGCTCAGTCTCAGTCACTCAGTTTGACACTGCCTAATGGAAGAACCGATTACTTTAGCATTGTGGTAAACAACTAGTTCAATGCGAGTGGGGAAAGCCACTCGAAACATCAGTGACAACAGCAATTTCCAGGCATGCATATAGTTTATTAAAATATATGCAACGTTTTAGTCAAAGATCATTATATTGCAATATACAGAACTTTTACGGTCAAAGATTTCCCCATGGCACTTCCTCTTTAAATGCTGTCCTGCCCCCACATGCATTCAAATGAACATGATTGTTGAAGTGGCCCCACTAAGTGAGAAAAGCTTTATCAATGCAAGTGGTAAGACACTTCAGAAAACTTGCTTGTCAAGTCAGAGTATCCTAAATGTTAAAGAGTGTGAAGTGATCTAAAGTATGTTATCAGCAAATGCCATTAATCAGTTGTCATCCCATATGAGAACCCTTCAGGGCCACGAATACCATGCCAGCATTCAATAGCATCCTATTGAGAATGATAGTTTTTTTTATTGTTTGCAAATGAATCGATTGTATAGTAAAAAGCCAAATACCATAGAAGTAGACAAAAAAATACCACAACCATGTAGATTAGAGGCTATGAAGAAGCCGAAAAGTACACCAAAGAGATAGGAAGTTTTACCTGCAGAAGCAGAGCTGCTCATGATAAAGGGTCCGTTAGTAACACAAGAAAAAAGCTCGTCAGATCCCCGCTGGAGAAAGAAAAGATAGAGATTTTAAATGTAAGCAATTATTTGACATATATATAAAAAGTGTGCTGTTAGTGTAAGCAGGTGTTCACATCTTTGATAAGAAAATAAGCCTTATTAAAAGGTGAGGGATAAAGAGGAGTTGAGATGGACCTAAAAATAAAAATTTTATCTGGTATTGCAACTTCCTGCTGACTAGCAGATTAAAGCAATACTTACAAAAAAGTTTGTGGAAAGAGGCTGTGTTCAAAAGGAACCTCACATTTTACCCCCACGTGCCAGTGGGGACAGAGCCCACTTACTGCATTGGAGTGATTTATCACTGGGCAGGGACAGACAGACAGACTTATTTCCATTATAAATGGATCACCTTGTGTTCTCAATTAACGAGAGTCTCCATATATTCTAAAAGTCATGGCTGGTGGGCAAAACAAATAAGAGCAATGAGCATGTTTCATGCAAAAGATTAGTGACCAAATGGCTGCATGATGAGTGTCCAGACACTCCTCATAAAATACCCTTGCTTGTCTGCTCTACAAAAATTATCAACTTTCGTGGGAGTATTTTGAGCTGGTGGGAAGCTAATTGTTCCAAAATAGACCGTGTAAGAGTGCTGGAAAAAGTCTGATTATGGGGCACAAAACTCAGTCAAGAAGGGGTTAAAATATACTGCCTTCTTATCAATTAGTAAACATTGCACACAAGCTAGGGCAAAATCCAGCCCCTTAATTATTTACAATCCATTCTCAATGAGATCACCATGTTAGAGGCACACAGATAACAGAACAGGCATAAAGTTACAGAGTAACAATACCCGGTTATACATATCCTACGAGGGTTACTGCGCACGATACATATAGCCATTGTCAAAGCATCTGCTACAGGTCTAGTATGGAATTTCAAACCAGGAACAATTAGAAAAGATAAAAAGAGTTCTAACATGTAAATAAGTACCGTTGTTACCCTTCTGTAACTACTCATACATTTCTTTAATAAACTCCATGTAGGGTGTTCTTGTAGTTAAAGACTTTATTGATGCAGAGATCTGCGTCTCAATGCACCACTGGTCTATAATCGAGTTCTCTTATCCACACCCCACAGACTGCCTGAACTAGAGCAACAATCTACCAAAAGGAGAAATGTTAAGGAAGGAACGCTCAAGGACGGTTCTGCGGACGGACGTTAACATGGCTTCTGCCGTTTTAAACAGAATTTGTGTTGTAGTGTTAGGTCAGCAACTTCAGGGCTGTGGTTAAACTTTAATGGTGCACCTCCCCCACCCTTTAATATCTACATAAAGGCGGTGCTATGGCAACACCTAGAAAAATAAACCGGTGCTATAAACACAGGGTGGGGCATTCTGGAATGTGTGTCAGTTAACCAAGATAATTAAGGCACTCCCGCACAAAATGCGCTCATAACACTTCATTAACTGGCCCATTATCATCCGAAAGAAATCTTGTAGAACAATTCTACCGGACTTTGCATTAGAATAAAGAAAGCGATCATTCAACTTAAACCGAAATACTACCGTTTCTATTGGTAAACACTACTTTGGGGTTAAACCCTACCTTTTGTTTACCCATGGCAACGCTGGGCTCACACTTGCGTTAATGCATTTCTCAAACGGCATGCATGCTGATACTGCTATAGCAAACAGGGAAGTGATAATTACCAATGCCACGGTAACAGGGCAGTCATCACGAGGCAGTTTTGTGCTGTAAACACAACCAGGGTGAAGGATGGCAGCCTTAAATATCACACAACCCCCCCACCCCCTTCACCAAGAGGAACGGGAAGGGAAAAAAAGTGCTGTTTTGCGCTGAATAGAAACTGCTATTTTGTTTCCAATATAGGTATGTGTGCCAGAAGTTACAGCTCAGGTCTTCCTTCCCAATACAGTTTGGTTAACTACACATGGGGACTGAGGTTTTTATGACTCGTACAAAGAATATGAAAGGTTACTAAACTACCGAACCAATAATCTGCCACAAGTGGAAAGGTCTTACCTTTGTACCAACTGTTATATCCTGGACAATTCTGTGGAAGAAAAAGAAAATGTAATGTTAGAGTGGAGGGCGTCACTCTGAAAGCATCATAGATTGATAAACAGTTTAGGTGGGTCACCCTCTGCAATGTTAGAGAAAGGCAATAATACAAAACATGGGGGGTAACGCGATAGCAGGTTTATAGCTCTGCTCCCAGGGCCTCAAGCGCAGGAAACGTTACACAGCAGCCTGAGCAGTGTGTGTAGAAATTTACAGGAAACGCTCCTTGCCAAGCTATCGTTACCCATGTTACAAAGTACTCGCCAAACAGGTTCTCTGCTCATCGTTTACAATGGACACACACCACAAAACGGAAGGGGTGTTTGTCTTAAGCCACCTCCGTATACATGGAAGCACACTAGAGTAGTTACACAATGGATATGAAGAACTGTTCAGCAGCTTCACGCCTGGCCAGACATTTAAAAGTATATAATTGGCGGAAGCAAGTCACACTCCACAGCCATGCCAAGCATTAATAAAATACACATAAAGTCAAAGTATTAAAAAGTACAAGTGACGTTGCATGCTACAAAAGGTAAAAGGTGTGCCATTCCAGAGTTGTTAGAATGAAAGCAGGGGACTATTTACACAAACCAAACGCATTCACCATTACACTACGTATAAAACAGGCTCCAAAACACTATTCAATTTAAAAACAATATTCGTTGACATGAACCACCTATGCCAAATTCTATTGATTGATTTCCCATTAGGCAGCAGAACGCAATGCAACATATTTGTACGTACAGCTTACTGTATGATGAAGTTACAGAAGATACACAACACACATTAAAAGTGACATTAGCAGTCTATTTAGTTGTGTGCATATCGTTCAAGGTGCATTGGCTGGTGTTTAAAAATCAGCAGTACCCTGACAAGTAACAGGCGTAAAAGCAGTCACTGACCAGGCAACATAACTGTTGACACCGGGATAATACGCCGGTTCGGTTTTGATTCTCATTGTAAGCATTAAAACTTAATTTGATGGCATCCAGGACTTGGGACTCATCTAATCTGTCCACTTTTTAACCTGCGACTTAAAATAGTTTATCATTGAGGACGGGCACTTAACATGGGCAACCCAGGTACTGATGCGTCGTGGACACGCAGGGAACATCTGCTGGGAGAACAAGATGGCTAAATTCCTCATAAAACCTTGCACACTGTCTATGCAAATCCGTATGTAAAGTGGCTCTAGGGAAAGCCACACAAAGAAGAACAAAAAAATCGACGCAAACTTGAAAGCCAGTCCGCTAGCGTCGTCTCCCTAGTTTCCAACGAGTTAAACTCACTCCCCTTTGTGAGGCAGGAGGAGGCATATTCACGAGACAATGGAGTCAGGCGGAAGCCACGAAAGAGTGAGACCTGAACTTTGTACACGCAGGCAAACACGAACTGTAAACTTTTTTTTATTTTTTTTTTTTTAATCCACAGCCTTAACTCTAGCGCCTCTTTGACTACGATTAAGGCGGCTCGCTACAATTTAAAGCCCGAAACACAGCTGCGAAGACGGGCAGAAATTAAAGCTCACGCAGACAACCTCTAGGACCACGCATACAGAAAAGTAAGCCAGACAGCATTGGGGGGGAGGGCGAGGCTTGTGATCTAGGTGCAGGGGGGCAGCCAGAGGGGGGCACCAGGTAAGCTCTGAACACACAGGTAAAGCACGCGGGCTGGGGCCCGGGAAGGAAATCTCAAGTCACCACCTCCTACAGAGTTGCGTTAAAACGGAGTCAACTATACCCTTAAGATTGCGACAATTACACTTAAAACCTGCCCCACATCATTAAATGCCCCACCCAGTGCCAACTCAACACAGACACAACACTAACACAGCGAAGGCTTTAAAGTTAACAAGACAAACACAAGCTACCTCTTACGTTCAGTACGCTAATAAGTTATTTAAAACCAATAATAGGTTATTTAAAACTAATCGTGACACACACACACATATATATATATATATATATAATATATATATATATTTAACCATATATCGAAAAAGTGCAGAAATCGTTTTGAATAAGCAAGTAAAAAGACATATACGTTTAGAACATTCCTATTAAACCCTCGAACTTCGTACCCCCCCGATCACTTACCCTTCCATGGCACACACAACAACCACCCGGCACGGAGAGGAGGCGCCGCAATAACCAAACGAGCCAGGGAAGCAGCCTCATATACACATAAAATGGCGACCGGTTTGGTGACGCACGGATACCGTACTCTTATTGGTTGAGTGAGCTGCTTTTCAGCAGGAACAGGCGGCGCCTTAGTAACCAGTTCCCACCTCTTGCCTTCCCGCCAACCTGAGCAAAGGGGGGGCGTCATCACAGATAGCCACGCTCACATCGGTGTTAGTCCTGTCCCTCGGAACAGGCACAGGTCTCAGTTTTGTAACGTACATGAGTTGTGTACGACTTACCTGCAGTCTATGCAGTGTAATGATAATAACTATTAGCTACCGTCAGTAGCAGTGCCAGGCCAGAGAAGCGCTTTTAAGTGCTAAGCAGTAACTTTCAACCTAAACTGTAACAAACACAATTTCTATCTGCTTATCACAGTTTATAATTCAGGGCGCAAAACCATGCTGGTGGCCTGTTAATATAACTAGATGTCACAATTATAGTAACTATTGGCTACTTTTGCTGGACAAACGCATTTAATTTTAACAGAAACCTGTAAAGTACTACCCTGTGAATAGGAACAGATTGGGAAGTACGATCAGCCCTTTAAACTTTTAAGGCCAGAAGCTGGTAAAATGATGTATGAGGGCCAGTCACAGTATACATGCGGCCACGCTCTCACAATTCTGCGGTATGCAGCCAATTCACGGCTGGACATATAGTTGGGTAACAGATTCCCTTCTGTGAGTATATATATATATCCCATATCCTGCAGGGTATCAGGTTACATATACTAAATGGCAAACAGATTTTGCGAAATCGAAGTCGAATTGCTGTTATATGTTACTTATGTCTTGTCTACTCATTGTACAGCGCTGCTATGGCACTATATAAAACAATAATAAACGTTATTTGTCTCAGTGTGGTATAACTGATTTAACTGAGTGTCAGGGCATATTTCTCTCGTAAGACACCAGGACAATATTCTTATTTTTGCTTCTGTTGACAACCGTAGCAACTAGACTTGGGCGCCGGCCATCTCTTCGCGTTCGTCTTCATGGGGGGGGGGAAAAATCATATTCCACGAATATTCGTTCCTGTATTTGGTTCGGGGAAAATTGGATTTCACAATCCCTAATCCCTGCATGGTAGTCCTACAATAGATCAGATGGCAGCATGCTGGTCTTTTTAGTATTTTGAATTTCCTTGGTTAGCAGCTATATTGACCAGACCACTACAGTCATATATATATATATTTAATTGTATTTAATCCCAGATAAAATAGCTTCTCTCCTCCTACAGAAATGTAAATGACACGAATGCAATTGCATTTTACACCATTCTTACACTATTTGAGTATGTATCCCACAGATTGCTCCACATGAGATCAGCTGCAATAAAGTGTGCCCATTTTCTGTGCAGGACACTTGAGTTGATCCACACCAAACTCAAAAAATGCCTTTACAAACCTCGCTTTGTGCACAGGGACACATGCTGGAACAGGAAAGTTCCTTCCCCAAAGTACCAAAAAGCTGGTAGCATACAATTGTCTAAAATGCGCAGCCACATGCTACTTTTTTTTTTTTAGAACTCGGCCAGGCATATCCTGGACTTGGCTGGCAGGATCACCCGATCTGCTGCTTCATTTGCCCCTCCAGCTAAATGTAGCATGCGGCCACACATATACAGCCTTCATCAGACGCCATTAAAACCAGTCCAGCCCTGGCTGTTTCAATAATCTTACCCTTAAATGAAACTAAGGGGCCTAGACCAAACCTTGAACAAAAGCCGTAGACCATCATTCCTTCTCTGCTTTAGAGTAGGCACTACTGACTGAGCCCAGACTGAGCAAAACATGGGTGATTAAACTGATTATCATACGCAGGAGGGCACCCTAACAATGTCTCTTTTAGAGTAGGACCCAATATACTGAGAGCATCAAGTCATATAACCAAGAAAGCCATGTTTAAGTCTGAAATGGTTAGTAACTTGGTAGTTTTGGTTGTTGGCTACAAACAGCGGCCTTCGCTTAGGTTCATCAGCAGAAACTTGCAAACCTCACATGTCCATCTGAAGAAGAGATTTCTCAAAGCCTAAGTAACATTACTTCTTTTTCTATGTTGGCCCAATAAAATGTATATTAACATCAAAGATGCAAACCCCCCCCCCCGCCACAAGGCCAATTTTATGTATACATCTTCTCAAAGCAACAACTTACTTCTTTAGCACTGCCTTAGCAGACATCACATTCTGCAGTCTATTGACTAAAAGGATAGTTAGCAGAATTGTGATTTCAACTGCCTCACTTTATTATTCATCATGAAGGGTCAACATAGAGCTGAGCTGGGCCTGTATAATGGATAATCCAAATCCAATAGGTAAGAAGAATTTAAAGAACTATCACGGATTTAATTATTCCTGCATCCATAACGTTAAACTGTAACTGTTTAGTTTGTTGTAAATATCATAAAATGGAGTTTGATTTCTGATTGAAGAGCTTGTAGGCAAAAAAAGATCAGGGTACGAGTGTCAACTTTTCCATAGTTTCTTCTTTGTGTGAAACTACTCTCATATGGTACTAATCTGTTCTCTCTAGGTTTCTACTCTCTGCCATTACAGTTTGGTGGGAGGGATGCTGTATATCTTTTTTTTTTCTGACTGAGCTGGAGGTTAATCACTACCCTCAGTGGCTTCCAACCAAGTCTGGTTTTGATTAAGTTCACATGGCTGACACTGGAAATCCAGCGTAGATGTATATGAATTACACGCCATGAGCTAAAAACTGCATGAGAAAATATCCAACAGACTCTCCACCCCCACCCCAAATGAGACTATTACCATCTTTCTTTCTCCTCCCTTTTCCTGGTTCTCCCCCTCCCTAACTCTGGCCTCTGTTTCACAAAGTGGTTTGTCTTCAGATCCTGCAGCATACTTTGCATTCCCTGGCTAAGATTGAACATTTATTTATACAAATAAACCTCTTGCTCTTCCTGCTTTCCCCTCCCCATCGCATCTGAGGGTTTTTCAGAAGTAAATACACCTCGCCCGCCTGCGTTCTAAGAAGCATCTGCAAGGTTTTCGAGGAGATCTTAAACAAAGAGATTATATTTTATGACAAACCACTCAATAAAAAAGGAAATGTTCTAGTTACAAAATACAAAATAGACTCCTTATACATTACAAAGAATAAAATTTGGATACTAGACTGCCCCTTTATTACCCACTAGATAGACAGATACTGCAATACATAATATACTACAGCGCAAAATACTTTAGAACCACAGGGATTACCAATAAATGCTGTAACAATTAGCTGCTAAAAGGTGACAAAATGAGTATGCAATATACTGTATAGTGCCTAATTGAGATGGCAAACGCCTTATTGAATTATTGTTTAGTATTTAAAAGCTGGACCGTTGACTGTTGTTTTGCGCCTTTCTTAAAGCAGAATTTTAAAATGATTTAACATTTTGGCTATAGCTATATCATTCAACAATTGTACGAAGCATCGTGCAATGTTTTATATGCTGTTAATAAGGTCTGAGAACACGGCGAGAAACGTTGAATCATCATGCAGAACCTATATGATGGAACACCTATGAGTTAATATTTCCCTTGCAAGCTCCCCAAGAGTTAACCATTATTGCTTAATACAGCGTGGGATCGCTTTCAGACCAGCTATTACAGCTCAAATAATTCAAGCCGAGGCTTGAAAAACAGGGTACTATGACCGCACCCTTGTAGCAGGAAGAAGTGAAAAAGCCGCCTTGAAACTGAATATTAAAAGTGAAATTAATGCTAACTTACATTGACTTGTTTAATTGATTTTCCTTATTAAACACCCTTGTTATGACTGCGCTAAAACTGAATTGTTCTCGTTGTCCTTTTCTACGTTTAAAGCCTTGCAATCTATATTTGATTGTAGTGCAACTTTAAGGGTTAAACCATAAAGGAGGATGCTGATGGATGTAATAAACAGCTACAGTTTTCCTAGCAATCTCATCACAACAGCAACATTCAAAATGCCTGTATTCATTTATATTGTGATAATGTGTCAACATTCCTTTAATCCACATTATCCCGGACACAGAAATGTAATCAAATTAATACAACGCATAAAATGTAGACTTTGCTAGTTAAGAACATTTCATACTTAAAACCCTGCAAACTAAAGTCCACAGGTGAGTGTAGCCATCAACAAAACACTTTAGTAAAACTCACAGATAAAAAAAGGTAGACATGTTCTGGCATTGAAGACCAGGTAAAACAAGCTCCCTCGCCCAATGCATTGTTATTCACTCCACCCACCGTAATTGTTTCAGAGTTTGTGGAGAAGAGCGCCCCTGAAATATAAACCCTAAAGATGGAGCGAAACCAACGCTAATTACCGTTATCAAAATGTGTCAGACTAGGAGGGTTCTTGCTAATTGAAAAGGAATATCAAAATGTGGCAAAATAGTTCTCTTTCTTTCATTAGTAAGTTTCAGGAAAATACAAGCCCCAAATCAAGCTAGTTTTAATAAAAGCACACATTAGAAGATTTTTGCTTAAATTTTGATGAAGGCAAGGGGACTTTTGATAATAAAGAAAACACCCTTTTTATAATCTTTTCAATATCAGAGGGGAATGTCATAAATGTAACTAGAGAGCCAATCCTACATACCTTCAATTCCTACAGATCTAACAACCCTCAGGGCAAGTACTATTCTCCAATTCTAGAGGGTGGCGGGGGAGCAATGCATAGCCCTGCCCACTACCATTCCCTTAGGGGGTCAATTACCTTTTCACTGGTACACCATCAAACAACACACCTCCTAACTGCCTCTGTTCAGACCCGACAGTCCTTCTATAGCAGCCTATTACTGTCCCTCTGTTTCCCTCTATTCATTTTTCTAAATGCCCTACCTAGTCACATACAGGACTGTTTGCAACAAGGGGCAAATGTGTCAGCTGCCCTAGGTGCAGTGATCACATTCAGCCAGTATTACAGGATACACATAGATTTCACATATTGCCGAATAACACATATTAAATAATGTCCTGCAGTGAGTGAAATGTATAAACTCACATAAGTGATCCAGTTACTCAAAAAAGAAGTTTAATGCCACCTTACATTAGAAGTTTCTTGGTGCAACCAACTGCAAACATGTAGACATAAATCAAAACCCAAAGTAAAACAGACCAAACACTCCAGTGGTTTTCAGGTATGTGGAAGCAAGTGGGAAGGACAAAGCAAAGGGAGTTACCAGAATGACAGGTTCATTGGAAAAAGTGAGAACGTATGAGGCTCTATCTACTTTCACTCTGTCCGGGATCAGAAGAATACATATGTCAGATGTGCTATTACTACCGTTTGCCTCAGAAAAATAATACATGAAAAAATATCAGTCTGTGCAGATCAAGAGGCTATAGATTGTCCTAGAGGTGTGTGAACAAGTCAGTGACATGGAGTGAAACAGGGGTGGACTATACTTTAGTTGGGCTAGGCCCACCACTCTAGAGGGCCCACGTGACCCCTGTGACCACTTTCGCACAGGTTACCTCTGAGTTGCTCCCACACTGTGAGCATCCTCTCTTTTACCATCCAGGGAAAGCAAAAACACAGCAGGGTCACATTACGTTATGTGACCACAAGCAAGCTGTTTGGGGGACAAAGATGGCTCAGGCAGGATGTTTGGGGGAGAAAGACATCAGAGAAAAGCCATTTAGGAACAAAGATGGTACAGACAAGCTTCTTATTTATTTGATCTATACCTTCATTGCTGAGATTACATGTGATTTTCAGTTGATCTACAACTGCAAGGTTGAGTTTGTGTGTCATTCTGTTGCTCTATACCTGCAATGTTATGTTTCCATGTGTTATTTATTAATACTTACAAATACAGAGTTTATATGTCTGTCAGTTGATCTATACAAACATGAGGGAGGAAAAGAGACATGTGGCACAGTGAAGGAAGAAACAAAATGACTCTGGGGGTGATGATGTAGGAGGGGTACCATGGGGTGGCCCACACACAGGGCACCTGAACACTTAAAGCTAGCCCTGATCACTACTCACATGTCTTTCAATCTGCAGAGACAGTGTAGCAAGTACACAAAACAAAGTAAGAATTCAGCGCATGCCCAGTGAATATCGTTCAATAAACACCTATCTAAGGCATAAATATTGGGGATTCCATCACACTATACGGTAATATATTGTTTAGCCTGCCACAATATCAAAGTACCCAAAGTTTTTTGGGGTTTTTTTTGCATAAACCTGTGTTGTGTTTGCAATTGTTTGATATTCATAAGAGCAGATTATTTTTTATCAAAAGGTTAAGCAATAAAGACAACTTTTCAAATCCTTCTGTACTCATATTTACCAATATTTGTGGAGGGCACTGTATGTATGTCTGTGGATATATATATATATATACAGCATGTGTGGGTTGGGGCAGAATAAAAGTTAGAAAAGGGAAAAGAAATGTAAGGGGTAGATAAAAGAAAAATGGGAAGCAATAGAAAAAAAGTGAGGAAAACATGGCAGCAAATGGTACGGCAAAATAAATTTCCAAAGAGGGAGGAAAGGAGGACAGAATAGAACAGAAGGGGGAAGAAAACACAAGAGGCAGAATACACAGAAAAAAAGCAGGAAATCCAGAGAAGGTTGCCCTTCCTGTATAATTGCTTCAGGGTACAAAGTTCATTAATACCGCATTGGCTATATGAATAACCATTTTAATGGTACGTTGGTGACTAAAAAAGCAATGAATATACTAGTTTTTAAAAAAGATATCCTTAAAGCTTGAAATCTTATAAAGTAAGCAAAACATAATTCCCTTTCAGTTTATGGTCATCATTTCTCTTGCTAATAATCACATTCCCTTCCCCCATTAGTTAATCTGCTCTATTTTATTTTTATGTTGGTAACAAGTTATAAATATAGAATGCACAAAATAACATCCCCTCCCCTACAGTTTAGAAATTCACAGGAAACACACAAATGTTTAATTTACAAGCCAAAAACATTGACAGGACCACCTTGTGAGTGCAGGGTCGGTTTTCGAAAACAGATTTTTGTAGTTTATATAGTTATATGACTTTTTTGTCCAAACATGACTTTTGTAACTGCTAAGCAGATCCCTTACAGGCGAACTTCTGGACTCCCAAAATATAAGAAAATCGATGTATGTGTGGGATTACTGTATGTAGAGAATGTTCTGAACATATATTGCTTTTTTGGAAGTGTCACATAATTTGCGCATGAGATTGTAGCACAGAGCCTACTCAACAATCCTAGGTAGTAGAGCAGAATTGTGGTAGTATTGAAAGACCCAAACTGCTTCATAGTTTCTGTTAAGTAAGAATCTGGTAAGAATTGAAACATTACTGTGGCATGTGTACGGTTAAAGTTGCGTCAGCTTGCCTATACGCACACTCACACTCCTGAAGCCCACGTGCTCAGAATGGGCCTTAGTGGGCCGTTGACTGTGTGCCGAGCAGGGATAGGTCCTGACGGCATTTTTTGAAGATGGGGGGAGGGGTTAATGGTGGGCTATTTAGGGGTTTGGTGCCACTGGAGCAGTCTCCATTTTGTCTTACCTGACACTCACTGTTTGTGCCACCCTCCCTCCCTATTCCTTTTGTGTGTTGTGTTCTTCTGGTGTGTGTTTGTTGTCACGGTCGTGCGTTAGCTTACCAGGTATCTAGGGGGTTAATGCTGATGGGAGAGCATTGGTTTTGGGAGGTTTCCTGGTAGGTGGAACTGGGAACCTCAGGTTTGGGTTTGGGCATCTCGGTATGTCCTTCCCTGTGTGTTTCCTGGATATCCTGGTAAGCTTGGGATGGTTTACATTAAATGGTTAATGTTGAATTATGTTAATTTATGTTATTTATTGTTCTGTGTGTGGTCATTGTCCTGTTAACGCACCTATTTTTGGTTTTAGGTATGCGTGGCAATGGCCTGCATTTAAATAAATTTCGGCTGTGGCCTTTTACACCCAAAATCTATGGTTGTCGTGTCTTTATTGGGGGGGAAGGTTTGGGGGTTCTTGCAGGGGACCTAGCCCGGGAGTCGAGGCTACTACAGTCATGTTCCTGGCCGCCATGACAGCAGCGGAGAGTTGCCGCCATGGCGCCTGTCGTGGACACTGACGTCGTCCGGGAAGTCTTGCACTAATTCAGTGACTCTGTGATCTAGGTGTTGTAGATCAACGTGAAATGTCCTTATCATGTAGTGTGTCTTGAACATGCTGCACAAGTGTTGTGAGATCATTTTTTCCTGGGAAGTGACTTAATCAGGGTCATAAAAGTCTTTGTGAACCATATATTTGGGAGTATATGTAAAGGGAGAGAAAGAAAACAGCGATAGTGTAGAGCATAAAAAACACTTAAACAAATTATGTGTACAGTTATGCACTCACAAAAGGCCATGAAAAGAAACAAATCTGTAAAATATCTTTACTTCCATCAATTCTTAACATATAAATAAGAAACACTAATGGCACAGTATCACAGTAAACCAGCTAAGCTGCAGATCTGGAACACTAACAGCTGCTGATGCCAAAGACTTATGTGCAAATAACGCAGTGGGTGCTCCTGGACCACCATAAGCAGATATCCTTCAGCATCCTGGATATTCCCAAAAGGATCTCAGATGTATTAACATGCTGTAGGTCATGCCTTCAACCTATTTTGCCGATTTTATATTCCCGGCTTCCTAAGTACGAAAACGCAAGCTACCCTTAATATAGTTGTATATCCATCACAGGGAGAGTTTTTGGAAAGGGGAGATCCTCCATCACTAAAAGGTAAAGGATAAAGGTGTCATCTCCATATGACAAGAGGTCTAATCTTATCACAGTAAGCTAGATAAACCGAAGAAGGATTTATTTTGTTGCAATGTGTTACACAAAAACAATACTTCCATCTTAATCCTCAAGGAGACCATTTCCCTAACGAAAGGTTTATTGTGGACAGAATTCACCAAGGATAATGTAATGTGTCCATCTTCACTAAATCATTGAAACTGGAAAAGGGGACCAACTACATATTAATGTCTATGTATTTAGAATGCAATGTCATAAAATTCCCTGTTGGTACAACGGTCAGGTGTCCCAATACTTTTGTCCATATTGTGTGTGTGTATGCTGTATGTATATATTAAACTCACATAATGGAAGTTGAGATTGGTGGTAGTCTGTGGCAGGGCCAGCATCATCTAACCATTATCCTGTCTTGACATTGTTTCCCTCACCCACCCTTAAATAACATGAATCAGAAACAATTCCCATTGGAATGCAAATAAGTTGGGTTTTAACAGGTGTATTGTTTTTTTTAATCTGTGCTCACAGTTACATAGATTTTTAGTGAATATAACGTAAAAGGAAGGGTCTGTGAAAGTGACAGCCATGCTTTAAAAATAACACTGAAATACATAGAACTATAAGAGAATTGAAACCATTGGAGTACATTTACAAAAATAAAATTAATGTGCTAAAATAAAACTCTCTGAGGTGTCCGTACACAGAACATACCGTATATTAAGGGCTTACTTATTAAGGTAGGTGTCATGATTAACTCACGGGATATAGTGGATGCATGGAAGGGTAATCCAGCAGAGGTAGTTAGTTTCTTGGTGTTAGAATTCAATGGGTTAATCTGATGTTGATTTAAATCAGTTTCTTTGTGCATGACCTCTGTATCTATTCCCAGAGGACCCCTGTAGTGATTCATGGTCTATCTGATAAGGATTCTGAGATATAGGAATTCCATTCCCAGATCAAAGATGGGAATCAATTCTTAGAAAAGGTGTCAGCAAACTGGTCATGTGGACAGGGGGTGTTTTCTTTGCAAAAGACTCCGATTTAGTGGCAATGCACCCACCTCAAAGGAGAACTCCAAAATGTACTCTCATTGGAACAACATCAAAAGGAACCATCTGGACTTAAGGAGTTTCCACAGGCTTGTTTATGGATGAAATTTATGTGGTTAAGTCCCGTTGTTTTTAAGAACTTGTTTAGTTTTTCCTTTTGTACATCTTGTTTTTGTAATTGTGGCATTCTAACATTTTTTTTTTGTTATTAAAATATTAATAAACCAAATCTGTCTATGGGCTCTAGTATTGGTATCCACAAACCCTGAGTATATCACATTAGCAAATTGTTATTTACTAATTTCTAAAGAATATATATATATTGTTTGCCCAGGATGGGTTGATATAGATATATTCATATATATATATATATATATAATATATATATATATATATATATATATTACACTGTATTGGCTTGGATATAGGCCGCACCCTAAAAGTTTGGTGCTTTTTTAAAGAAAAAGTTTTTTAATAGATATGCTCCCCCCCAGAGATATGCTGCCACTCTCCCCCCGAGATATGCTGGCCACTCTGCCCCTCCGAGTATGCTGCCACTCTGTTCCCCCCCGAGAATATGCTGCCACTCTGTTCCTCCCGAGATTATGCTCCACTCTTGTCCCCCCCTCGAGATATGTGCCACTCTGTCCCCCCCGAGATATGCTGCACTCTGTCCCCCCTGAGATATGCTGCCACTCTGCCCCCCTGAGAATGCTGCCACTCTGTCCCCTCTGAGATATGCTGCCACTCTGTCCCCCCTGAGATACGCTTTGCCACTCTGTCCCTTCTGAGATATGCTGCACTCTGTCCCCCCTGAGAATGCTTGCCACTCGTCCCCCGAGATATGCTGCCACTCTGCCCCCCCTGAGCATATGCTGCCAACTCTTTTCCCCCCTCGAGTATGCTGCCACTCTGTCCCCCCCCTCGCAATATATGCTGCCCACTCTTCCCCCCCCGACTTTACGAGCAGACTCTCGGGTGTCTTGCGGGGCCGGAGGGGGACATTACGAAATACGCGTATACAACTCCCGGTGCCGGCACTCAGCGGAAGTTCCGGCACCGGAAGTTGTATACGCGTATTGCGTAAATGTCCCCCGCCAGCCCCGCAAGACACCCGGGAGTCTGCTCTGGTAAGTCTTGGGGGCAGAGGTAAAATGCACTGTGCGGATTCCAGGCAAGGGAGATTGTTAAAGCACATTGTGCAGACGTGCCGGCAGCGGAGGTTGTTTATGTGCATCGCCGCTGCCGGTGAATGTCCGCACGATGCGTTTAGACAGCCTCCCGTGCCGGTACTTCCCCCATGGAAAGTGCCGGCAGGGGAGGCTGTCTGAGCGTATCAGAGAGTAGGATACAGGTCGCCTGCAGGGGATCTGTATCCTAATCCCGCTGCCTGCCTGGCGCCCGGAACTGCATGTCCCGGGCGTCGGGCGCTAGACCCCGAATATAGGCCGCACCCCCACTTTAAAGACTTAAAGTGGGGGAAAAAAGTGCGGCCTATATTGGGGCCAATATGGTATATATATATAGAGAGAGATATCTCCCAAATCCAGTATTAAAATTGTGCTGGCAGACTACCTGGGGGGATTCAGGTAGGATTTGGGGGTTAATTTGGTATAAATTATCCCCTGTTAAGATTTGAAGTTGGTAAATCCAGAGACCTGGTGCTATTAACCCCTTTATGCCCACTCCTTCACGGCTTCGCAAGTAGTCCTGACCGTGACAGTAGGGATAAACAGGTTTGAAACATTTCAACTGCTAAATCTCATCTATGTACAGTATAGAAAGGCAAACCCTGCCCAAAAGCACCTCCCAGTCATGTTTGTCACCACCAATGCGGCTTATCCAGTGGTTTAGTGTGTGTGGACACCTGGTGTATGCAGCCACATGCTGAAAAAGTGCATGCAACCGCTATACCTCTCCAGGTTTCATATGTAGCCTTCAGGAGAAGACTTGCTTTCCTGGGTCTCCGGCTCAGTTTTTGCTTTCCCTGGGTAGGGGAACAGTTTTAAGCCATGCCAACTACCTGACCAATGTTCTTCATACTCTTTGCTCACTTTCCCTCTGCACCCAGTCTAGTTTGATCCCTCTAAATGCTGTCTGGAGCTACGTGTTGTTAGGGCTGATTTTTCTGGTGGACATTTCACCAAACATAGCCATCAATGACTTCCATAGCCATTGTCACACCCTGGTATCACTGGCGTACTGCAGCATAGTTAAATGTATGTGATGATATTAACTAAAGGTTACACTCAATGGAGTTGTGTTTGTTACTAACTCTGAAACTATGCATTGTGCTGGGCCAGCCCTTTGTACTTGAAAAGCTCACTGCCATAGGCAATTCATGATGCATAACTGAAGTTATCTTATGGTAATAGACATGTGTAAACGCCCATAAGGGCACATAAACTATGTAGAAGTTGATATCTTTTGTTTGGATTGTTTATTATTATTATATCCTACTGAAGTCTGGTCCAACAACCTATCAATCAAAGAAAACATGCTTGGTATGGGTGAAGTATACTGGTTTCTCCCCTTATCTATGGGAGAGTCTGTCGCGCCCTCAAAACGGAAGGCAGATTACACAGTTTTTTTTTTTACCTGGTTATATTTTCCATGATTAAATTTCCCCCACTGCCTTGCAATTATTCATTGTTTAAGACACAAGGCAAGCGGCTGATGAACGGCAGGTGTACAGTGCAGACAGCAGCCAAGTAGAACCATCATGCATTATTACTGAGCTTTCAGTAACTCATCACCTGTCAGGTTACAGATACCTCCTCTCCCTGAAACTGGAACCTGTCAGCTTCAGTGGGAATACATACTTCCTTTGTCCCTATTTATATAAGACTCCATTGGGTAGGCTATTAGCTCACACAATGAGCTCTCACAAGGCCTAGCATTCAAAACAAGACATAAGTAGTACTTTTATTAGTGGCATCTTAATGACGCTGTTCCACATATTGTGCAGTAGAAATATAGTTCCTAGCACTGCCTTTTTCATTGCGCAAACCTTTTCCTAATATATTTTTCAAGCTATGCTTAATTGTCCTCTAAAAACCAAAGCGGGCACTGATAAATTGTTGTTGTAGAAACTCAAAAATGTTAATATTTTTTCCTGTTCTTTTATGTGAGTAAATTAAATAATTAAATGAAATGTCTGCTAAAGTTTACAGATCTTTTAAATATAGATTTTACCATGTCAAGGATATTACTGGCCATTAAAAGTATGCAACTGCTTTTTATCTGAGTGCTTTTTTGTGTTAGAGCTAGTTCTTTATATGTGCACAAGGGTACATTGACCATCTGCAGAGGGCTTGCAAGGGGGCCAACTGAAGATTATGGGCCACTACCTGAAGCTTTTTTGGGTTTCACTTGCATTTCCATATGTAGCCACTCCTGTCATAAGTAACAATGATCATGCGTTTAACCCTCCTTTACACAGTATGTTTTCAGAGTACCAAGCATCCATATTATTCTGGCTCTTCTGTGGGTCGATTACCTCATAAAGGCAGAAATAGGGTCTTATTTTTATTTTTTCCAATAGTTAGAGATACTGCCCAAGTAACAGTATGCTCTTCTCTCCAAAAGAAGCCTTCATATTTAACTGTAAACAAGGGTCTTTCCTCTTATAAAAAGTATTTTGTATAATGTGGAACACTTCCAAAAGTGGCAAGATGGCTGCCAATCATATCAGAAAAGTTTTAGCATAGGACACCCCAAAGTGCCACTGCATCTTGGTCCTTTTTTCAACCACATACTTACTTATGTTTATATGTTTATAGGGAATGCCTATGTCACATCATGTAGCATAACTAAAATTATTTATTAATACCTATAGCTTTTGCCTTTTGTGTTACTGTTGCTGTTATATGTGGAGATATTTAGTTGAAACATTTTCCTCAGGGAAACTGAAATATCAAGAAAGAACTTAATGGGGGGAAAATCTTGCTTGATATTGAGAAAGAGAAGTTACACTAGCTGTTTCCATGTAGAAAGTGGGTTTCTAATATACATGTATTGCCTTTTTTAATCTGTAAACACCATTAAAAAGGATTATATGATCGACCTGACAGGTAAAATGTAGGATTTGGCAAAGCAACAGATGCACTTATAATATAATAGTGCAAGTATTCTGTTTTTACATGAGGGCAGCTGTGTATTTTTTTAAAAAAATGTTTATATAAGAAGGTATAGGCAGTGGTCAGGTTACGGTAATAAAAAGGCTTACAGGCATTTATATTTTATTTTCATGTTCATAAACACATGCAGATACCCAGGGCCTCCTTTAAGCAAGGACAAAGCAGAGCAAACCCCCCTAGTTCCCACACTTAGAAGGACACTACAGTGTTTTCCTCATGGTCTCTGCAGGTCTGTGTAAAACAAAGTGGTTGGAGTTTGGTACACAAGAATAAGAGATTAGCTCAAGGTCATTACACAAGCCAGGATTCAGTACACTGGAATAGGAAACCAAGCAAACGTTTTTTTTTTTTGCCACTGATCCTCTAGAATCTTTTCCATGACTGACGCTCACAGGAGAACTCTGGCGCCGTTTGGTTTAGAGGGCAGGTACAGCTGAGCAGCTCTCACGCTCTACACTAACACATACGCACTTCATCACAACTCACACTCTCACACCACATTCTGTCACACCTGACTCTCATAGCTCACACCCTTGCCTTGCATGGACCTTTTCCTTACAGTGAGTGAGCGTGACCCACTGCACTGCTGTCTCCGTGAGTGGCCCAGCCACTGTGTACATTGATGGTTTAATTCCATTGTGGGCCTGATTTTTTAAGATCTCTCTAACAACATGGTCCTCCTAAACATTTCCACTGTAAATTTTCCTCAGTATCCGCTCTGAGTGTCCCTGAGGTTGGTCTCACAGCATATACCGGTATAGTCACATATGTGAGGTAGGGATGTTGACACATGCAAAGGGATGCAAAGCAAAAAAGGAACTTAAGCATGCTAATATAAAATGATCAGCAATATTAAACTACTCGAGGGATGACAAATAAACGTTGACAGTAAGTTCTATATATTAACTCTTATATGCCTGGGTAAAAGCAGGCATATCACCTAGATAGATCACGTAAAAGGGCGTTTTGGCCCTTTGAATTATAAGCAGAGGGACTGCTGCCCTAGGTCGACTAGGCACAGCTTGTGGCAACACAAAAAAGGACAGGGGCCGTAAACTTAAGTTAATGGTGCAATAGGGAACCAGTTCACCGGACAGTTGCTCAGTTTCCCAGATGGCCGCTCTGGGTCTTTTGCTGTGCAACCCCCTGGTTAAAATAATTTTAGGGCGAGTGTGGCTGGGTTGTAAGGTCTTTTCTGTTTGTATTCCAACAGTTA